>VXAV01005926.1:238032-254404 GCA_013399715.1 Alectura lathami | reverse complement strand
TTTTACCCTCATGCAACATACTTCACATACTTTTGGTATCATGTGTTTCCCTTAAGAGTCAACTCCAATATTTCAGAGGGATTAATCCTGAATTGTCATGCTTTAGCCTAAATAATTACGGTTTTAGTCATGTAAGGTTTTCCAGCTTTTGGGGCCTATTAGGACAACGTGTTTGCCTATGACTTGTCATTTTCATTTTATAGTGCAGTTTCTCTAATAGTTGGTAAGTAAATTCCTTCATTAGTATTTCACACTAGCTGTGCAGCAGATAGATTACTGAGTACTGTATACTTCAAAACTGTCATACACCCTTAAAATACTGTAACTGTTCAAAAATTGCAGGATCACAGCAAATGCAGCCATGGTTTTAACAGAGAAATCCGATTAATGTCATTGCTCAGCCCGACCTGAGAACCCAAGTGCCCTTTGTTTGGTTTTGAGTTGCCCCTTGGGCTTCTTCCCAGCCACTCTGGCAACACGGTGTCACCTCATCCATCAGTCACCTGGGATTTCACTTTTTCTGGTGAAAAGATTTTATTCCCAGTTTTATCTGGCAGTAAGGAATGTTTTACAGGGAGAAAGCTTTCAAGACCTGTGTACAGTCAGACGACCTAATCCCTCTGCTTCATTCATTCCCTGCGGTATTTGGGTATTTCCGTGTGCACTGCTGTTTCATCAGAAGGAAATTTGCAAGACAAGGAAAAAGCAATAGCCTTCTAACACTGAACACCTCAGCTTAAATGCTGAGCAAAACACAGAAAGATCTCATGCTTCTCTTTGTTGTTTTAGGATTATTCTAAACAAGCAGACTTTAAGTTCCTAAGTTTAACAACTCAAACACTCTTTGATGATGCCACTTCCTCCTGTTTCTTACCGAAACACCTTCCCTTTAGCGGCTAGAACAACGGTCAGCAGAGGTTTTACTGCTCAGTGATTATCTGACAGAATCCTTTCGTTTCCATACAAGCAGAAAAGCGACTGCTAAAATGGACTGAACCACCTGCACTGTAATCCCAAGCACCTGATGTGCTCTGAGAGTTCAGACACCAGAATCCTGACCCACGCTCCCTTCTGCCAGCTGACAGGTAGCATGCTACTCATTGAGCACAACTTCCACGAGCTTTTGAGAAAGCTGGCAGTTATTACTTCGCCAGAAAGAGCAACCCATACTACTGCATGTTAGTTCTGCATTTTTAACTATTTCTGTTGAATAAAAACCGTAGGATGCTTATTTCGCTCAGAGACTGGCAAATCGCAGGACAGCAAAGACCCTGCACCCTGCAAAATAACGAGCATCAGCTGTAAAAACATCAGTAAGTTACATAACGTTTCAGCTCAGATCTAATATTCTGCAGCGGATTGCATGAGTAAGTGCTGTATCATAGCAACAAAGCAATAACAGTGACATGCTGAGGACAAAATCCAAAAAGCCGAGCTTAAGGAACCGACACAGGACGCGGCTTTTTCTGACGCTGGCCTCCGGCGCACAGCCAGCCTCAGGCAAGACTGAGCTCTTATTTTTCCTCACTATAAACTTGGCTGTGCTGCACGTTACAAAAGCCCAGCAGTGAGGGGCAGCACATACAGCACGTTTGGTTCATGTTCAGTACAACAAAGTTTCAGTAACCAAAATCTGGAGTTCCAAAAACCAGCAGATGTCACCTTAATACTGCTAACAGTGGCACACACAAACTCAAGACCCGCGGCTGAAATCAAGAGCCAGGATATCAGAAGGAATAACCACATCACTTACTACTTTCCCTGGAATATCAGGGAAATGCCTGCGCAGCCACTTTTATTTAGATCTGAGAGGAACATGGATCATGTCTCCCTGGCCATGCATCACCAGTGCATCTCACAGCAACCCGATCCATCTCAGTGAGACCCTTCCCAGTGAAAATCCTGCCCATTAACCAGTTTTGTTCCTTGCACCACTCAAAGCCAAGCTGAAGGATCTTCTGCTACACATACACCCATTTTCCACAATGGCAAGGGGAAATCATGAAGTAACAACGCCTCCTAGAGAGAACAGTGACGTGCAAATACCGCAAACACAAGGTAGGAAGGCAGCCAGTCCTGCTGGACGGGCGCTACCGTCTTCACCAGTGCAGGCCCTGCTCCAGACATAGCACCTGTAGCCCAGGAATGTTAGGAGAGTTGCCATGGGAATCCCCGAGTAATCTAGGAACACTTCTCTGTCAGATAGCCTTCTGACCTTCTAAAGCCTTGTCTTTACCTCTGTTTAACCATCCCAGCACGACAGAAGCTGGACTACCCCACACCACAATCATATTGCCATAGTTTATTCTAGTTCTGGGAATGAAAAACCGTGCCACCGTAACTGCATGCACACCAGAGCTTGTCATTTTCATAGCTGAACAGCCTGAGGCATGATTTCTAAACTAGTTTCCATTTAACTTCTATTGAGACTTATACCACACATCTGAAGTTAAAGACAGCTGCTTACCCTAAATAACATGAGGGCCACAGAAGACAACACAGGCTCAAAGTAAGCAGTGGATGCTCCAATAACTCTGTTGGCAGACTGTAATTCGAAGTGAAAAAATAAAACAAACCCTGAATTCTATTACCAGCATGTTCCTAAATTGCTGTATGTTGTTGGAAAAGTTACTTAAAAAAAAAAAGGGCAGGGATGGGGGAAGGAAGGAAAGAAGCAAAACACCAGGGGGCCTAAAGCAGAAAAGCAGGGCAAAGACATTTAACCCTGTTTGGAAGTGTGTCATGATACGTATATTACTAATAACTAGCAGAAAATGCTCGGCATGCCATCTGATCCTGGTGATCAAAATCCAGTTGCCCCAGCTTTATTTTCTAGTGGCTGCATGGCAGAAGCATGATTTAGGAAATTCTTTAAATCCATTCTTACACCCTTTGAAAGGCTGCTTGTCAGTTATCTGAGGTCCTTGGGAATGCAGTAATGAAAATTTTAGGCAGCCAGAGAAAGCCAATTCTCCATCAGATACAACGGTAGAAAAGCCTAAAGACAAAATTTTCTATGGAATACCAAGAAAAACATAGTAAGGACAGTCAGTGCCTCAGGGTGGAGGGTTCTGCACACAGAGCGGGGCCCTAACACTGACACGAAGAGAGGAGCACACATCCTACGGGACTCACGGCTTGGTTTGCTTCGTTATTGCCTCACCTCATCAGAGCATCAACACCGTTGTGCAGCCTGCTCTTTCCACAGCAGAAAGGGGCTGTTCTGGTAGGCTCCGGCCTAACCCACGTAAAACAAGCACAGGGAGCCCTGCCTAACATCATCTGAAAATTTACTTTTGTTCTATGCAGCTCTCGTGTGAACTATCATCACAATCTCCTGAAGCACCTGACAGGACCGAGTGTCAGTGTTTATGTTACAGGCACGGTAAGACACTGTTAGCAAACGGAGTTTTGATGCAACTGATGTTACAAGAGGGGACAGAAGATATTTCCCAGCTCTCAGAATCTCCGCCCGCAGCTTGACAGGCAGCAGAACAGTTGGCTGACGGTGACAAGGAGAGGTCTCTCTCCCCGCTACTCCCTTGTCATTTATTCCTCCCTTCCCCTCCTCTGCTCCCAGTCACATCCATCCCTCAACACCGGCTCTGGAACTCATCAGACCCTTCTGTGAGCTGCTTCAACTCAACAACATGGCCATATTAGTGAGGTTAAACAGCTTCTGGACGGGTCTGATGATCATCAGGTCTGGCACCACGTTCGAGATGGGAGCAGAAACTCCTCTCCCAGCTGCAGCAAGCTGCTACATTAGCTCACCTTCTCATTTGTAACCATATCCTCCAGCTTCACAGGTCTGAGATAACTGAAAAATCCCAACTATACATTAACTTTTTTTTTTTTTTTAAATAAGATCCTTTTTTTTTTTTAAATTTTTCCCCCGGAAAGCACGCTTTAAGCTCCTTTTGAAAGAAAGATGCAGCCGCTGCACAGAATCTCACTGCATGCTTGGCTATACCAGTAGTCTAAAATATTCCATAACTCCTCATATCTGTAAGAGAAGTTCCCAATATTTCAGCTTTTGGTAGCTCAGCAGCCCAGCTGGAACTGCTGGGGGCACTCACACCAGGAATTATGCAGGACGTTAGCTATCCACGGAATCTTAGCATCAGTATTTTCTCATTTTTCCCCCATCCAGAAAAACCTGGCCACCTAACGAATACATGCCATTTCTTAACAGACTCGGGTTTTTCTGTTTGCTCGTTTGTTTCTGTCAATTTTTTATTCAGAGTTCAACAGCATATATTTTCAAATTACATGTAGCCCTAAAGTCTACAGCTCCTGCTGGAATTCTGGAAGGTGCTGAGAAAGTCCTTCTGCATGTTTTCACTGAACAGAGCTCAGATTTGCAAGTCAGATAAGGGAGTCAGATGGAATAACACTACGTATCTTAAGAGTTAACCAGGTCTCTACAGAGCAGCAGGCTTGTTCCTGAGGAGGAGGTTTGGCAGACAGCAAAGCAGAACACCATACTCAAACTCTATGTAAGAAGGAAGTCCATACACACATAGGGGAAGGCCAAATGAAGACTTGGCACAGCATTAAAGGTACGGACGGCACAGTGATCGATCCCGCCTGGGACATGCAGGCTCATCCCAACACTTCACCCCTCTGTTTCAGATTTCCAAAGGACTGCCAAGGAGCAATCAAGGCACTGAGCAGAACTCCTGCTTCTTCCACTTACAGATAAGCTGCTCTGCAGGTGACCGTCAGGTGGCACTTGCATGAACAGATCCACATGAACAATGTTCTAAAAATACAATGCAACATCCTACTTGCTCGGCTGTCCCCATAGCATGGTTTTATCCAATTGAACGCACACCTTTCTCCAACCAGTTGTGCAAAATCAAATTAAAATTGCAAAAAGCATACAATCTGCTTAAAAATGCAATTTAAAAAAATCACACTGCCATTCTACTAATTTCCATTTTCTTCAAAATCCATCTTCTGTGCAGCACCAGGTATTGTCTCTGCAGCAAGTCTCATCTGCCACTCCTTGTGGCCAGCAGCTGACCTTAACAAATCGGTTCACAAAATCTGAAAAGCCTGTGCTGATCCATAAACATCTGTCACCAATTTTCTCTGACATGACTCCTTAGAGTGACGGTAAACTAAGCGTCTTTCTTATCTAAACATTTTCTACCATCTTCAAGCATTCTTATAATCTCCTATGCCTAAGATCTCCTACCACGTTAAATCCTTTGACTTCAATGAGGATTTGACTCAACCAAGACCCTTCAGTCAGTAAGAAAGTACCCAGCTGAAGCGCCTTCATGCTTCACAGCCCTGTTTCCTACTGTTTAATGATGGAAGACAACATACAAACAGATGCAAAAAGTAGTACAAAATGCTCACATGGTCCTCAAAACATTAAAGAATAGCAAGAGTCTAGTGACCAGACCTGCCAAAACTCACCTCACTTCTCCCATACCGTTCTCAAAAAGGAGAATTAAAGCCATACTGATTCCTTAAATAAAAGGGGGAGGGGGGGGAGAAACCTATGAAACAAAACAACCACCACATCAACCCCTGGAAGGGAAACAAGAAACACCCTGAAGTTGTGCTTGGCAGAATGTACAACGCAAGCCTTACAAACAAGAGCACTACCACCCCGCTCGGAACCCAACTGAAATTCAAATACATGCAACAAATAATTCCAGAGAAGCAGAAAGAAAAAAAAAAAAAACACGTACATATGCATACATACACACACAGCTCATGGTTATTATGCAATACTGATCTTAAAATAATTTAGACTAGGAAGCCTGCTTCTTTCAGGAAGAGAGTGATAAATCTAAGGGTGATAAACCCCATCAGAATTAGCACTAGCACGCAAAGCCAGATATTCAGCTGGGGAACAGGGGTAAGTAGCTGACCTTTGGAATGGGAAATTGTTATTCTGAAGACATGAAGATGGGACAGGCTTTCCCAAACCAGAAAACACAGATGAATAGCTTTTGTTACATGGATATGTAACAAAGGTTTTATGACAGTGAAACATTCATGCTTTCAAGAAGTTCTCCTAACAAGAGGAGGGCAAATAAACGTCCTGGGTGTACACCCAAGTCCTCTCCTTAACCGCTACTAACTCAAGATTACCTTGTATTTAGCCACAAGCAAAAGCCTCCCTAGCTGGGCCAGCACACAACTCCTGGCAGCCCGCTCTATGCCTGAGTGCTAACCCGCAGGAAAAGCAGCCACCGACCTGCAAGACCCCACAGACCAAGTCTCTGAGAACGCTGAATCCGAAAGATGAGAAGGGAACAACCCCCGTGGCGCTGCTGGCTCCCAAAATACATGCTGCATCCAGGGGCTGCTGTCAACTTCAGAACAGATGTTAAGTATACTTACTCCCAAACACAACCAGTTGCTCTTAAAGATTTCAAGAAACAGCATTTCTAAGTGTTCGATAAAATTTAGGATTTTCACGTCATTTTTAAGATGCAAAACAACCCCTCAGGTCGGGAAGGAGTAGAGGAACTGTGTCACATTTTCCTGCTTAGAATTAAAGTAATGGGAACAGCTCTGCTTGCTGTTCCCCCTTCCTCCAACAGCTGTAGTACTCCCTGTGTACAGGAACGAGGGCACAAGGACAGCTGAAAAGCAGGTGACACAGGTGTGTGCCACACAGACTAAGCACAAACCAGCTCAAAAAACCACTGTACAGTACAGCATTACAAGCATCCTCAAATTCACAAAAATACAGACACTTCGCTTGACCAGAAGCCCCAAACAAATTCATTTGCACCTCTGAAGCTCGAAAGGATAGAAATAGTACTTCCTAATTGAGTAAGTTCCCTTTTTGTTACCTTAAACGCAAGACTTCTGACTGAATATTTTACCAATAGTGAGCACTGATAATGAAGTGTGCTACATAGGAACCCAGTAGGGCATTTTTTTGTTGTTCTTTTTAAAAGTCTAATAACATAAATTCTCCCCCAGACATTTGCCTGCCTGATATAACAAATTAATTTTGAATAAAATGCTGAAGTTACTCCAGTCTGGCATCACACTAGATCGTGTCAACATTATGAATCAAGTTTGGTTTTATTTTCCAAAAACTGAAGAAATGCTCTTATTTTTCACATGGTAAAATCAGTGTTGAGTGCAATAAAAAATATCTTCCTTTGGAAAACAACTGTTAACCATTACTTCACAGAACTACAGAATCTCATTTTACAGTTAATTTAACACCTATGCTATTTTAAACGTGTGAAGGGGATGTATAGGGGAGTAATATAACAGGAGATCTGTGCCAGAGGAAACATGCAGTCTGGGCCTTCAAAAAGCCAAGGAAAAACATCTTTGTCCCTTGAATCCCCCTGTAAATCAGGGTGGAAGTTACAGGTATTGGATTAATTCCTTGGATAAACGTATGCCTTAATAATTGGCTAAACTTGTGTTTCTTAATTTTCAAGGTTTTCTCAGACAAACAAGATAACAAAATACTTAATAACATAATGACATAAGTGTTACAGCAGAAAGCACTCAGATTGAGTTAGACAAAGGTGAAATCCTGGTTCGGCTGTACTCATGACGTAACTCCCACTGACCTCAAAGGGAGCAGATTGAGCAAATGAATATCCAAGCACCTGCAGGACCTCTTTATCCATTCCACTTAAACTAAGCATCTAGTTTATGCATCTAGTATGCAACTAGCTGCATACATGAAAGGTCAAAATGTATTTTTTTCCCCATTTTTTAACCGTACTCCATTACCAGTTATGTTCCTTTTCCCAGAGTTGCAAACATCAAGTGTTCAGCAACAAGGGATTGATCCTACACTTAAATACATTCCCATTTGGCAAAATCTCACTGCTATTTTTAAACTCTATTTACACTATTTTGATGCACTGAGCTTATTTTGTTCCTGCTTCCTACTCCTAAGAGAAAATACTCAGAAATACAAATTATCAAACTTTGTCCTTCCTGCGTGTATTGTGGGGCCCAGCCTATGTCTCTCTAGGGGGCTCTGACATTTGCATTTTAATCTCTCCTCTCAGAACTCTAATAAGCATTTGTTTTCCTACAGAATCCAACAAGCTGAAAAGCCCAATTTCACTTTACATATGCAATTTAAAACCTTCAACGCAGCTCTCATCACTTCTTCCTGTTACACACAGACAGGAACAACATTTATGCTGCTACACAGGACTTCAGTCTTACTGTAAAAAGTTTACACCTACACCATATTTAAAGCAAGATGGAGTTTTTTGTTAGAAACATCCATTTTCAAAAAACTTACCCAGCTAGCCTGAGTTGGAACTCTTTAAAAAAAAGAAAAAAATATTCATCCCTCCCTTCCACTTCTTCACAGAATTCACTTGGGAAGAAATCAATACAATAATAATAATAAAAAAAAAAAATTAAAAGCACAGCTCTTATTTTTTTTTACTTCCAAAGTTTTACTTGCTTATGCAATGATGCACCCTGCTAGCTCCCAACTACAGCAACAGCAGACATAAAGCTGTTTCCCCCTTCACAGTCAGACAAATTGCTCTGGCTTTTTATTCCTGCTTTTCTCAGATCAGCTTCCCTGGCCTGTTCTACACAATCCTTCTCCAAACTCGCTCACCCCACCTCCTTGTTCAGTTCTTCTGAGAAAATTTCCTGTGCTATTTTCACCCCTTTTAACCAGAGCTGGCCAACTCTTCAAGTGCGCTACGGGCCCAGATACTGACTAAAAGTGATCAGTGTACTTTGACAAAGTAAAATTGTGTAACATATTGAAAGTTCTCCTGCAATGGTAGCGGGTAGCTTTAATGACATTAATTCTTGAGAGTTCAAAAACCACCACTGGAACCAGAAAACCTCCCTTTTGCAGCACTGTTCTTAAATGTATACGTGCATGTATACGCTTTGCCTTGTGAACCCTGTCCCATCAACGAGACTGACTGTGACCAACTGGGAAAGCAACAGCACAGAGAGGGAACCTGAGGCAACGAACAAGGCAGAAATCCTCTCCCAGTGGTAGCCAGGCAAGACACCAGCACAACCTGTTCTAAAAAACTATAGCCCTTCCCTTCACCACCTTCCCAGCAGCAATACATGCTACTCCTTTAGCAGGCTGCAGGCCACCTGACTTTGCTCAGACTGCTGTCTCTTCCCACAGCGCCTACACCCTTCGGACAGTACGCCCTGGCATTCTGCACCAACAGCCAGCGAAGCCTCTCTTGGCCCGTGTCCCCTCCGCACCCCACACGCACCACAGCCACAAGCAGCAGAACCAAACACAGTGACTGAAAGAAAAGTTCATCCTCCAGTTATGGGAGCTGCAGTCAGGTTTGCCTAACCTTCACATGCTCAAGTGAAGACTCTCATCTGATGAGCCAACTCATCCACACTCAGTTCCTGGTTTATCAAACCAAAACCCTAAGCCCATGAAATTGCAAGACTGAATTACCCTTAGTCCTGGCAGGTTTTGAACACCCTGGTTACAACAAAAAACTAGAAAAAAAAACAGAGATGGATGTGATAAGACCCATTTCCAGGAAGCCTCACAGCCGGCCTTCGGCAGAGCAGGAGCACTAAGGCTGACTTCCAGGCTTCCTGCCCACCGGCCAGCAGCTAACTCCGGCTGCCAACCCTTCTGCCCCCTCCGCCCACCTGGCACCTCTAAGCAGCCCCCAGCTTCCCATGCCACACCGCCACCTGCGATGCCCTTCTGGGCGCCTGCTTTCAGAACACGGCAAGTTTTCCACACGCTGAATGGTAGAGCCTACCACTACCTCTGTCCAGAAAGGCAAGGGCAAGGCAGGCACGGCAGCCTCCAGGGGTGGCTCCTCACAGAGCAGGTACTGAATCGTCAGTCTCACCACCAAGCTGCAAAGGCATGTCTTGGAATTTGGGCCAAATTACACCAATTTTCATTAAGAACTACATACTAAGTGTCAAAGTACAGCAAACACGAGAGCTCAAGACAGCTGGGTTTTTTTCACATGCACTACACGTAGTGTATTTTTACTCTAGCCTTAGAAACTGAATTGTTTTTGCTGAAACTAAGAAAATTAACTTGAGGACCAGTTCCAAACCAAACTGTCCATACTTGGCATGGAAAACTTCAGTCCAAACAGTTCAGCAATGCTGTAAGCAGCTCAGAATAAGGTCTTGCGAAGGAAAATTGCTGGCGACCTAAGAAGAGTTCTGCCTTTAAGTCAAAAGCATACCAGTGAGCCTGACCGTGAGCTCAGCAGAACTTACAGAAACTAGTTCAGCGACCCTGCGATAAAAATCAATGATTCAGACATGAACACAAGCTGCCACTGCTGGTCCAGTTTCTAGAAGAACATTTTGCCAAGGGAGTCTTATACAACAGACATTATTTACTACCTATTTGTCTCGTTAGCCTGTGCTTCCAGCCTTCAAAGTTCACACGCCATTATGAGAATACAGACAGAATTTTAGCCTGCAAGATTAAACCAGGAGTCAGGACTACAACAGCACAGGCTGAACGTTATACCCTTCCCAAGGGAAATGTCTTTTTTCCATAATAACACAACACATACCCCTTCTGTGCTGAAAGGATATAATCTGCCCAGAGCTGTTGGTATGGTGCCTTTTCTAAAGCACCACAAGATTTTCAGATAGATAGGTATTAGCACGAATTCTGTCGATTGATGTTTTCTTCTTTTGATCAGAGAAACAGAGCAGTCAGTAGTTCCATTTGTATCTCCTACCATTAAATTCAGCACCTGCAAAACTAATATCTGACTAAACTAGAAAGCAGTGAATATGGAAAAAGAAATCTGATGCTAAGCTGGCACACAGAAGATGTGAAAGATTTAAATAGAAAAGTTCATGTGAAGACTGTCAATAGGCTCTATATTTAGGAGTTGCTTTTGATGGAAGTATACTCTGAGACGAAAACTTCAAGTCTAAGGATAAAAAAGAAGGTCAATTTGTTAAGGATTAAAGACCAAATGTTCCACTCCATAAACTAGGAGCAGTTCCTTAATATAGAAAAAAAAATGAAACAGTCAATTTTTCATGGAACTGCATTAGAAAAAAAAGAAATCTTAAATCTTCTTCAGCTATTACAGGTTCTGTATTTTCCAAGATTGTAACTTGACTAAACACAAGTTTTGACTACTTCATTGTGTGCCCTGTTGAGGCTATGACTAAGAAATATATGAAAATTCCTCACAGAACATCCCCATCTTCACCTGAAATAAAGATTATCTCTCAAGGAAAAATGCAGCTGGGAAGATCACAGTTGCAAGTGATGCTGAATACAAAAGGTATAGGATGGGACACCATAGAGGAGGAACTAGCAATGAATTATCAGGGATCTAAAAAACAAAACAAAACAAAAAAACAGTGCAATCTAGAGAGAGAGAGAATCGTCATTTAACCTACAAATACTAGTTAAGGCTGTAGTAAAAGTAAACCACTCTAAAATGTTTGAAGGATACTTGCCTTTTGGGAACAAAGGCAACAACTTAACATTAGTAAGAATAAAACTCCTCTCAGCTGTTTTTAACTTCACTTATTTTTGTCAGTGAGAAATACGCACTGGGTGACTCAAAGCATCAGCAGTTTAAGGTCTGAACTGGCCCTGCTGGATTTAATAAGGCTAAAATTTTACCCATAAGGAAGATTAGGCCTTCCTATAATGTTTCCACAAAAGCTTAGCTCGGACACAGCATTTGGTTTTCAGTCAAATCCAGGCTCTCTCTAGCTGGTTTAAATAAAGAGAATACTCCTGTTAACACCTATTTTGAACCCCATCTTTGGATGCTGGAACTGCACTCTGGAAAGTCTTTTTACAAACTTCTTATTCCAGCTTACTTCACCACGGTGACTCGCAGTCCCACAGAAATCCTTATAACCATCTCCAACCTATGGCTGACAGATTTTTGGACTGGTTTCCAGCTGTTCTGCTGTAAGGGCCAGAGTTTTCTCTATGGGGAGACAGTTTAATCTGGAAGTGAATACTAAGAATTTCTTTTAATACTTTTGTTCTTTGTGCATGATATAGAAAATAAGCCTGCAGTGACAAGCATCTTCCTAAAATGATATTCAGCACTGAGAAGATCACAGAAAGACATCAGGGAATGTTTATTCATTCCAGCTGTACCTGACATCTTCAGAAACAGGACAAAGGTACACTCGCTTCACAGCCTGACAGACCAGATTAATTGTGCTACACAAAAGCAACAAGCTGTATGTCTTGGATAAGATTTTTTTTCCTTCCATTACTTCTAGTCACCATTTTTTAGTCACCTGTATTTGTACATACTTTAAACCAAGAAATCACAGAAACATGTATGTGTAGGTCTATTGCAATTAGCCAGATCTGGTGCCAAGGTCAAGTTTTTTTTTTTTTTTTTTTTCCCAAATATGAAAGTAACTGTTTGTGCCACTACCATCACCACCGTTTTCTAAAACAACTCACTACGAAGACAAAACTCCCACTTGTGATGATGTTACAAATAACACTTCCTTCACCAGATTTCTTTCAGCCCAACACTCTCAGGATTGTCCACTGTGACAAAATCCTGCTGTTAACCAGCATGTTATTTTGGCTGCAGATTTTCAAAGGATTAAACGATAAAGTAATAACATGAAAAGGAACAAATTCAACATGCCAGAGGTCTAACTTTTAAAAATAAATTCTGAGTCTTCAGTACGGCTTATTTACCCTAAGCAGCGCATTAAAGCGTACACTCTCCTGAAAATACACGCAGAGGAAGCTTAACTGCAGAACACATTCGTCATTTGTTTTATGTCCTGACAACACGCAGGTTCTGCTGAGCTTTTATCTAACAGCGATACATAACATCACACAAACGACCTGAACGCCCATGACCAACAGCTGCCCTGCTGCGCCCCTCACCACCCCTCCCTGCCCCCCAGCAAAAGCCCCCTCAAGTTACAGGTACGTGCTGTCTGGGACTGCTCTGAGCCATGACATCACATGCAGCTAAACTAAGGAATTTTGGTGACACACAGCAGCAGTACCATTAACTCCAGAAACATGTCAACACGAACACTGTCTCTCTACAGGCTTCCAGACACCGCTACTTAGACCCCTACGAAAGGGCGTTACACAATCGGATGTGGCCATATTAGTGGCAAGCAAAATACAGTCCCTAGATAAAAGGGGGAAAAAGTCTACCCAAGATGACTGTTAGAACGAACAGTTAGCTTTTGTTTTCCTTCTGGAACATCCTGCCAGTAAAAAAGATATATATATATATATACACACACACAAGTATTTTAGGCCAGTCTGACAAGGTACTTGGGAGCTTTAGAATAGTTTTTATTGTCTTGACAGTGATCAGACAAAACAGCAATTATAAATCAAAGTATTTCACAGCAGTATAATACCAAACCACTTCTTCACATACAAAACACTAATTTTCTCCCAGTACAGGCTTCAAACACGTCACATTTAACCACTTATCTGAAGATATTTGGAAAAGCAAAAGTCCTCATCTACTTTCATCACAAGCACACGCTGATCACCCTCAGGCATCAGGATCACGCCTGTACTCTCCTTTTGCAGCCCCTCCCTGGGAACGCTGGCTACCGGTCTGCAGATGACACGGCACCGCCAGCATCACAGCTACTGCTGGATCCCACACTGCCGCCAAAGGATAAAGCAGAGCTTCATCCTCCTGAGACATATGCGATCACGACAAGAAGTTTTACGTGACCATACATCTATGGAGAATGGACACCTTCTGTGAGCTCTTCTGGTTTTGGGCCAGGGGAGGTTCAAGAAAGGAAGGGAAAGGAGTCCCACGTGAAGGGGAGAAAACATCCTGTGCCCCTTGCTGCATTCACACCAAATCTGAACGCCCAATGTATGCAGACATCACACATCCTAGGGACGAAACATGCAGAAGAGTGCTACCCAACCTTCCGCTAAGTGGCTAAGTGGGATACTGTAACTCATAACAGCATATTTTGCCCACAGTTTATTTTCTGAAGTAGGTTTGGAGGGCAAGACCTTAAATGTAAACCACAAGCATAAAGGTAAATGTGATTTTCCTGTAAGAATTTAAGGCAATTCGAACTACTATAAAACTCTGCTTAACTGAACAAATTCCTCTGAGAGTTTATGGCCTCGAATTTCCAAACATTTGAGCTGCTGATGCCATGCAAACTTTCTCCACGCAGTAAGAAAAAAGCTGTAAAACAGCTCTCACAAAACCAGAAGACTTAATCATACAAAGTTAAAAAGTTAACGTTAATGTCCAGCAAAGAATGTAAACTCAGCTATTTTGCTGATTTAAGCTGGAATTGCTCCCTGCATGAAGTATGTACGCTTAACTGTTTGCTGGATCAGGACCCAAACTTTCTGAAGTCTGCCACCTATGTGCGATATTCACCAAGTGCTTTTACAAGGTCTGAAGAGTGGCTTTATAAAAATGATCTTTGGGGAAAACACACTGTCTAAACAGCACGTGAATTAGCCTTTCGTTGTGATTAACACCAGGCAGAAGTTAAGTCATACCAGCAGCAGAAACTGAATTGTGACTTCAAAGGAATTATTTTGGTTGAAAATCCCACAGATCAGGCTAGAATACCAAGATAGGAAAGAACTTCACAAAACAAGCACCACAAAGAACACCTCTCCTGTTTTGAAGGACAACACGTAAAGCCACTGCAACAAGGATGCAAAAAAATAATTCCCATGTGACCTTCCTGCCCAGGCTTATTTGCACTGAATAGCATCGCTGCTAACAGCCAGTTTCATGATTCATGAACATCTACCACCAGAAGTAGCAAGAAACTGTCTTGAAATGTTACAGCCATGACTGTAAAATCTGTATAAATCTAACGGGAAAAAAAACTATTTAGCAGGACTACATTTAAGTTGGCCATAGCGCACTCAGATTTGGGATATTTGCTACAAATCATTAGAGATCTTTTCTCCATTATATGATGCAGTTTCAAAAACCTTGAGACTAAATATGTTGGGTAATGTTAAAGTACTATCTCACCTGTATTTACCAGGTCTTGTCAAGTACTTTAACAACAAGTTCATATTCTCTGATTAATAATAATTTCTGTAATTTTAAGAAGAAATATATCAAACTTTAATTTGGTGTTCGAAGGTGTGGCAGGCTGCAATTAACTTTCACTTTTGCAATCTTCTAGCAAATTTAATCTTTTCAGATTTTAGTTTCAGGTCAAAGGATAAAGCCTTCATTACTGCTCTTAATGTCCATGATGCCAGTGTCTAAAGTTTTCATTTGCTGCATGACTGCTCCTGCACAGCGCTAAGCAGGACAAAGGCTTTGAGGTAACCTCTCACCGCTGAAACAAGGCAGGCACAATGTCATTCCAACCCCGGCCTGAAGTGATGGGGAGGAACAAACAAGCCAAACGCAAACTCTCTCCGGTAACTCAGGCTATTATGCCACAAGCACAGAGTTCCTCTTTGCAAAATCCCCCCTGGGAGGTGCCAACACTCGCTCCTAGGCTTTAGTGCTCAGTTCCCTGCGCTCCTCAACTCAGCTTACCGTCTACACTCTGTGCAGCAAAACCTCAAAAAGCACACCTGCCCTGCCAACACTCGCTCCTAAACAACCCACAGACGGGGGGGGGGCGAGTTGGTGGAGCCCGTCCCCGAGGCAGTAAGCGAGAACTGACCCGCGGGACGTTTGTTTACTTGAGCACAAGCGCAGACCGCGAACGCAAACCCATCTGCGGCCGGCGTTACTTGGGCAAGTCCCTGCGCGGGGAGCAGCGGGCCAGCGAGGCCACGGGGGAAGGGCCGGGGCGGCAGGAGGAGGCACCCCGAGGGCACGGGCACCTGCAGCCGGAGGGCAGGGGTGTGCGGGGGGGGTTCGGGCCGGTACCTTTGAGCTGGGGCAGCGGCGAGAGCTCCACCTGGCTGCTCTGGCTGCGGAACTGCGAGGAGCCCTGCGAGCGCTTCTGCCTCTGAGCCTTGCGCACCGATTTCCGTGTGAAGCCATCCACTTTCTCCGCGGCAGAGATGGCCGCCGACATGGCTGGGCGGTGAGGCGGCGCGGGGGGACGTCGCACTCCACAAGCATATATTAAAGCGGAGGGAGAAGCGGGCGAGCAGAAAAGGGGGCTTGAAAGGAAGGGGGGAAAAAAAAAAAAAAAAAATGCTCGCTGCCCTCCCGGACACCCCGGGGAGAGGGGCGGCGAAGGCGGCCGTCCGAGCGGGGACGCGCTCTTGGCTCCCGAGCCTCCTGGATCCGGGCTGAGCCTGGCTCCCGAGTTCCTGCTTCCCTCGCAATTTCCTCCCCGCGCCGAGCCGGCTCCGGAGGAGGCGGGGGGAGCGGAAGGGGGGAGGAACGGGAAAAACAAACAAACAAACCCGACGGCAACTTTGCCCGGCGGGGCGGGCGCTCGCCAAACTTTCCGGCGAGCGGGG
>VXAV01005926.1:180507-232097 GCA_013399715.1 Alectura lathami | reverse complement strand
TTTTTTTTTTTTGAAAAACAAAACAAAACAAAACAAAAACAGAATAAATGATAGTAGTAAGGCGGAGACCTAAATACTGAATAATTATAATCAATCCCTCTACTCCCCGGTCAATGGAAAAAAATCAAGTAATACACACTTGTGGATTCTATGAATTTGTCATGTGGGTTATGGAGTTTTTTTGTGCAGTTGCTTCATGTTTTCAAGTTTTACTCAACTGTGTTCAGAGCGGGAAGAGACTTAAAAGAGACAGCTATGGTTCTCAGGTAATAATGTGATACCTAAAGCTGGATCTTTGGAAAAAAATTGAGATAAATTCATAACTGTGGGTAAGCTGACAGAAGAGACTGAAGTAAGCTTTTGAGAGATCTGAGTGAAGTTATAGTAATTTAGTCATTTGTCTTTTTGTCTGTAGCATCCATGAAGATTTATTTTTGCCAGCAGATGAAACAAACAGTCTTACTGCCATTTCAGAAGTACACACCTCCGTGTTAGGACTTGTCTGCCTCAGGGAAATTTACTGCCTTTACTATAGCAGTAGAGCCGTAGCGGTCAAATTAAAGCAGCACAGTAGTGCCAGTGAATTTTGCTTATGCAGATGTGCTCTTAGTCATGATGGGAAAGGAAGCCGCGCTCGTTTCTGCCGCAGTGAAATCTGGCATTATAGCAAAAGCTGTCTCTCACAGGTCGCTGTGTACAGCAGAGTCCCAGCCTCTGCCTGCTTTTGCAGAAGGATGGAGCCCCTTAAGTGACCTGACTTGCTCTCCTTCCAGCGGATCTGACACCACAGGCACTAAGCACAGACCGTGCAGCAAGCTCACTTAATCCTACCCAGTGAACACATGAGCCACAGTTTGCGTTTCAGTCTGTAAATTGTTCTTTTGTTTTGCAGGCTTTACTGAACACAGTTTTATTTCATGTGACTGTGCTATTTATGGAGGAGTAAATATTGCCGGGGGTCTATTTAAAAAGGCCAATGACCTGGATTTTTTTCCATTTGAATTATCTCCAGGAGTCAGACATGTTTAACAACGGATTTTTTTTCCCCTTGTTGCTGTAGACTGCAATCATTTCTCATGTCTTAGGTCAACGCCAGCAAAAAAGGTGAAGATTTTGAGAGAAATAAAACTTCATATAGCATGAGAGTGATTAGGCAATATGCAACATTCCAGTGTTTGGAAAAGATGAACTCGAGCTGAATTGCCAGTTATCAGCACACTGTGTCTTTAGCTCTGAATGTGAGCCTTTTCGTACTGTTACGGTAATTTCAGTTCATAATTCTGGCTTTCTCCTTTTTTTATTTTTTATTTTTACAAAACCTATTATCAAGCATGTTTCCACATACTCTAAATAAATAAATAAGCCATGTTTTTGGAAACAGAAGATTTAAACAGAGTAAATGTTCCCCCTGCTGTCCTTGCAATCAAAATAGCGGTATTGCTTTACTATTTAAGAATCTGAAAGTTAAACAGTGATGGAAAAATATTGCGGTATTTTCACTTTCAAGAAAGAGCTTTGTGAAAGCAAACAGGTAATCAGATGTCAGGAATATTAAACATGTTTCAGTATTCTTAAAAGATGAACCAACCGCATGTTTGTAATACGTAACACTTTGTTAAAAGTATGAAATGAGTTGGTCACAATCGCGGAAAGTATAATGGGCTTCAACCTGAAATTCTGCTGTAGACATACGTATCTTTACCCAGCCACATAAAAGCACAGAAGGGTAGAATTTTTAATAGTGAATGCCATTCAACATACATCCCAAAGCTTGTGGCTTCTATCACGCAGTGGGAAGGTGCCCTGGCTTCAGTGCAAGCCGGCCTTAGCAGGTACAGCCCAGGGAGATGGAGAGGGAAGGGGCTCCCAAGGCCGGTCTTACTGCCAAAGCCACAACCACACCTGCATTTCTTCGAAATACCTGGGGAAGGAGCGTAGTGGACAACACTCAGAGAGTCCAACACCCTTACAGTGTAAACGAAGAACACGTCTTTAATATTCTTCCGTCTTGAACCTCACGACACCGCGGAGTAGCGGTGCAGTAGGAGCTGCCTGTGCGCAGCCCCACTGGCCCTGCTTAGCCTGCCAGGAGAACAACTCAAGCAGCAGCAGGCCTTGTTAGCCTGTTGGTAGCTGAGCACCGACAGTTCAAGGCATTTGGGAAAACACTGCACATTGCTAGTCAAACTAACAGAAATTCACGCTGACGTTTCTTCAAATGAGGCAAACTGCATCCTTACCATTTCTTTGGAAAAGATACCTCACAGGGAATAAAACCACCACTTATTACTTCAACCTTCTTGGTTTTTTGTGTCCCTATTCATGCGCCAGAATCTACCAGTAAGTTATTGCACACTGTAGAAGACCATAGTCTGCCTGGAGTCAGAATTGTCACTGTAAAATTAATTGCTGTCAGTGACACCTACAGCCTCCTTTGAGATTTAGTTGCACAAGCGCTGTTTCCTCCTCCGTTGTGAGTAACATATGTTTTCAGTTCTCATTTGTATTACCAAACAAAGGGTTTCAGATTCTAACTCAAACCATCTTTCAAAATGAAATTAGCTAAAGCCTTTATTAGCCAGTTCTGATCAGAACAGATTGCATGTGCTACTCCTGTCTCTCCATTAAAAAGCTGCCAGCTTTTAAGGAAGAACAAATTTCAAGACTATTTTCCACCTTAATAGACTTCAGAATTGTCTGAGGGGAAGCAGAGTGATCGTAGTAAGCACCTCTGTAATCCCTTCCTAGATTATTCTCCACTGATTAACCGGTTTAAATGTAAGGCATACCTTAAAGGAAAACTAAGTTACATCATTTTGTGATGTATGCCCTCCCCGGGGTTATCTCAGAATCCTCTTCCATTTTTTCCTTTGTCTGAAAACTGGTGGCCTGATTCTTCTCTACTCTAGTTTTTGAAGACCATTAAAAGTCATCAAAGTTATGTTGACATAAAATGTGCTAGCATGTCGTTAAGGATCAATTCCTCAAATGAGCCCAAAGGCCAGGTTTTGTAATAAAAAATGTAAATATGCAGGAGTGCAGCTTTCTGAAATTAAAAATTCTTTTAAGTATTACGTTAGCTTTAAAATCATCATTACAATGGGTGTCTAGAAAGTAGTCACGTTTCTTACTGAACATGTAGGCAGCAGAAGTACAAATGGATCTGTAAGTTAGTCTTGATGCTCTTCTAAGAGTACTCTGCCACAGTTCAGAACATTAAATGTATACAGAGATAGGAGTGGACTAAGACTATGTATATGTATAGAGTTTAAAATATATCCATTACATATATATATTTATCTGTTCTGAATATGTATATGTCAGACCAGGACACCTCCATCACTCAATGTACATTGGCCTGGGTTTGACATCTTGCTGCTAGTGTTCGTCTCCATAGCCATTGCCTGCCTGTTTGCTTCTAGTGTCCTAGAACTGTATTATGTTACACAACAAATTCATATTTAATTTTATACTACATGTTTTCTCCTGGTTATTCTTTTAAGATTAAATTCAGTCCCTCAAGTGAACAGAATGAAAGGATCTGGAATGTTTCGTTGCACCTGGCCATGTCGGCTGCTCTTCGTCAGGATATCTGCCTAATAATTGCAGAGCTTGGTGCCATCCTTGCAATCTTCAACACCAAAAATCTCTGACAAAGACAGATGCACGTGGTGCATCCTTCTGCATGGTGCTGAACTAGTCCGTAAGGACACCCCTGGTGAGCCAGGTAGCAAAGAGAGCACTGCTTCCCAGTCCTTCTGTAGCTGGCGCTAGTTGATGCTGACCCCACGCCCTGCGCCCTGCAGGACCACGCACTGCCGCCTTGCTCCCTTTTCAACCAGGTGGTGGCTTACCCTATCACCACTATCCCTGGCTGCAGCCAGGAGGATTCCTGGCAGTCAAGAAAAGCATAACTGGAATTGTGCACGGATTGCTTTTTAGCATTTCACGTGAGTTTCTCACAAAGTAGCATCAATGCACCTGAACTGAGACTTGATAAAGTATGTGAAAAATAAGACAGAAAAATATTAGGTTTTCTTTCAATATCAGCCTTGATAAAGCAGGATCTTCACTGATCCTAAAATACTCAGTGTAGTTACTGATTTCAACTATGTGACTTCCAAGAATAGGCTTTGATGCAGAGACCATGTTGCTCGTCTCTAGCCTGAGAATGATTACTTTGACTTTTGGAATTTTTTTTTTGCCCGTTAAGAAGTTTGTTAAGTGAGAGGGGAGGTTTTCTAAGTGCTGTTGCTGTGCTGAATTTCTTCTGTAGTTTTTTTTCTTCTGTCCTTGACAACAGCTGTACTGGCCCATGTGTTAGGTGTCATGCTGTGAATTTTGTGCCTCTTTTTCCATTGTGCAAACTGAAGTGTTTGAAAAAAGGGGGGATATTGTTAGAAGATATCTTTCTGTTTTATTCAATATAGGCACACACAACTGTTTTTCTAGATCTCTGTAAAGGGTAGAGGATGGGATTGCTTGTTATGACAACTGCTGTTAATATTCACTGCATTTCTGAAATAACATAGATAAATTGCCATGATAACTTTGTAGATTTGATTTCTTATGTTTGGAAATGAACCATTCCTATCTCCAAATATGCATTCTAGATCGTGAATTATTTTCCATCTTCTGCAATTTTTACCACAGATGTTTCAGAAGATGTATCAGTTTTTTAACCTTTAGAGTATTTTCGGTTTGATCCCTGGCAATGGGGTGGCCAGTATGTTCTACACATATCTTACAAATTCTGAACAGTTACTATGAATATGTTGTACTTTTAATGTGGGACAGATCATTTGCGGACTGGGTCTATGCCACATACTTGTTAGAGTGATGGAGAGTAATTAACTTCAATGACTGTACCAGATGACGTGGACAGTTCTCAAACAGGAAGAAGGAACAGAGATTAAAAAAGAGTGATGGTTTCAAAAGGTCTCACAGAGGGAATGAAGAGGGAGATTTATGAAGAGTTTCAAAAGTTTTGAATAGGAAAGACAATTTTTTGAAGCAGGAGGAAAGGGAAGTAATTTAACTATGAGACCCTACAATGTCAAAGAAAGCCACCTTAATTGTGAGGAGAAGCAGTGAGATGCAAGAAGAAGACTATAGGTATGCTAGAGGGTGTCTGATGTACTGCCAATAGTACTGCAAAGTGCTGTGGAAAATGAGGCTCAGAAAATATGGTTGAATTTTATTATTCTGTGCACAGCTGTACACTTATTCTGTGAGCTTAGTGCAGAGTCACTTGTGTTAGAGTTCAGGACAAAGTCTGCATGGCCATGACTTCTGCTTTGCACTGACACCCAGAGACTTCCACCTGACCTGACCCAGCTGTAGGCACCTAACACAAGTGCTTAAATTGGAGGCCTGCTAACCTCATGTCTCTCGGGAGCCAGTGGAGAAAGGCAGGCACTCTGCAGTGGGAAGGTACATCTTAGCTGGGTGAACTGCTCTCTGGAAGCTGCCCATCTCTCTGCAGAAGGAGCTTCCCATGACTATCATCCAGTGTAGGTGCTGGGTGCTATCTGCCCAGGCTTTCAACTTCCAGAGGCCAAAGCACCTACAAGGCTGGAGCTGTGGAGGAGGATTCATGATCTTCGCTGGCAACCTGAGACAATAATCATACGAGTAAATTAAACAGTGCGGGGACTGTTCCAAGAAACAGGGACTCTACCATTTCTGTCAGCTGGAACGGCACCTTGCCCGGGCTGTCCTTCCCAAGGAGGGTGCAAGTATTGCCTTGGGTTTGAGGGTAAGGAAGTATTCTAGCCGAGACACAAGTTCCTACAAGCAGGTTAGCCTCAATGCCAAGATCTGGTTTCAGAACGGTTTAATTTATCAGTGTAGAAATGTACTTAATCTATGAAACATTTGAAATCAGTTCAGGCTTATTTGCATTATGGGCTTGCACAGCCTACAGTTACTCCCTGGCCAGGTCACTCTGCTAGTCCCAAACTGCAAAAGCCAGATGTGTTTTCTTCAACCCGTCTGGCTGTTCTTCCCTCAGGAGGGAACCCTTCCCAGGCTCTGGCTGTTTGCTTGTCAAGTGTTAGAAATCAGGCAGCACAGTGTAGCCACTTCCTGCTTTTGAGGAGTGGAGCTGTGGGGCTGAAGATACTTGGAAGTTTGTGCAGATCATGTGAGGAGGCTGTCAGCAGCGCTTGGAGGAGCAGGGTGACTTTCACTCTAATACTAGAATGTTCTGTTCACCTGAGTAACAATAAGCACATTATTTACAGTGTTTTCCTTTTGCTTAGATAATTCAAAGTGGACTAGTTTAAACAAATGTATTTATTTTCCCTGTTGCTCTTTTATTACCTTCTAATAATTGTTTGGGGTCATTTTCTTAGCCGCACTACGTAACTGAGTTCATCACTTCCACTGAAGGTATACTGTTTATCATCAGTTGAAAATATGGCAGTTTCTTCAGTATCTTCTTAAGAAGTTTCTTTTTTTTTTTTTTTCTTTTTTTTTTTTTTTTCCCCCTGCCTTCCTCCCCTATTTACTGTATGACATTTGCTGTTTTCACTGACCTCTTTTAACTGCAAACAATCTGTCACTGTAGGAATTGTAGTGCTGTGTGATTTAATGTTGCTGTTAACTCTGCAGACCAGAGTTGGAATTCTTTGTATTACCTTTGTAGATTGTATCGTGCTGAGTGTCTTTACTCAGATTGCAGACTGCTATTATTCTGCTGTGTCGAAGTGTTAATTGGGCCTTCAGAGGAGTAAGAAGTTTTAATAAGTTCAGGTAAATTTTAATAACTGGTAAGAAAAGAGATCTTTTATGGACCAGGTAACTGAAACAGGAGGGGCTGTTTTCCAAAGCAGAAGCTTATGCAGTTAAAGCAGTTTGATTGCTCTTTGGTAGAAGTTTGTGGTTCTGTGAAGGAAGGGCACAGCAAACAGAGAAACTGAGATAGGGCAGTCAGAAAGTGAAGACCACAGCCACAAAAATACCAATCGTCTGGCAATGTTGAAAATAATAAATAAAACATAACTTTGGGGCAGAACGCTACCTACAAAAGAGATTCTGTTTGTGAGCAAAGCTTATCCTGCTGCTTCTTTCCTTTTGCATTCAGACATAGGATTTTTTCCTTCTTTAAACACAACTGAACCAAGTTATATTGGCTCCAGTTTCTTCTTCTACAGAAAACAAATTGTACATTCCCAATTCTAGTTATCAAATTGTTAAAATAATCAGGGTGTTACTCTCATGGTTGCTATCCAGATTCCAGAACTTTCCATTTCACTTCCCCCTGAACCAACCTGACAAGAACTGGTGAGTCTGGGCTTTCCCAAGAGCACAGACCACACATCCTCTAGTGGTTGTTACCATAAGGTGTACTGCTTTCCTGATGGTTAAGGTGCTTCTGTGCAGAAGGTGCTGATGAGGATGGGGAAGGTGAGGAAATACACATTTATATGTTGCTTTCAAAGATAAAAGATGAAATTGCAGACTGGTGCTTGTATGCTCACCCAATTTCTCTTACTGCTCCCATCAGGAATAACAACTTCTTAAGATGTTTGTTCATTTTCACAAAGAGAAATCAGTGGAAACCTACATATGCCGGCCATGGCAGACCGTGTTGGAGGTTGGAACAAGATAGTCTTCAAGATCCCTTCCAACCTAAACTATTCTATGATTCTATAGTCCTGTGCTCTTCAGTTTTCATTTATTGCTGTATGTGCATTTGAGGCCTTTTTTAAGGCCTCCAACAACAACATAAATTTCCAAATCATAATAAAGCAGTAGGATTTTTTTTTTTTTTTTTTGGGTGAGAGCTTCAGAATGTTAATCTACAGATCATGTGGGCATCAGGGGTTATATTAGAATAGTATAATGTTGGCATGCTATAATGTCACAGAGTGATGCATTTGAAATTACCAACTTTTAAAATACTGGCTTTTGACAACATGTTCGTGCAAACTTCATCTCTGTTGTTGTGATCTTTAACAAGGATTTTCTGTAGATTTATTTAAAGACAGGAACGACAAGCTGAGCAGCAGAACTGACAGAGCCTAGTTTCCCGTGTCCAGTGTCCTATAGTGCCTTACAAGCCAGACGTGTTCCCTGTGAGCCCCTCTGACCTCCCCAGTGCTCCAATGCTCTTTCAGACAGGACGCAGCCAGTGCTGGGGCTGACTCTGAAGTGTGTTACATGTCAGCTCTCCAACAAAGATGCAGGTACCAACTGGCCAAAAACCCCATGGCTGTTGAGCTCTCCTGGTGATCTGCTCCTACACTGAAGTAACTGCAATGTCTTCTCACTGCAACCCACACGGCAATTTGCATGACGTTTGGAAGAGCTTTTATCTGTAAGGCCCCTGCCCTTCTGTCAGATGTGGTTAAAATTGGGCAACAGACTCAGGATTTGTTGTAGGGGGGTATCTAACAGACGTGCCAACAGAGGATGTGATTGCATAAGTCCGATATCGTTGACAAAGCAGGCAAATATATAGCTAGCATCAGGGTTTGGGGGGAGTAGTAATACATCTTCCATTTTATATGCTAGCACATTGGTCAATGTGAGGCTGGAGCTCTGAATCTTGAGAGCTGCACTACTGGTCACAGCTGTCCATCACTCCCCACAAGACTCTAGACCTTCAACTCGATCCCCTGGACACTCAGCCCTGGCCTGCACTACACCTCACCCACGCCCAGCCCTAGGCACCATGACCGCCCAGGAGCTCCATGGGACTCTCCCTTGGGTGTGTAAGACCTGGTCACCACAGTGTCCCTGAGCCAGGAGCTCCTTGGGGACTGTCCCTCTGGTGGGGCAGGAGCTGCACCCATGAATCGCTTGCAGTTTCAGGGTGACATAAGGCAGGTCCCAGCCTTGCTGGCTTTGGTAACACTCCTTGCCCATCCCACCGCAAACCCCTTCATGTGTGCTTTTAAGTCAGACCTGCTAGTTTTTAAACAAATCCAGCTGATGTAGGAAGATATATATGCTGGATGCCCGAAATATCCTGGGTTTTGGCATTGCTTTATTTTCACTATATGTCATTTCCAAATGTGAAGGAAGACTAGCAGTGCTTGGTGAGGTTTCTAAATGATGTAGTTATGCGACTATGTAAGAATGACTATCATTTTCCAGACTTGTTTTATGGATCTTAGATGTTTGAATTTGGCTTTATGCATGACAGGAAACCTCAATTCTATAGCTTATGGAGCAAGTCTACATGCCCCATGGAAACATTTTCAAGTCTAATCAGCCTTGTCTGCATTATATTATACATCTACCTATACAAATTTACATGCAGCCAATTATTCATAATTATCAGTTTATCTTGCAGTCATGTTTTCACTAAGTCAGAGTGGATATCCTTCCAGTGAGGAACTTTGTATCTTGTACAGAATCTCTAGTATAATATATCTGTAATTTTGATGTTAAAAGCCACCCTTTTGTTCTTTTTCCTGGTTTATCTCCATGACCAGAAAGAAGAGTCAGCTTTCATTGTTGGCTGCAACACGTGCCATTGAGGACCAAACACAGGCAGCAGCAGCAGCATTCCCATGGTCTTGTACCAGGAGCAAGAAGTCAGAATCTCACAAAATATTTTTAAGGAAAGAAAATCACAAGGTGATTAACTTTTAGATTCCTGCCATCATGTCTGGACAGCACAGAAAGAAGAACCAATAGCTCAGGGAAACTGTCTGTTTGAATACACATCCATGCCAATCAGTAGGAGCTTGTATCACATCTCTTTTGAAGAGAAGGCACTGGCATCTTCTCAGTGAACCAGCATTGGCTGTGAAAGGCTAGGAAGGGCAGAAATGGGATTTTAGAAATGGAAACTGGATTGTATTTTTAGCTATTATGTCAGCTAGTTTAAAGTTCTGAAAATTTAAATACAGATGGAAACTCACTCTGATTCACACTGTGGAGCTAACATTAGTTCCTCGTGTTCCGACAGGGAATTGCAGTGTTTAACAATAGATCCATATTTACAGGAGAAGAACAAAGCAGCTGGAAAACCGTGCTGCTGTGAAGTTTCCACTGAATACTGCTGCTCTCATTTCAGTATTTTGTGGACTGAAAGAGCACTGTGAGCTCTTGTATGGTTTTTTTTTTTTGTTTGCTTTTTTTCTGATTGTTGATGTTATTACCTTGCACTATTTTCCTTCTGCTTTTGCAGTGGCCCATTTTCCTTTGTCATTTCTTTTTAATGATATATATCCTTCTGGAAAGCAGTTGGCCTTGCTTTTGTGACATGTCATCCCAGAGTGTTGCTTCAGCATTTGAAAAGAAGTGTGAATTTGAAAGCCTCGTGGCTGCAAGCAGGTTTTAAACAAATAAAAGAAAACCCTTGGGTTGTGCTCACTGGCTTAGTGTAAAAAAACTGTACAGGAAATAAACAGATGTGAGTCCAGGACCCAGACAAAATGTAGATGAGTGTAGTGCTTCTATTCATCGTGGTGGAAACTCTCCATCATGTTGAATTTTGACGTCTTCTCACAATTGATAATGGTCTGTAGAGAGCAGTCCTAATTGAGTGTTCATTTGCATATTGGCTCAGGTAGCAGAATTTAAGATCCAGGTTGGCTCCCTTTGAAGACCTAGCATATTTGATTTTCGTAAAGCTTGCATCTGGCCATGGGGTTCTGAGATGATAACTCCCCTGTGTCCACGAATTGTCTGGAACAACTTTTCTACAAAGGCTTGAGAGACTGCACTTCTACACCACGCATACGACTTCTGCATGTGGTTATTCGTACATATATTCCAGGATAGATCCAGGCCCATCACCTGCGTGTTGGAAAAGCCCACAGAAATACAGTAACTGCTCCAAAGAAGGCATGTATTAGACCCCAACGCTAACGTGAATTATCTGTCGGGATACACACAAACTAATCTTATGCACATCACTGAGGTGCCTTAAGTAGGGATCTGTGCTCCCTCCACAGTCGTCAGGGAGAGGAAGATCATTAGTGGGCTGAAGCCATGCTCTTGTAGGGCCTGGTTCTTGGTGAGCAGGGGAGGACTAGGCACCAATGCTTAAGAGTCACCATTAAAGGTTTGGAGTCAGAAAGAGTTAAAATTTCCACCAGTGAGAGATACAGTAAAAAGGGAGGTAGAAAGGTGACAGTGTCACCTTGGATGAAAGGCTATTGCACTTGCACTGAGTAGGCTGTGTATGCATAGTCATGCAACCAGGAATTTCACAGGAAATCTATGCGAGAAGCAATACAGGTAGGACAAATGGGGACAGGATTGTGCAAGAGGCTTCCTGGAGTCATGGCCTAAGCAAAGGGGGCCAGGTGGCTGGAAAAGCCTCCTGTTTTATGTCATGCCTGTTCTGAATTGCTGGAGCATCCAAAATGTTTGCAAATTCCTTGTTAACATCTTAACTGCTCAATGAATTGAGCATTTCAGCTGGACCACCTTCAGACACCAAGTTTGCTCAAGAGCAAAACCACAATTCTCTCAGTTTGTGGTTTCTTCTAATTCACATCCTATTTACTTTTAAAAGTTCTGCCTTCCTTGCAGCATAGCAATTTTGCTTTAAAATCAATCCTGATTCATCTGACTGTGAAGATAAAGGACAACCCAAAACAAAGAAATAGAGGGCCACATGTTCCCAACAGCTCAGGAGGGTGCAGTGCAGACCAATCCCCTAGCTGTGCACCGTTCTTTAGGACATGGTATGTCCATAGATAACACAAACTGCACTTTTCCCTGTAAATGGCCCTAACAAGACACTGCCACAAGCCCCATGCACTGCAGACTTTTCTCTCTTTCTGTGCAGTAAAGAGAAATGGTGGAACTGCTGACAGTATTTTGCTCTCTCTGTGACTTGCTAATATAGGTTTCCAGGCATGTCTGAGTTAGGCAATGAGTCAGATGGTTATTATTTGCGCATCTACTCTGCAGTTTCTGCTGCCATAATCATTTTTATTGTAACTGGCAGTGTTACCTTCTTCAAAATGAAGACCTGAGAGATGAGCGACTACTGGCGGTCTCCACTGCTCCAGTTACAAAATGCTGTACGTTCCAGGCTGGCAGCATAATCACACCTCGGATGATGGATTTCCCTGCAGATGTTAGAGAGGATCCCCCAGGTGTTTATTCTGTGAGGAGCATTAGCCGAGATGCGTGTTGTAATAAAGAGATATCTGGTGGCAAGGCCCAAGGGCTCCAAGTGCTCCCACCCTTGGTAGACCCTGATCCCAGCAAGTCTCTGATCACAGGACTCAGGAGAAGTCAGAGCTGGTTGACAGAAGTGCTTCAGAACTTCCATCCCATCTCCCAAGGGATAGGCAGTCCCGCTGTAATACACCACACCCCATGATTTGTCTCTTCCTAAAAAAATGAAAAAAAATCTTCTTTTCTTATCCTTTAAAGGTCGCTACTTTTGACAAGCAACCTCTCCCACTACGTGAGGTCCCTTGCAGCCTGGTCTGGCTGACACAAAAATGGGCAGAGGGTGTCACAGAGGCAGCCATCCATGTAATGTTTTCTACACCAGAGCACGTCTGTGGCAGTCATTGCTGTGCTCTCTGCCTGCCTAACACCACCGTTGCCACAAGCTCCAGCTGCTCCTGCTTGCTAAGACAGAGGTTCAGCGATTGTGCTACGTTTCTGGGCTGTCTGAAGTTGGAAGTGTCTTGCTTATACCATTGTCCTTCTTCAAGCAGCAGCCTAACAGCTCAGTGTCTCGTTTGCTTTTGTTATCAAAACAGAGGTACATGCTTTTCTACAGAGATTCCACACTCACCACAACAGTGCTGTAATTTTTCCTTTGATAACATGTACTGTTGGTGCCTTGTTTGCTGTTTCTATCACTGTCATATAACTGTACAACATGTCACTGATCATTGGACTAGTGCCCTTCCTGTTTGTGCTTTTTATCCAGGTAACCACAGCACTTTCTCACTGCACATCCCTGTGGGATTTGTCTTTTGCATTGTTTTTGTAGCAGCAGCTAGTGGTTCCAGTGAAATATAGGAGCTGTGCTTTGCATCCAGCACACAAATCCATGAAAAGAAATTGTTCCTACCATAGTTAAAACAGCTTACACTGAAAATAAAAAAAAAAAAAAAAGTGCAGCTTAGAAGATGGAGACTGGCAATGGGAGAAAGTTCAGCCATTTTTGTACTACTGCATTTCCCTCACAGGATCAAGACACTATGCAGGTCTAAGTGCTAGTTCCCAGCAGGCTGGGAAGAAGGGGGAAAAGTAAGCTTGTCAGCCAGCGGAAGAGTTTCTTTTTATTACAAAATGCATGCAGACTGTAACCCGAGTATCACACCACCAGTGAGTCCTATCCACTTACCTACTTCATTAGTTCAAGGATTGTGGCACTTTTAATCTTTGTGATCTGGGTCACCACAGGATTCAGGCTAATGTCTGAATCGGCGCGGTGCTCCAGCTTCCTACTTCCACCAGCATGCTTGGCAGCCTGTCTGTCCTCACTCAAGCTGAGTAAACACGAAGGAAGGCAGATTTCGAAGCCTGGCTTTTTTCCTTTAATACACACGTCAGTCGGGGTCTTTCCTTGGTTTGTTGTTAGCTTGTTTGTATGAGCAACAGCCAGTAATCAGGGATTGAAACCCCACTGCACACCATACTGTTCAGCCCTTTGCTCCCTCAGATTGTGGAGATGCGAGCTTGGAAGTGTTTAGGGTGAAAATGAATTTTCTGGGCTGGGGTTGTTCCCTGAGCACTGTTTCAAAACAGCCCAGTAGCTACCCCATCTCCAAAGAGGACATTACTGGGGTACAGACAGCTCTCCTGTGGGGTGGCTGTGAATTTCAGATTCAAGTATGTGGTAAATGTAAACGTGCGAGAGCCTCAGAGAGAATTTGTGTGGGGGAAAGTAAGGTCTGTGCTAGGGAGACCTCTTTGCAATGGAAGATAGGCTAGTGAGGCAGCCTGATGGCAAGACCAAAATTATACCTCCCTCAAATTGTATTCATTCCCTATCTTCCTGTATGAAAATGCAGGAATAAGCAGGTAGCAGTGTTGCCTAACACCCCCCTGTCCTGCTGGAATAACTGGGCTTGTGTTGGCCGCCTGCTGCAGCTGGTTTGTTCACCCATCTGATAGGAAAGAAGAGGAAGTGTGTGTGGGCAGGAAAGCTGGAATGTAAATGACCAAACCAGTTGGTGTGATCCGAAGGCATTGCAAGAGGTCTGGAGGAGCCTGGTTTGGATCCAGAGGCTCAGGAGCTGTGGAAGCGCACAGAGAGGTGCAGCAGAGGAGGCAACAGGGGGTCATGGTAAAGGGAGCCCCAGAGGAAAGTCCCAGGAGAAGTGACAGGGATAGAAATAAACACAGTCATGTAAATGTGACTTTGGCTGGCATTTATACCCAGTTGACCACAAGGTTTTATTACGTAGAATATGATTTTGCTGCTGATATGTACTTTGACAATAAAACCTGCACTCTGCATGCAGAGCTGCAAAAATCTTTGTGCCGGTATACTCTGTTCTGCTTTGTGCAAGTGGACTAAACCATACCAGTATAACTGCTGCTATGCCAGAAAGGCTTGCTGCTCTGCGCTAGCGTAATTAAAGTAGCAGAACTTACAAGCACGGATGAATCCTTGAAGATTTGCTTGGAGTCAACAGAGATTCTGCTGCTGTTTGTTTTGAATTGGTTTTTAAAAATATTTTTTTCTCTTTTAGTTCTTGCACAGAAATACTTCCTTATTGGCATGTAATCCTTCTTGGAATACTGTGGGCAGTTAACAGTGTATGCTGCTTGGTTTCCCAAAGGTTTCTTTTTGGTGTGCAGGGCTGCTGAGGCTTTGAAGAGAAATCTTGGATCAAGTTTTTAATGAGGTGTGGAAAGCAAACTGTGGGAATGAGTGGACTTGGCTGGATTGTAACTTTCCTATGTCCCTCAGGAGCTTTGAATGTCCAAGAGATGCATGAGTTCGATGTTAAGAATATCCCAGAAACAAAGTTCCTGAAGGAAATGCTAATAATCTTCGCATGTGTCCTAAAGCCTCCAGCTCCTGAGATTTCAAGCATTTACACTATATCCCTTACTTCAAAGGAAACATGCCTGAAAGGAGTAGTTAGGTGATTTGTCTGTAGATATTAGAAGGCAGTAAAAGTACATTCTAAAACAATAACGTTATCATTAATAACACATCTGAAATACTGTAACTTCAGGAAAACATTGAGGGGGAGTTCTGATCTCCCTCACCTCTGGAGCAGGGCAGAAGCACAGTCCTAAGTGCCAGGGAAAAGAATAACCCAGGATCGTCATGCCTCAGCCCTTGGGAAAGATAAGCTAGATCCAGAAAGTATGAGAAGCATTTCTGCACACGTCAGTGCAGAGAGGGGACATACTTTTCTCCAAAGTGCTTGAAATACTTTGTCTGTTTAGGAGGAGTTATAGCAGCAGTAATCAATGAGATATTAGCTAGGAAACTTGTGAAATAATGTGGAGGATTTTATACTGAGAAAAACAACTTGTTGGATTGTGCAGCGTGTGCAACCACCTCTTCATGATGAGAAGGAGAAAGGACTTTTTGTTCTGTGCTCCAAAAGCTGCTAGAAACAAAGGGACCCCCTCCATGCTCAGACTGGAAGGATCCTGCTTCAGGAGCATCTGAGCACTCTCTGGGAGCCGTGCGCGGCGTTGCACGCTCGGTGCGTGCTGAGTGTGCAGCCGGCTGCCTGCCCAGCGCCGCTGACCGCAGCCTGCCTTCAGCATTCCTTCGGGAGGAGAGGCTCCTAGCAGCTCTGCTCGTAATGGAAGGGTGAGCAGGCAAGCTTTGTTACCTGCCACTGCCAGCTCACCAGGAAAGTATGCCATTCCTGCGCCGACGGGTATGTGGCTACTGCTGTTTAATTATCACGTGGCTGCCCTGCCAGAAGCACTGGCCTGCTCCATCCTTTCAGTGCTTTTCAGTGCTGTACACAAAGCAGGAGCCTCTTGCTGCTCTGCATTGCTGCTGGGCATTATTACAGCTGCTGTAGGGAGAGAAGTGCTGAGCAGCGAAGGCTTCGGCTCCTGGCTGTTGAGGAAAGTTTAGGAGGAACTGATTTTGGTGCTTCTGCAACTTACAAAGTCTGTGCCTAAAATTTCTGTGACATTTGAGATCCCATCGTTCTAAAAACAAAGATTTAAAGGCCCTTCTGCAAACGTGGTGCATTATAACTGTTTGAACAATGGGGTCTTCTCTGCATCTTCCCATGCTTGCAAGCGAGCACTGTCAGCTCAGAGGCAGAAAGGCGCTGTTGCCATTTAAGTGCTGTGCAGAAGAAGTCTGATTACACACTGTTACAGGCAAAAGCAGAAAATCCAGCAAAAGAAAGCTGAGAGATTAAGAAGGGAAAAAGAGCACAAAACCCAGCCAAACCAAAGCCACAGGAAATGGAGTCTGAATCTGAGCGCAGGAGCTAGACAGAAAGGGATTTGACTGGAGAGAAATTGCTGCAAGGACTTCAAGGAGAAATAGGAGGCCTAGTCCTCTAAAAGTCATACTTGTGATGAGTCCTTACCCCCACAAATAAACCCCTCTGCACAGCACTGCGGTAGCTTGTTAGGTGTAGGATCTGAGGAGACACTGGCCAATAAAAGGGTTAGCAGTGCTGAGAGCAGGATTGGGAGGTGGGAGCGGTGCCACATGGGGAGCAGGGACCGCTGCTGTCAGCTCACAGAGACAGGCCTCAAAAACTCTGCAAATGGGTAGGGAGTTTGTTTGCAAAACAGTGGCTCTGGTTGTGACACAAAGGGGTGCGCTTCACACATGCTGATCTGCCAGTTCTTCTGTTTGAGGCAGAATACTCCTTGTTACGCTGGATTGCTTCCCAGCCTCCTGTAGATTTTGGAAAGCCTCCCGTTCAGCTGCCATGTGGAAGGCTTTGAACTCGAAATGGGAACAGGCGCAGCGCAGCCAAGGCAGGGGGTGGCTGGCAGTCCCCCCGTTCCACCCTTCCCTTCCCAGTCCCACCACAGGGAGCTAACCTGGAGCCCTGGGAACCTGGGGAGAGGCCGTGGGGAAACGTTCTCCAGAATGGTGGGAAAATGTCCTGCATCAACAGGTGACGCTAGGGTTGCTTTGTAGAAAATCCACAGACTGTTTCCCCTTCGAAGAATGGACACACTGGTGGAGAAAATGCCACTTGTGCATCAGCTCTCCTCTGATTATAGATAGGGCTTGAGTCAGGGGAAAAAACCTGCAAACTACTCAGCTGATAAGTATGAGCAATCAATTTCTTTGTGGAATAAGGCAGGTAAACCTCACTCTGATATCAGTGTGAGCTTTGTGCAGCTCGATCTGCCTCGTAAAGCAAACACGGCTTTGGGCACCTATGCAGCAAAGCCCAGTCCTGCTTCATCCCTCTTGGAAGCATAGTCTTGGCACTTGTGTGTCACGTATTTGTTTGTTGATAGGTGTGATGTTTGCATAAGGGGTCTGAACTAAAGAGATGAAGAGATACCCTGACGCACGGTCAGTGTTGCACTTGATACACCTCGTGCTGTGTTTACCTGTCACAACGCATTTCAGAAGATTTCCACGCCGGCCTAAGGATCTGCAGGAAGTTACAGCATGACAACACGCTTTCTTCACTTCCTTCCTTGCACTGTTGTGTAAAACTGTGGTCACCAGCATGGAATAAAAACATAATGCACATTTTTTCGTCCTAGTTTTAAAAGGCTTCATCAGGCTAATTCCTCGATGCAGCAGAACTGCGCTTCGGTTACACCACATCTGTGCTCCCGTGCTCTGCACACTGAGCGCTGCACCCGAGGAGGGACAGCACAGCCACCCCATCCTTCCTCCCCAGCTTGCCCTGGGATGGAGACAGACAGGCAGGTTGCAAGAGGGATGGAAAAAGCATCCCATTGGCTCACACAGTGATTTCCCACAATGTCAGATGTGCTTGTACCAAAGGAACTCAGCTGTCATGGGGCTGAGCTCTGCATTGCTTGTGGGCTTGTGGGTTTCAAAACATCCAGGATTACAGCTTTGTTCCTTTACAGAATGCGTGGTAGAGAGAGAAGCGTCTCAGTGTACAAAACAGGAAATTTAAGGATAGTTACTTTTGCAACATTTACACCTTTTTTTTTCCCATTATTGTATTTGAGAAATAAATTCTTTCTCTTTTGCTTAAAAGCCAGCTTAGTTTTCCTGGGCTGCAAAATGACTTGTTACTAAAATGCTGGACTGTGCACAGAGATAATGGGCTAATTTCCTGACAGGAGGCATTGATATTTAAAAATTGATCTTTAGGAATGTAATCAAGTTAACTGACACAAGAATAGCATAAGAAATATGCTCTGACCTGTCTCTTCCTTCAGTAATGTGGGAAAAAAGAGTAGAGATGAGATTTCTTTGAACATGTTTTTGTCTTCCTTGGTAACACCAGTGGATCATGTCTGACTACCGAAGTGAGGGGAGTGTGCTGTGTCACTCGGCCAGCCGCGATGCTTTGTCCTCTCTGTGTCTCCTGTTGGTTCGTAGGTGTCCCCGACAGCGCTGCACCACCGAGCTGGCACGCCCACAGCTGCCCAGGAGCTCTGTGGAGCCACCCCTTACTGGGCACCTTGGGGCTGCATCTCGCTCCCCATCCCACAGGCAATGTGCAAGGTACTTCTTCCACCTCGCCCTGCAGAGGAGTAATTCTCACGTACAGAGATGCTAAGGCAACTTAGGAGCAGAATATTGAATTCAGCAAAGCAATCAATTTCAGTGAATTGCTATGAGATCTTTTTACTCTGGAATCTCCACTGCTGGTCACTTGCATTTGTGTGGGTTTACAGCGTCCTAGAGGAGAAAAAAATTCCTCACTGAAGAGGTTTCTGAGAGAGAACAGCAGGCGAGATAACTGAGCAGTCATTGGCACAAGTTGCAAGTAGCACTCCAGCTTGCTGGCGTTTAACTTCCAATATTTAACAAGGCCAAGTCCCGCTAATTTTAAGGATAACTTTCTGTTGCACCACACTGAGAAATGTTTAAGTCAGCAGCATTGACTATGCTTCATACCAGCACAGTAATATCCCCCAACTTGTCACAAGGGAGAGGATGATTTATTGAAGCAGAGGATGACACATGAATGTTTTCATGATGTTAGTTGAAGAGAAGGGCTGAGCTGCTGCCGCCTGCAGACGGATGTTCCAGGTGTGCCCTTGGCCCACTGTGGGCCAGCGGCCTGCCTTGGGGGCAGGGCAACACTTCCCTGCTTCTCCATTTCCACTTTTGGTGGAACTTTGCTTCCTCCTCCCCTCCTGCCTCACTCTGTGGGTACTTTGTCCTAAAAATGAGCCTTAGTCACGTGAGAGAGTTGAACAGTTTTGTTGGGAAAACTGTGTGATTAGAGACTTTCTAAAGCATGCCTTATACCCATTTCAAACTGCAAAGCAATTGAAAGATCAGTGGTCAGGGATTTATGAAATGATATATTGTGTTGGTGACCATGGAGATACTTCATGCTGATGGAGAGGTTTTTTCTTTCACAAGGAGAACAGTTGTTTTCATCCAGGGCCAAAATGTGAAGCCATTATTCATTTTACTACCTAGGCAAAATTCTCATTAAAACCTCTAGAGATTGGCTTAAGGCTCAATATTTCAAAGGAGCCTGCATTTCGAACAGAAAACAGAAGAAAATTCTCTGCAAACATCTGAGCACCTCTTTAAGATCCTTCTACAAATACATTGAGTCCACCACGATGCAGAGAGGGAAGGTGGATTCAGCCACAATTCCCACACTTCTTCTGTGCCAAGGGATGGGTACATGGGCTCGTCCTGAAGGCACCACTGTCTGTGCACTGCCAAGGTACCCTTAGCACCTCCTGTCCTGCACTGCCACCCAGTAAGCCCTGCCCAAAGCCTGCTCTCGTGCTTATTGTCCTGACGGCTGAGAAGGTCTTGGGCAGCCTGTGACTAAACCTGATGATGGTGATGGAGCCTTTCAGGTATGCTGGTGGTGCACAAAGGGGCAGCTTGAGATGAAAATCATCGGTGTAAAGATTTCAAGTTGACCTGAGGGTCACCAGAGAGAGTTGAAGGAGCAGACTGCTAACCGATCGGCAGGCATCGCTGGTGTGCATGGGGTGTGCGTGTCTTTGCCTCTGCCTCAGCTGGATAAGTGGTGTCTGTGTACATGCAGGTGATTCTGATGGTATGTTCTGAAGTTTAATTGGATACTTTTAAAATAAGGTCGTGGCTTACTTGTAACATCTTACACTTTCATCAGGCTTTGCCTAGATTTGACAATTCCCTAAGTAGGAATTATCTTTCATTGTGATGTGCATATGGATGACGATTAAAAATTTAGTAATGTATGTGGGAAGAACTGGAAATGACTGTGATTGGCTTAGAATTTCTGAAAAGCCTTAAAACTTGCTTCAGCAGACTCAGACTCCAGCAGCTCTAAGTCTGTACAGTGCAAGCGATCCGATTTCAGAGGTCAGTTTTCAATGTTAGAGTTTCCTCCTGTAAATTATACCACCTTCTATCCCTAAAACAAGTTCTCCCTCTACATCCATATATTGTCTTCCACGTAATCCATATATCGAAATACAAGAATGACATTATTCTCTGAATTCTCAAAATTCAGTCAATGAATAGGAACATTTTGGGAAGGAGAGACCTAAGTTTCTTGACAGCAAAGACAGAAAATGTGGGTTTTGTTGAGCATCCAGACCAGTATGACGATGAAGCAGCCTAATTCACATTTGCTTGATACAGCATTAAGACCCTGAATGGACGAATTGCTAATTGCAGGTTCTTTTGCAGTCATCCTCTCCTGGGCTCCCCTTACCCCTAGCGAGGTACCAGGAAGAGTGAGAGGTAGCTGTTGAGCATGTTTTGACATCCTCAGCTCCAAGAAAGGAAGCCTGTGATTACATTAACGGTCTGGATTTTGGGGGCAATGTGCATTCTCCTCTTGCCATCAGTTACTGTGGAGCTGCAAAGTGCATCTCCAGAAACAGTCCTCCCTCTATGCAATGATTTTGATGCATCTTGCAAGGGGCAGTCTCCACCAGCATTAGGTGAAGAGGAGCAGCCCCACCATAAGGGAGGAGAAACAAGCACAGACGTGTCAGACAATCTGCAGAGAACAGTGCAGAAAGGAGGGCTTGCCTCAAGCCTCGTGCCCTATGGACATCTGCAGGTATCCTTGGGGTGTGCCTGGCACAGTGTTTCATCTGGTGTAGCAAGTGACTCATCCGCAGGCTTGCTAAGCAAAAGTCATGATCTGTGATAAGGCTGAGCACAGACCATAACTTCCTACTGCATGTTACAGATAGAGAAATGCAAGAGGCTGCCAAAAATTGCCGAAGTGGCAGAGGAAACTGTTGGTGTGTGCTGCAGCCCAGTGGCACCTTTCCTTTTTCTGCAGGTATTTCTGTCTTGCTGTTTTGAGGAGGGGCTGCATGGGGCTGTGATCCACCTGCTTGCACTGAGGCTGTGTGAAGCTGCATGGGGACAGCAGAACCCTGGCCAGCGAGATCAGGCTGCTCGCTCTGTTTGCACTGTGTATCCTTTCCCTGCCAGCCCACTTCCCTGCAGCCCTCCAGCACACTTCAGAACAAGTAAGCCCCTTGCAATGATTCTCCTTGCATGAAGAGAAACCTCCTCAGGCACTCATCAAAAGCCAGGCTCAATTGAAGTGAGGCATACTGGCAAGGAAGAGCAAAGGTGAAGCTTTTTGCCTTGAACAAGTGTGAAGTTGGCTGTTGCAGTCTGCTGCAAAGGAGATTTTGTTTAGAAAAACACACACAAATGCAGCCATGTAAAACACCATTCAGACTGCACTGGCAGCAAATCGATTTCTTGCTGATGTTGTGGTACAAATGGTTTGAGTTTTAAATCAGACAAGGAAAAGTTATCTATTGCTTTTCTGCATTTCTAACGGGTTCTCACAATGCTGTCTGCATTCCTCCTTTTGGAATCAGTTCCCCTCTCCATAACATGGGCTTTCTGCTTTCCCCATGCATGGGCCCTTTGAAATGCTTTCACAGGAAGGGCAGTGGGTCTCTCATATTTAAAGATGGATATTGATCGTAAAGGTATAAAAAATACATTGGTACTTACAGTGGAGCTGGAAAAATTTCCTCTAAGTTATCATTTTGCCATGATAGAATGCTGCAGAGACTTACACATTAATGTTTGATTTACCACAGCTTGACTTTGGTGATGGAAGATGATCAATGTGCAACACAGGACACAGGGAGAGTAGCAAATATTTTCACACATTGATCTGTGTGACAGTTTGAGAAACCAATGGGTTCTGCCCTTAAAATACTGTAGAAGAGCATCTGAGGCTCCCGTTTGAAAATGCATGACTTTTGTTTCCTGGAGGTGAACAGAGTCGAGATTTTTGTTGTCATTAACTCAGCCTCTGTAGTTCCCTCTAGTGAAGAAGTTTCCAATGTGATGATGATGACGCCCAAACAGGACACCTAGCCAGGAGGGCAGGAGACAGGAGTGGAAATCCAGCCACAGGTACCCCTAGAACTACCACCAGGCAGCACCTCGGCTTACAAAGACCCAGTGGGAACATGGTGGCTCCATGGGCTGAATGTGTTTGGAAACACATGTATGGAGAACTCCTCCAGCAGCCTCATGTTCTGCACCTAGGCAGAAGCTCTTCCCCTGCATGGGGTCAGATCCAGAGCCTGGCTACCTACAGTTACCCCCTCTCCATTATTGACTTAGGCCTTAATGTTGAAATGTTTCCTAGTGCTGGAGTTCCTTGAAAGACCACCTCCTGCCTTCAGCTGTCACTACTGGACCTGCCTGCAGGTCCAGGGGATGAAGGCTCCTCAGGTGTACAGGGTGCTGAAGATGTTCTTCTGCACAGATGAGGACCAGATGTCTGATATCTGATCTCATCACTTCCTGTTCGTGTTGCTATGCTGGATATTTTTGCTGTATTGCTGTGAAAAAAACTTTCACAGCAGAAATTGGTTTTTCTAACAAGCATAAACCACTAGAAGCACTATAGTGTGTTTAGTAAATAGACGAAGAAGGTGAAGCAAAGCTAACACACCACTGTATAACTGGAGGTGTTAAAGAAACCACAGTGTGCTTTAGCTTCGTATAATTCTATGGTTCTATGAGCTAAAAAGCTGTCCTGCTCTGCCCCAGTGGTGGTTAATCTGCAACAGTGGAGCCACTTTGTTTGTGCAGTAGGCAAAGGCAGCCTTCAACAGGCTTTGGTTAGACGCAGAGATCATATTGTCTACAAGAATAAAACTTGATTACTAAGAGATGGAGTCCTGGCCAGGAACAACACATCTCCAAGATTACACCCTTATGATCGGAAGGATAATCTATTGATAATCCAGTTTTTTGGTATAGTAACTGGAAAAACAGCTTGTGAGGAGCTGAGATGGCATTCTGCTGTGTGTGTTTGGTGAAAGGATGTATTATCACAGTACCCAGCACGTAATCATCGAGTGCAATACACAGAAACAGTCAGGAAAGTTGCAGACTGTGCTGAATGAGTTGAAAGGTTGTGGGAACATGTTCTGGCACTGCCTCGTGCTGTGGTGAGACACACAACAAGGGGGAAAGGATAAACCCTCTTCTCTCTTTCATTCAGCATCATTTTGCTTCCTGGAGCAGAAATAATTTCCATTACTCATTTAGGGTAGCACCTTTCTAATCCATATCACATGGAAATTTCTCAGCTGCGAATCTGCGATCCTGCTCAAACTGGGAAAAATCTTTAGTACATTGCACAACAAAGAATTTGTAAACACAGATGATTTGAGTTTGACAGGAACTTTGGTCAGCTGGAAAATAAATCAACAGTGCATTACAACACGACAACAGACGAGCCTGGCATGGAACCTGCCTGCAGCTCTTAACAAAACCACCACCACTGCCATGAAATCCCAAGGCCCACTGCTGGAGTGAATGGGCGAGCAGACACCCAAGGAAACTAGGATGAAGAGACACTTGGTTGACTACCTGTGATATACGTGCAGAAAAGGTCCATGAAGGCCAGTTGCTGTTCCCCAGTAACATCCAATTAGCCACTCTGCTGCCAGCCTGGCCTTGGCCTGAAGTGCTCATGGTGCCCTCAGCTGCCACAGAGGTTGGCTCTTGGCATGAGAGCAATGAAGACTCTTGTCCTTTTGCCACCTGTGCTGGGACTAAGTGGGGAGCTCCAGCTGCAGCTGCAGTCTGACAGGCTCTTGACTCACAGCACTGCAGTTAAACTCACTCTTCACTGTCTCCCAGTGAGGAAGAGGAGGCTGCGTGTGCCTGGCTGGGTTGGGTGGCCCCAAGGTCACTTCCCAGCTGCGTGTGCAGGAGCCCGTACAAGCACAACGAGAACGTGCTCCTCCAAGCACTTGGGCTGTGAGGACGTCAGGCAGTGACAGGGGCAGAGGTGGCGGGAGACAGCTCTGGCAGCACAGAGCCACACTCAGGCCTGCTCAGGAGAGGAGACAGAGCCCACATTACAGTGGGTTCAGTTTTGTGCCAAGGGTGGTGGGAAAGCAGAGCACAATTTTGTGCTTAGCCGCAAGTGAGATGAAGCCTCATGCGTGTGACAGGAAGGCGAGGGCCCTGCCACCGGGTGCCACCAGCCGCTCCCTCAGCTGTGGGCTGGCGAGAGCGCACTGACACNCTCCAAGCACTTGGGCTGTGAGGACGTCAGGCAGTGACAGGGACAGAGGTGGTGGCGAGAGCGCACTGACAGCCAAACTACAGGCTGCTGCTCTTGGCGGTGCCGTTTGCTACCTGACGTGGTCAGGGTTGCTCAGAAGAGGACAGCTGGAAACTCATTTTTGCGTGGAATGGTTTCCCAGCTGCCTTCCTGCTTGAAAGCATCCTTGGTTGTACATAGCACCCAGCAGCCCCACAGAGCTTTCCGGTACCCGAAACTGAGGTCTTTCCAAGGATAGGCTAGGTTAAATTGGAGCAGGCACTCCCTATCCTGGAGTAGGAACAGCCTTTCCGCTTGCATTCACTCTTAATTAGTGTGAACGGGCAAGTGTGGCACAGAGGAAAAAACTGGAGGATATAGTCTGGAGGAGTATGTATGGAGGCACAGTGTGGGCCTCCTGCGCCCTGATCTTTCTTTTATGTACCTAACAAGCACGTGAAGTTCAATTTCTCCTGCCAGCCACACCACTTATGCAATGTACTGTGTTCTTTCAGTTTTGCTCTTGCATTGAGTATTTTTTCCTGCTCACTTCTGCAAACATCTGCTTTCTCTTTATCGCTCCAGTCCCTCTCTTTATCGCTGCAGGCCCACTTCTTAGAATAATTGCATGTGTACAAACAACTGATTCCTCATGATGCAACACCCCCAATTTTCACATGACCACCTTGCTATCAACTATCTACAGCAAATCAGAGCCTATGCAAGCAAATGAGGGCTTGTTTCATTTATTTCAGTCACGTTTTCAAGAATTCTATGGATTCCTTAATTTCACCGTAACACACTCACTTCGTCCTTCAGTATGTCCACGAAAATTAGTAGAAGAAAAATAATGGTGACACAATAATTCAGTAATACACTAGTAATACACTCTGACAATATTTTCTAAGCTTCTGTCAGCACAGCCTATTTTGCACTCCAGTCTGCAGTGTAACTGTCTTTACAGTCCAGTATTACTAGTCTGCTTTTTTAGATACCTAACACCTTGTGCAAGAGCAGGGATAGAATGATAAACAAAGGTTTGATCATAATGCTGTTAGAGCTAGAAGGATAAAACCCCAAGCAGACAAGAGTGGGTGTTCTACTAGTCCCAGGTAAGTTGATGTGAAAATGACTTCGGTCACATTGGTCTTTGCTGCTTGGATTTGAGTCCGTCTCCTCTGCTGCACTCTCAAGAACAGCATGTGAGAACACACTCACAGGGCAACCAGGGAGTTACGACATTTATGAGCCAAATAAAAAATCCAGGCATGGTTACAGAAGTGGATGTTTAAAGATACTTTACTGAACAATTAAGCCATTCTTCTTTAGACAAGAGAAGTAGATCATAAAGTTGAGTCCTCAAGGTGAGTGAAAGACACAAAGTGGCTTTGTGTCCTTGCCGGTAGAACTACTGCAGTGGCACCTCGATGTGAAGGCGCGCAGCACTTCCCTAGCTGTTCTACCCGGGCTTTGGGAATATTTTCGTCTTTTGTATGTAGAATCTATTTAGCTCATGAAAGAGGCAAAAAAATCTCATTCCTGGATTTCCTACAAATTGAATAAAAGACCTATAGTGGCAGAAATATCTTTAACACAGACAAAAATGAATAATCTAAGCTAATAATGGAAAGGTAAAGCTAAACCAATTCAAAATGCAAATCAGTCAGAATCTTTTCAAAGTATTTCACCACTAGAATAATTTATGTACAACTGTAAGGGACTTGTGATCACCTGAAGGCTTTAAATTGAGTGAGGAACTTCAAAAATAAGAATTGCTGCAGCTTAGAGTTGATGATTTTGGAATTACTAAAACAGGGTATTTGAACTTCATTATGCATAATCTTTTATTGTATATAAGTCTAGGCCTAGCTGCACAAGCCTGGAGTAATGAGTCTTCCTGTCATAGTCTTGCTGTACTTCTAGTCCCCAAAATCTCTCCATAAGGCTCAAATTACTTGTAATTAAAAAATATATAATCTGGTTTGAGGCTTAAAAATGAAAGGTAATCCTTGGATTTATTTTTGTTTTAGTCCTTCGGGGTTCATGCTTTCCTAGTAACATAGTGCATGCTTCTATTAAAATAATTGACATGAAATGTTTCTTGTTAAGACATTTTAAAACAAATTATATATTGCCTCTTTGCTGCACTTCATGCTTGCTTTCTCTACTTCCTTTTGTGCAGTGCAGATGGAGCACTTGGTTATGGTCAAAGCTGTTCTTTGAAGGACAATCCAAGGACACCGTATAGGAGCACAATGTATTTTGTTTATTGCAGATTGGGCCATACATGAATCAGAAGGAAAAATGCAAGCCATTGGGTGAACTGTTTTATTAACAGAATGTAGAGAAACAAAGTATGATAATTCCAACTCACTTGGAAAACTGTAGTCAGCTTCAGAAAGGAAGAATGCAATTTGACTGCGATGGACCTCATGATGGTCCAAACACTGCTTCCCATTTACTGCCAAACCAGTATTGGTAACAAAAACGTTTTAATACTTGACCTTGAGGAACGTCTTTTTAAGGCGTTCTGGATGCAAGGCTTACACGTAAACCCCTGAGTATGGTGGTGCTTCTAGCCAGCTAACAAATGCTTTTGGCAAATTGCAAGGTTGAAGAGCATTTATTTCTAAACAAAGCTTGATAAGAGATTATATACCATGTACAGATAGCACCTGCAACATTTTTTCAGGCGCACAATGGTGTGTTTTTCATTAACAGAGGCCAGTTTACAGCTTCAAGTGCTCACACCACCCTAAGATGGACAATTCAGGAGACTTCACCCACAGTCAACAACTGCAGAAACAGTTGTGCCAAAGGAAGGGGCCAGCACTCCCTGGCTGACAAGAAGTTACCAGCTCGACACTTCAATAGGTTGCCAGCACAGTCCTTTTGGTGGGCAATGGCCACTCTATGGTTTTGGTGTAACTAGCTACTGAGTCAGGGAACTGTGGCAAATCAACTTTTTGTTTTCTTTGTAGCTGGCTTCCCCATGAGATTCTTCAGTTGGTGCTGTTACCAGGAGAAGTGCTTGCCAAAGCTTGCTGACCATGCATCTCCACAGTGTCTGGAGGTAGCTCTTCTCTTTTGCCAAGTCACGCAAGCCCAAGCCACTCTCAAACCACAAAACTGCTGGTAAACCAAAGTGGTTGACTGCTCAGTTTAGTTGGAAATAGCACTATCAAAAGCTCACATGGTTATTCCCAAATCCTGCTTGGCAATTAGAAGGTAAGCACTGAGAAAAGAGACATCAGTAAGCAGTACCATCTGCATGGAAAAACCATGCTTAAGATGGGATCTACATATACATATGGTTTGGGACATCCCTCTCAACGATGGAGTACAGTTTCTGTCAATCCTTTGGAAGAAAGAGATGTAGAGATATAGCTTGCTAGCCCAAAACAAGAGCTCAGTTCCTTAAAAACATAGTCCTTGGTGCTTAGTTCAACAAGGGTCTGAGGTCAAGACAGCACTGGCTACCTAAAACTACTTGAAATATGATTTATACCAGTGCTGCTTCTTCTGTGCTTGTGCAATCATGATTTTATCACAATGAGATAAAGGCACTTTGACATTGAAGAATATAAGCTTCAGTTACTTCTCCTGGGCTCTGAACCGGGCTGGCATCAGCTTAAGGTAAAAGAAATTATAGCTGATGGTCCACAAAAGTTGCTCCACTCAACAGGTACTATTTAAAAGGAGGAAATCTCACATCCCCAGTTCAGATTATTCATTTAAGTGGTTACTTATCAGTGTAAATCCTCTCTAGGTAGCCATTTACAAGATACAGGAGGTAACACTTTGGGAGTAGAACATTCCTGCAGGAGGAAAGTATTGTGAAAGATAAGGTGGAACATGAAACCCTATCACTGTTGAAATGGCTGACAAGACACATACTTCAAGAGAGCCCATATCTCCTTATTCTGCAACTTGTTATTACAGACTTAATGGAAAAATCCTGCATGGAAGCCTGGCTGTAGGCAAGGGAGTTTGAGCCCTATACAGTTGCTCTGATTAACAGCAATTAAGACAGAATTAAATCCCAAACCTACTAGGTTGCCTTGTTACATTTCGGCTACTTCCACCTACACAGCTATTCAGAAGTAGGTTAATATTAAACTAACGGATTTTTTAATTCCTGTTTTACTCAGGTTAGTATTTATTCAGATAATCACTTTAAAAATCCATTTTTTAAACTAGGAGCTATAAAAAATGCCTGAAGAACTTTACTCCCTTTGCTGCTTTCTTCTAGCTTAATGACATCTCCCCAGATCTCATGGGATGTTGGCTTTTAATTCTGTGAACAAGAGGAAGTTTTTCTGGCCCTTGTGCATACCTGAGTGCTCCTACTATAAGCCGCAGCTTGATGATGACTACTGTTTGTTTTTTAAACTACACTACTCAGTTACTTTTGCATTGTAGCTGTGACAGACCTTTTACAAAATCCAGTTTCCTTCATGTTATTTATTTCCTTGCAGAATACAATCCACAACAAAAACCATACCAGCATGTTTTTCCTCTAATCTGTTTCATCTACTGTACTTTCAATGCTGCTGTAAAGTAGGTGCACGAATTTCAGACAGTATAAAAACTTCATAGGAATTTGAGGTGGTTGTTTTTGCCTTTTTAATTGTTTTTTGTTTTTTGTTTTTAAGTTCATAGGAACAATCACACCAGAAGACAGTAAATGCTCCGGTCTAAGACACAGATCTTCTACTAGCTGCCCCTGTGGAAACCATGACCTCAGAGTTAGCATCATTAGCCAGCAGGACAGTGATCTCATTTCAGCTCGTGACCTTGTTTACCAGTATCAGTGATGACTTAAAGATGGAAAAGCATGTAAAGTATTAATAGGTAAACTTTGTGAAGTGCTTTCTAAAATGTGAAGTGCCCCCCAATTTCCAAGCTAATATTTAATAAATATCGTATTCTAAAAGTGTTACAAAAGTATTTATAAGCAGTTATTAATGCCCTCTTTGCAGGCTGAATCTGGAAGAAGTCACTGAGCAACCAGCTGTTACAGAATGCTGTTTGGGACTAGCTTCTGTAACACACTTCACCTGTATTTTATTTTAGAGAAGTGACAAGCTGTTGGCCTCAACAACTCTAGTGCTGATGGTCTGAAAGCCAGCCAAGTTGGTAAATACAGAAGTTTTCAGACTTCGAGAAGGAAAGCGATGGCAGGAGGAGTACAGTCATTACGTACGTGATTATACTCTCTGCTCTTAGATGATAATAACCAGTTGTGCCATTGGATGGAGATGGATACAAGGGCGTTTAAAAGTCTGTTGTATTTACACGTTCATAGCTTCCTTGCTGGAACTGAGTAGTTGCTGCTGCACAAGAGGAATAACTGGAAATGCCATTCAGCATGAAGGGGTTCAGCTCTTCCTCCAGTAGGGACCTCTCAACACACAACACTTGCTTTTCTGGAGGGTACAATGCTTTACACGTTTTTTAAGCAAAGAAAGTTTCAATGGTAGATTAGTTACACTGAAAGACAAGCTTCATGTGCCTGTCAACAACCTGTATCAGAGCTGTTGCTCTCTTTGGATTATAAGAGATTCCATGTAAAAGTACTGTTTTCTCTATAAAAACAATCCATCATCTGAAGTGAATAAGGGAGCATGAGTCTCCAAGTATCATACTAATTTTCCATGCTCAGATGATTTCAAGTGTTAATGGGTTTTAAAATAGCAGAGTAAAAACCCAAGTTTACCATTGTCTGACAACAAACTGTGTAGTCCTGGCACATGGTTCTATCGGCGCTGCTAAATCTGGTCCCGGTACCACAGTGTCAACATCCATCAGGTGCAACCACCACACACTGCTTCAGTCATTCTGTGGCTTTCTGTGGAAGTATGTGCAGATCTTCCTCATGGAAACTGGAGTGGTTACAGCCTGGAAAAAACAAAACCAACAAGAAATGTTTCTGGGTTAACAGTTTGTGTGCTGCAGAAGTCTTAAAAGTCTCCCCTCCATTGTTGCTCCAGTTTGTTTAGCTTATGATAGAAAATGAAAGGTTCTTTACTGTAATCTGTTTGTCTCACAGATAAGAAGCTTACTACCTACAGGAAACACTGGCTGAAAGCTGGGTTTATCTGAGTGCAGCTCCAGCTTCCCTACTGCATATAACAGGGCTGCAGATCTCCGAGATGTAACGGACGAAGGAGTACTGCTAGGCGCCTCAGCAAGCTTCAAGCACAACAGAGGCAATCGGCATCCCGAAACTTGAACCAGAACGTACTAGGCAGGAGAGATAATTGTGTACAGTAATTTCTCTCCAGGGCAAATCTTTGTCTTGTGTTTAAAGAAGTACACTGTAAATCACAAGTACATGTAGGTTTTCTTGATACAACTACAAGACAACGAGTTCAACTAGGCTATGCATAACCTAAGGGGTGGTGGCTTGTTCACTTCACACCTCACAGAAGTGCTGAAGGAGAAGAAATTGGGTAAGACATGAGGTATTTCTCCAAAACAAGCCTTAAACATGGCAACAACTTCTAGCATCAGATATTCAGTTAACAACTAGAATTTGACAATTGAAAATTTACCTGGCATTTACTGAAACAAGACTCAGTCAAAGACTGTAGGACTTGGAGTCCAGTTTCAGAGAAAAGATGAGTTTGGTTTGTTCTTTAAAAATGTAATCATCATTTCTCAGTGTGTGTTTTAAATACTCAAGCCCTCACACCACGTTTTTTGGCTGCTTTATAAGCTTATCTTTCAGATCCTAGGATGAGCTCAGTGCCACGTTTCTTGTATATCAAAAGTAGGATTATGTAGGTCAAATCCTGCCCTCTGACTCTTTTGCAATTGCTTTGTTTTCTGCTAGTTTTCAGTAGAAAAAACTGAAGGCATTATTTAGCCCATGGTTTTAACATGAGCAACAAATTATTTTTCTACCTGGGCTAGAACAAAATTTAGCTCTTTCTTCCAATGCTAACGTGGCTTTCCAGTAACATAAACAGGCAGATGTGACGGTGAACACATAAACAGTAGATCTGCCAGGAAAGGTGCTGTCATAATTGTGCTTCTCAGAAGAGCTGTATTTCAGATGACAGCTACATCCTTCAAACATCCAGCTGCAGACTACGAGGAGTTCTTAACTCCTGTGTGCTGTAAAAGTCCCTTTCAGGGGAGGGACAGCACCATCTTAAGAATTCTCTTCCTGCATGGAGGGGATTAGTAGATAATAGCATTAATGTACCTAGCTTATTAGGTCAGAAATCACCTCTTTCGTCTATAGTCAAAGAGATCAGACAATTCTCTCAATGCTCGAGTAGGAGAGAGCTGAGCATGTGTGGAAAGGGGAGAGTGGTAGCTAGGGATAAACTTCTTTAATTACCACTGTCCCTGACCGTCCTACTTACAGTTTTCGGTGAGGTGGCCACTGCCACAGCCTCTGGACGTTTTGCACTGGGGCTGTAAGATGATGGGGGGCTTCCAGCTTTGCCGGTCCGTAGCTTCTCTCCCAGAGCAGACAGCCAGTTTTTTCTTTCTGGTGAACTATTCTCTTTATCTACTACATCCTTATCTCTCTCACAAGGAGACTGGAAAAGAAGAGGGGGAGTTTGAGTGCTGGATGGATTAATATGGCTTTCAGGAAAAGAAGGCTCCTTTGGGCTGTGGCTCGAGCCTTCATGCTCATTATCCAAGTCACCCAGACTTAGAGAGTCTTTGTCGCAAGCTCTTTGGTCTGCAGCCAAGTGACACAAATTTAGCTTGGACTTCTTAGCTACGCGGTCCAGTTCAGTCACACAGCTACAGGCCTGCAGACACTTCTGTCCCGAAACGTCTTCCTTGCTGCAGTCAAGCCTTCTTTTGGCACGCTTTTCAGCCTGCAAGTGTGACGCTTTAGGAGTGCTAGATGTTTCCAAGAGACCTTGTGTGACTTCTGCCAGGGCTTTTCTAGGAGAAGGAGCCTTTTTCCCAACTTCTGAAGGAGAAGAACATGGAGTCCTGGTAACCCAGCGTTTAATGGACATTTTGGAGGAAGGCATCAGTTTGGGAGAAGCGCATGGGCTGGCTCCACTCAGCTTGGCTGGTGTGCAGACTGCGGCCACTTGAGTTTTCAGAGAGCCTGTTGGAGTGTTTGTAGAAAGAGGAAGATCTCCAGAATAACTGGGAGCGCAGGCAGCTGGACGCGGCGAGGAAATGCATGGGTTGCCCACTGACAAGGCCTTGGCAGGAGTGCTCTGTGGGCTGGCTGACTGTCCTGTAGAGGAGAAACAAGTAGTCAGTCTAATGAGGAACACAGAGCAGCAGATTAAAGACAGCCCTTTCGTAAACACTCCTCCCAGGCAGGGGATTAATCCAGCACTGGCCGTACATCTGAGATACACCCTGCTGAATTAAGATTGCATGGATGCCTCTTATTTCAGTTAAACTGATACAAGTCCTGTTTGCAATCCTACATCACATGGCTAAGTATAACACAGTACATTAGTTTAACGTCTGACTTCTATTCTTTCTATAACTAGAGTCTTTACTTAAGCTACAGCTGGGGGACTGATGGATATGTAAAACAGATCTCGAATCTTCAAAGTTTATCTAGCCTTGCTGGCAGCTTTGCTACGGCTCAGTCCAGACATCTGTTTTGGGAAGCTGCCTGAGAACAAGGCTGGGTCCCTACCCACAGCTGGTCACCTTACCTGCCCAGTCTTTAATGGGTCCATGATTATGTGGAGGGACAGATGAACTGCAGGTAGGTCCCATACAATGCCCTACCATACGAACAGTGCTCCTAGACAGGTGTTCATAGTTGCACATTAAAAAAAATGCAAGAATGGGGATGTACATATTTTCACCCTCTTGTCTTTTTGAGGGAGAACTTTCTGCAGCGCTATATTAGCACGAAGACAGCAGCTGTTTACCTAAGGATCTGTGGGAAATTCTTCACCTCCTGACCAAGGATTTAAATTCCAAAGAAAATCTGTCACCGCATCTAAGTAATTTCTTTAAAACAAATGAACCATAGACATATATGTCACAATGGCATTTGAGCTCAATGTCAAGAAGTAAAAATCCCCTGCTTTTAAAGCAGACTCTTCTGAATATCCAGCTTATTAAAACAGCAGTCACAGGTAGGTTTACACACAAGACCTCCTAAGGACTTCAACAGTAATCGTATGTAACAGAGTCCATATGTAGCAAAGATCTCAGTCTGCAGCAACATTAGAGAATTTTTTTTATGGCACCCTCCAACAGAGAACACATTCACAGGTCTCTTAGGTGCCTGCTTTCTCATTCATCTAACTTGAGGTGATGCAATTAAGTAGGATAGCACATTAGTTACTCCAAGCATTCCCACTACTGAGCACAAGAGCTCTGAATGTTTTCTGTATTCCAAAGGTTTAATCTGAGCTCCTAATTCTCAACATTAGCTGCTGTACTGTGAAGTCCTTCATTAGGACAATGAGAAATCTAGTGTGAATAACCTGCCATTTTCTTTAGGATGTTGAGCTGTCCTGCAAATAACGTGTCAAGTGAACACCTACATGACCCTTGGATTACATACCACAACACGCCTCTTTTGATCCTTCCTTTTACTACATTTTCTAAACCTTTAAATGTTAAGTACTGGTGCGTCAGAACAAAATGAGTAGGACACCATATTAACAGATTCCACTACAAATCACCTTAAAGCACAAATAGAATTAAAGTCTCCTTTCCTGATGAAATGTGCTACTTCATAATAACTTATTTCAGCCTGGACTAAGAGAAAGCCACTGCCAAGATCAGTTCTCTTAATCTGTACTTTAATGAGCACTTACAAAACAGAAATCTCAGCTGAGTTCATTGCATTAAAAAAATTAAGCTCCTAGAGGTAGAGGAAAAGAAGTAAGCTCAACTATTCTCATTCTCTAATGACCATCTACAAATTCAAACAGCGGAAATGTGGCATGACTAGCTGGGTATGAGCACTCTCGATCCCAAACCAGTCTGAAAGTTACACTGGATAAAGGAAAAAAGCTATCCTGAGAGCTGGATGGGTGTCATGGTGAGAAGCAAACTAGCTACACCTCCAAACTTGAGATACAGAGTACAAACATGAGGGTTTTTTGTTTGTTTTTAAAAAGACTGCATACATTATTCAGGCTTCTACTAAGCCAGTTGCAAGCTGTTTCCATTCATGCTGATACACCAGGTAGTATTGCATGCTTGCACGTACTGTAAACACCTGCAGTCAACCTGCACAACACCGAAGCAGGTATTTGGGATGTTTCCCATCTTCTCTGCTACAAATTCTCTAGGGTGGCATTATGAACCTCCAGATTTAAGTCATGGATTTTCCATGCATAGGCCTGCTCCAGAAATTTGGTTACAGTAAAACAGAGAAAGTAGTACAACTTCAGGAAACCACAAAAATAGTTTCCAAAGAAAAGGAAACTGTGCTTGCTACACTTCATGATGTAGGTCAACCGTCAATACGCAACCTCAGCCTCACAATTTATTCCACATAAATGGGTGGAGAACTACCTAGATCTCATCCCAGCAGGTCTGAAATAGTACTTAGTTGCCAGCTCTGAATCAGTCTCTGCAGATAACTCCTGTGTTCTAATAGCACGTGCTTTGTGTTCAAGAGCCAAGGTCAGCAGGAAGCCTGCTGTTGTGTTTGCAGTGTCTGTGTACTTCCTTTTCCCTCCTGCATTGCTTTAAAGCAGTGAAAACAAGGAGAAATAAGCAATTTTTCTAGTATAATTGCCAAAGCTGGCTTGTAAAGTTTCAGTATACAAATTACTCTAGGTTTCAGGCTTCTACACTACATTCATGCTTACTTCTCTTTTGCTGAAATTGATACACAAAGTGCACTTCTCAGCCCTCTCTGAAGCAGAGTAAATGCACACACAACCCATTTACCAGCCACAGAGCAGAGCTGGCACTCTCCCTACTATTGTCCTGCAAACTTCCTGCAAGACTGTTACTCATTGGCAAAAGGTTAGACGTAATGTTATCCCATTAGTGGGATTTGGAGACCTTCAGCCTTTATTTGTGTTAGCCAAGGTGAAATTCATTTGGAGAGTGGCTAGAACAGATAGGTGGAACACAGGAAGTCACACCAACAGCTGCTGGAAAGCTATTGTATTATTAGTTTCAAAGCTACACTACAGAGAAGCTCATCTTATTTTATTCTGCAGGGATTATTCACCTCTCACCCACTCTACTGTAACAAAAGCCAAGTTTCAGGCAAGTCAAAGCAGTGCTACGATCCAGGGCTCCTTTCTTTTGCTTTGGGGTACTGTCCGGTGAGTAGCTTCTCTTCTGGAGAAGAGCAGCAATTCACAACCAAGGCTACACTACAGGCTCTGAACTGAGTTTTCCTGCTGGTAATTCTTCAGATGTATAAATTATAACGATCCAAACCAACCTTAGACACTCGTGAGTGTGGCAGAGCCCAAACACGCCCGTTTGCTTGGAGAGCATGCTGCACAGTTTGTCTGATCGCCTAGGCTTTGTAGGAAGGTATTGCATTTGAACTGATGAACACGATTGATTAATTTTGGAACATTAAGATCACACTGTCATTTTCTACATGCATTTCTGAAGTACTTTCACTAAGCGCCATGAGTCTGTGTGGACAGTCAGTTACACTGTATGAGATGCAGTATTAAGAGCAGCAGCAAAGAATACTGCCCAGCATTCAGCCACTGGGCAGGAGGGAAAAATTCAGAGTTCCCATGCTGTGCCATCAGCCCTTTATGGGGTAAAATGATCTTACTGCTCTCAGTTATTATTTGATAAGAGAAAAAAAAAAAAAAAAAAAAAAAACTTGTTGCTGCAGCTAATCACTAAATCCTCTTCAGCTGGAGCTGTAAGAACACAGCTGTGAAGCAGGTGATTCTGGCTTCCAGCTCTGCCAGTTGAAGAAGTCCATGCACACAACATCTCCTTTGGCTGTTCAGTTGTGAAGACCTGCCGATACCCACTGAAGACCTGGCTGCCTGACAAGTTACATTCATAAATATTTACTTTGCAGGCTGGTCATGCAGACTTCAGCATACTGTAAGCTATTTCAGCCAGCTCATCTTGCTAGTGGTAGAAGTATTTACAAGTAGAAGTGTTAGGCTGGCTGTATGAACTAATACGAAAAAACAGAAGACTAGGACAAGCCAAAGGTTTTTGTTGGTGGACAGCCGAATTTCAGAAGCTGTGCTGCAGAGCAAGATACCACAGGGGCCTTACCTGCTCCTCGCTGTTCTTCTGGTTTCTTCTGTGTGACCCAGCCCACCAAGCTGACTTTGTTGGACACTGATTTTTCCTCCTCAGGACAACGTTGTAGACGCCAGATCCTCACGGTATTGTCGTCAGAGCATGTGGCAATCTACAATATAAGTGTGTTTGTTGGAGTGGCCAGGGCACATCCTGTGGGTCACTGGCCAAATGAACTAGGATAGCTCCACTTGACACACCATGCCAATACAAATGTAGGGTGACATCTGGTCAAAGTGGGTACAAGATTTACCCGCAAAACAAATTAAAAAAACAACTCTATTTCATTCCTGTGTCACAGGCAAGCGTTTGCTTTAAAGCGGAAGGGTGCCTCACAGGCAGAAAGCCTTCAGGTCTTTCTGCTCAAGAAATCTCAGTCACCATTTGCCTTGCACAGCTGTGTAACGGGGGACAACCTGCTCAGGAAGGGCCAGCACGTATTTTTGTATTTCCGTCCCTCGGTAGCCAAAAGCAGCCATGCTGCTTCTTGAACCTGCATCTTGGTCTGTCTGTTATTCAGAACCTTTTCTGCTTGGGGACAAACATTCACAAGGCAGCGAGAAAGTGACATTGGAAGGCTGTTGCGCGAGCCTTAAGCGCTATCTCTGCAGGCTCAGATGTCAGCAGTGTCTGGCAGAGGAACCAACTCTGCTGGAAACATTTGCCTAGATTCCCACTGTGGCTTCACGTGTTCCAAAATGATCTGTGGAGCCTAGTTCAAACAAGGAGTAGCACCTACCTAACCCACACTTTTATGGCTGTCTTTGGATGGGTTATCTGGTGACTCGCATGGGAATCAGCAGCAAGAAGGAAATGCTGTGGCCAAAGTTCATAGTAATTTGGATGGAAGAAAGTGCCTCTGCTGTGACCTCTGTGACACCAATACTGTCCCTATAGAAAGCAGCCTGGCCTGTTAAATCACTCTAAGCAGCTTCTTGACCTTTCTTAGCACCATGTTTTCACTTTCTTCATGCTTCACCATCTGTACAGTGGCTAACTGTTTCTCACCTGTGTTGGCACAGATTTTAAAGGCTGTGTTGGTCTGCATTTCCAAACCATCATGAACAGGACTTCAGGTCACATAGAAAATAGATTCCATCCAACATGCCACTTCACCTATTCTTGTGCATCTTACACAGCCAGAACAATTCTCCCTGTTTGTCTGCAAGACTCCCCCTCTCCTACATTGTAAAGCTTCTCCGAAGACCTGGTGCTGCAGTGAAAGCTAGGCGAAGTGGCTGACATGCTTAATAACTGTGGGGTGCAAGAAGCCCCTGCTATTACTAGGGCACTGACTAGGGTTTTTCAGGGATATTTCAGGGATTTTTCAGGGTCACTTCTCAGTCTGAGGTAAGCCAATCATTTAAACTAACTTCCTCCTGCAATTCTCTTCCTTCTAGTGATACCTGCTGCATTATTACTGACAAAATTTCACTGAGTTTTTGGGTATACACAGAAGTATTTTTCAGAGAAACACCTCATTTTGAAAACAGTCACAAGAGAAGAGGCCACCTCATTCTTAAAGAGCATTCAGAACTTCTTACCACTCTGTACAAGACTGGCAGATCTATCAGTGGTCAGACAGCTAAGTATGGAGTTACAAAATAAGCTTTTGGCTTTTGAAAGCCCTGATGGAATGGTTTCACAACTTTGACTCTCACAGGTAGTGTAACATGATCTCATCAGATGTCTTTGTTAATTTTTACAATTTGCTAGGTCTTATCCAATATCCCAAATTATTAAAAAATAATGAAAATATTCTGATACCTTGTACTCATGCAACAAGCTTGATTTACTGCCCTCACAAAATGAACATTTTTGGAAATTATTAATGAAGAACTTCCTCACAAATAAACAAATATTACTGCAATTTTGAAAAGCAAACATTGTCATGGCACATCTATTGTTTCACAGAGAATACAATTTTCCAGAAAACAAACCTTAGTGAAGTCTGAAGGACACCAGGCAATGGAGGTAACCTCTTGAGAGTGACCAGTGAGGATCCACGGAGGCAGGCTGGGTTCAGAAACCTTAAAAATTCCATAGAGAAGTAGGTTGAAACCAGAAGATTCAAGCATAATATACACCACTAAGAAAGACCTCCACAGCCCACCTGCAAAGCATACAAGACATAAATCAAATGCTTTCTGCCGATAATCATAGCCCATTGCAGCTGAGCGGTGAATCCAGACCTACATCCCTGTTCCTTACTTCCAGGACTTCCTTCTGGCACTGCCTGCCCTGGGAGGTGTCACACCCTCCCAGCAGACACCACAGCTCTGCAGCTGTAGGACTGAAGGTCTCAACGTGAAGGGACACTTTCACAGGGATGACGTTAATAAGGATGCCTACTCCATGACAGCTCTTCAGTAGCCCATGTAGAATAAGTCCATAGTTTCACTTCAGTACCCCACGGACTGCCAGACACATCTTAACACCCTTTCTTCCCCACAAAGCATAACCTCATTGTGTACTGCTGGCAATCTCTTCTGAGACAAGGACTTACAGGGCTCTAAAAATCAGTTTGTGTTTCATCTGTACAGGTGAAGCAGTTGGTCGGCACGGAGATGTGCTAACTTGCCTGGAAGCGCTTGTTTAATTCCTGCTGCACATGGGATTTCTGCCGGAGCTGTCAGCACAGCACACTACACAGGCATTGTAAGTAACCCTATCTGTTCCAGGTAAGATGCTTAAAAGTTTGAGATCATACTCTGAATGGGAATATATTCTGCTGCTGTTTTACAAACATCCCTATCGCAAATGGTTTATCAAAAAACAAAAACAAAAAACCACTACCAACAAAGTCCGATACATGAATCTTCACTGGCTTCAGAACTGGTATTTGCCTGGCTGCCGACCAACTGGGCCAGAGAGCCTCTCAAGAGTTCATAAATAAGCTCCCTAAAGCACACATGCTCATTAAACTCGAGCCCCATTTATCTTTTACCCTTCATAAAAATCTCTCCTTATTATTATTAATCCATATTATTACTCCTCAATTACAGCTCATGTAAGCGACAGCTACAGCTGAAGCTAGCATTAGGTGGCCCAAGGAGGGAAACACATACATACACACGTACACGCAGATGATACCCATGTTTTGCAGGCTTTCAGCAGACAATCTGTTCCAGATCTATGAGTCACCGTTACTGACATGACATTATAAGGGGGATTTATAAGGGGGATTTGCATACATGACTAAGTGAATGAACAGATCCTCTACTGTGTGGGAAAAGGAGTAGAGGTTATATATGTATTTCAAAGAGAGATGCAAAACATCAGGGAAGGCTTCTTATTTACACACGAGTTTTCTTCTTGTGGATCACCTTTTACAACAGATCACCTTTTTACACGGGTGGATAATGGTAGGACAAGGGGGAATGGACTAAAACTGAAAGAGGGGAGGTTTAGGTTGGACATCAGGAAGAAATTCTTCCCTGAGAGAGTGGTGAGGCGCTGGCACAGGCTGCCCAGAGAAGTTGTGGCTGCCCCATCCCTGGCTGTGTTCAAGGCCAGGCTGGATGGGTTCCTGGGCAGTTTGATCTAGTGAGCTAGTGGCTGGCAGCCCTGTCCACGGCAGGGGGGTTGGAACTAGATGATCTTCGAGGTCCTTTCCAACCCAAGCCATTCTATGATTCTATGAACAGCCTGCACGACTGTAATTGAATATCCAGATTCTGCATCTTCGACTTATTCTGATATACACAGGTTTCTTCATAACATGCAGCTTATTTTCCTGCCAAAGCAGAGACAATCACTGACTAAATATTCACTAAACGCCTTGTTCAGAGTATTCTCTTCTTTGCTAAAGCATGTAATGCCATGGAAACTGAATCCCTATTTAGGGAATAAGTAACAGAGGTGCAGAGAACACCTTTATTTATATTTAACAGCAGTTTTGCAATACACACATAACACACACAATGGCAGTCACTGACTGATGAAACAAAAGCAGAGGAAGAGAATTACTCTTGCTGGGCCAAGTTGATTTTACACTGCATTAGTGTAAATTAAACCAGTTATACCCCACTTATGTTTTTGTGAACCAAAGGATGGTGTGTTCATTAAAATATGAAAGAGGAGGAGGCCAAATTACACTGCCCATCCTTGGGTGCTAGAAAAAACATGCATTAGGAAAAGCTTTGTATTTCCTTATGTCCTTGGAATGGCTAAGTAGTTAGAGTCCAGAAACTGTCATTTGTAGCCTTGCTTCCAAATGAACAGGGGCTTCTGCAGCAAGGGGACCCATCGGGGGATTCAGAGGATAATAGAACTATGGAAGCGTATGCCTATAAAGAATATTTTTAATTACCAGGGAGGTAGCTCACTTGGGTACTGTTTCTACAGTGAGAAATTCCTCTGCTCTCTGGCTTTTACAGTCTTAAAGTTGCTTGAGAGCCAGTTCATTAATTGGCAGACTAGTAATTAAAAACCCCAATATAATAAAGTGAGCTTTCATTGTCTGAAAGTGATGTTATACGTGAAAGCAGACTGAAACAGCATCCTTGTAAGCAATAACTTCTAGCCACACTATCCCCTAGGAACTGCTGACCCAAGCACAAGTCGGCACTTCTTCCAAAGTTACTCCAAGAAATAATCTTGGTGGGCAATGTCTTGCCATTCCTCGACAAGGTCTTGTTCTGCCTTTCATTCCTCTCTAGGTAGGGAATGGTAGCACCTTTCATTAAGATCTTTCCAGCATTACCTGTTCGTGGTTCGTGCAACACCTAAGCATGTATTTTCACAGCATAGTAAGTCCTCATCCCAGGAAAAGACACATACATTTCAGGATCAGTAAAATTTGCCAACATTCACAACAAATTAAGAAGCCTCTGGATATGGCAGATCTGAAAAAAAACTGAGTTTCGCTGAAAGTCCCCCTTTCTAACACAGCCATGGAAGTAAAAGAGAACAGATCATCTGATTATGTATTTAATAAATATTCAATATGATCTGTCACCCACACGATAGCAATAGAAGCCCCCTGTATGCAAATGCATTTTATATGTATTTGCTTAAACTTTGAGATGCTGTGATGTCCTTGAACGCTCTTGACCCACTTCCAGCCTGCTTTCCTTGAAAATGCCGAAACACCTAAATGTACAGCCCACGTTTGCACAGGTATTTTTGCCGAACTCACACTGAAGATGAGAAAGGCTGAAATTACACAGCTTAACATGGGACTGGCCATGCTGCTGCTCTCTGCTACTTCTGAGTAAGCAACCTAGCTGCTAACAAGTGTTCTCAGAATCAAAGGGACTACATGCTCAAACCACAACCACAGCAGGGTGACCCTCTCTCTCAGAGCTCTGTATGTTACTTTCAAACTCATTGTGAAAGCAGTAAACATACTCCTGAATGACTGTAAACTATGGAGAACAGAACTTGAAACATGTCTTATTGTGAGGTTCCTACTATTAACTTTGTGATATTTGCATTTCCTACACGTCAGCGCAAGATGCCGAGTGACTAAGCCTCTCAGCTGTCAGACAGTACTTTGGAATTTTGCTGAAGGCTCTGGCTGAGTCCTTGCTGTAATACAAAGGCTTTAACTACTGTAAATTAAGTGTGAGAAAAAGCTAAGTCTGAAGCAAGAGCGAGAAAAAGGGAGGAGGGGAAAGAGTGCCCTTTATAATAATTAAAATTTTAGCTTTTTTTCCAACATGCTCCATGGCTAAATATGAACCAAGAGCTGTCTACCTGCCATAGCTGCCTGAATCAACAGGACTGAAAGAGGATTGTAATGCCCATTAAAACCAGATTAATATCAGCAACTTGCAATAAGCAGCAGTGATGAGAGACATATTGATGGCAGGGGGTTAGCTCTGTTTTACATTAAATAGTTACATCTAGCCTTGACAACAACACACTCTGGGCACAACATGCCAGGAGCTAACCCCATGCTGCTTCAAGCAGGAGTGGGAGGCAGGGAGTGTCCTACGTGAACAGGAAAAGCAAATGAAACGAAAGAACAGAGCAGTTCTGGGCATCCAGCCCGGGGCTGCACACTTGGGTTTCTCCCAGACATCTCACCTTCCAGATGTAAGCGTTGCCATCACTTGAGCCACTAACCAGGAACTGGTCGTCTGGGCTGGTGCTGGATTTGATGTAGAAGGTTGAATTCTGGTGTCCACTGAAAACTGCCACTGTGAGAAAAACAATGAAAACAAAAACACCACTCAGCACACAGCTGTGGGGTTGGTTGCATAAGCAGGGCTGATCTTACAGGCTTTTCTTGCCTACCCACATATCCTCCAGAGAAAATGGTCATACTCTTCCCTTGCTATAGGGCTTGGCGCTCCAGCCGGCAGGCAGCAGGAGGTATCACTCAACAGGAGCTCTTGCAGCTCCTGGTACAAAGCAGCTTTACCTGAAAGGCTCTCTCCACAGCATTGGAAAGTGGTGGCAGGTTTATTAAAGCTCTAGCTCCATTCATATTGCAACCAGGCCAAGACATCACCTGGGCTAACGCAACTCTCTGGTTAAGGCCCCTCACCCCTTCTTCCAACTGACACCAGTCCCACTACGTTAACAAGGACAGTCACACAGAAAGCTTCCACTGAAGCAACTGAGGCATTTGCTACTCCTTTCTCCTGCTGCCAGCCTCTTTATTTCACCAGCCAAACACACACCGTGTCAGCTACGCTCGTCAATCATCTATATTTAATGCTTCACCTCCAGGCCCCAAATAGCTGCCGCTCTTCCTACTGTGAGCACCGGAAGAGTCCACGGCCAACGCAGGAGCTGAACGTGCATCTGGAGCACTTGGCCACACTACACCCAGCCTTCTTATCAGGGTGGAAAGGGCAAGTTTCCCGATTTAGCACCACGTGGGGCTGGCATGCCCTCGACCAGCCCTGGTGCAAGATGCTCGGAAGTCTGACACCGCGAATGCTGCAGGACCCATGAGAGCGCAGCAAGAAAGCAGCAGTCTGCAGTCAGTTAGAGGGCTTCCAGCCTCTCTCCTGTCATGTTTTTGATGAAGAAGGTGACCCGCAGACCAGAGGACACATGGTTGCCTATGGTTTTCTTTGAAACCCTGTGAGACCCCACAAGACGTTTTGATTTTAACCTGTTGCTCTTTCCGCGCACTGGTTACAGACAAATCCTATTACTGAAGGATTTCCTCACGGCCCCCTTCCAACTAACAGCGGCCTGACACTAGATTGAGGCAGCTGCCATCTGGATGGAGACCAGGGAGGCAGGAGGCCCGGTCCTACCCAGCAGCTGGCACCAAGCATGGGCCCGTGCTGCCCTCTACGGGAGGCCCAGCACACCACTCCCCTGCCAATTCCCCCAAATCACACGTTTTTCAGCGGGTTGAACAAATTGAGATTCTTTAGGTTTTATCTCCCACACACGTCAACAGAAGACAACTGCTAGATGCAGAGGTAGATGGCAGGACATCCTAGGCCTTGGAGAGAAAACCCGTTCTTGCGGGGGGACAGACCAAGGGGAGTGCTCCACCACTTCTCAGTGGTGGCACCCAGGGTTAAAATCAACAACCGAACTATTAATATTTAATACTCGCACTACTCCACTTTGGCAGCATTCCCACCCAACAGACTGCTTTCCTGAAGAGCATACAGAAGAACACATTGTTCATTTAAATTTGGTTAACAAGAAGACTTAGAAAAGGCAGAGGAAACTAAATCATATGTCTGTCTGGAACGCATCTAATAAGATTTGCTGCTTTCTGAGAAGCAGCCATTGACCTGTGACAAAGAAGCTTAGTGCACCAAAGTCTGTGACCCATCTTGCCGATGTAAAGGTCATGGATGCAGAGCTGAAGGAATCTAGAAGCTGGGAAAAAAAATAAAAATGAAGCATCTCCACAGTATGCTGGGCATGCTTTCTCCCAAAACCTGCTGTGGAAGCTAAATTCAACACCTTAAAATATCTCAGTACAATGTAGTAGGTGATCACTTTACATGGATTCAGACCTAAAAACTTGAAAGATGAGAGACTGCCAGTAAATGGAAGACTCAAAAAGGCTTCAGGTGGATAGTGAAACCTGTCTTTCTGTGCTCTATAACTTCTTGTTAGCAGTGCCAGTTGTCAGTCCATAACATGGTCCTTATCTCTGGACTGCCTGGCAAATCTGCTACAAGAGGGCTCCAGCAAGCGCTGCGAGCATCCAGTGCTGGGAGTGAGCTCTTTGCACCTAAGCTACCACATAGCCTGCAGCTCTCGCAGTGTTCTTTTCGCTACTGATCAAGACCAAGTCAGAAGCAGAGGTTCATGCCCATGCAACAATACTGCAAGTCAGCCAGCTGCTTGACTTTAGTAGATGCCTGCTCCTGTGGATGACCTCAAAAACCTTACTGCATGTAGCACTATTTTTAACAGGTTATTTCCACAGATATCATTCTTACCCGGAGTGGTCTTCAAACTTGTCATATTGAACATGTAGATACTGTCATCAGTGCAGTTAGCAAAAAGGTTAGCACCAGTGGAATCCAAAACCAGGCTAGAATATCCTAGAGGCAAAGAAAGAAGTTATTTGTAAGAAATAACTCCACAAAAATTTTTTTGAAAACAAGCATTCTCAAAGAAATGACAAGAGGGGACAATTTGGAAAGAACCTCTATCATGTAAGAGAGATTGCCATTGGAAAGTTTACTTGACAGTACTTGCTGAAGAAAGAACATTTCTAGAACATCTACATTTTCTCGTGAGGATTCAGGGTGCTATTTAAAGAGAATTCCTGGCTTCAGAACAGGCAAGCAATTTATTTGATAGTTTCAAAAACGTAGCGGAAACATCCACTTGTAGAAGCAGAGGTTAAAAATAAATAGAAAACTTCATGCCTTGGTTGCTTTGTTGACTTAAGCCAAACTCTGATTTGCTAGTGATTTAGGTTCAAGCAGAATCTTCCCCTGCAGGCAAGTTATTCTATAGTCAGCTCCTCCAAGACTTCCCTCAATTTCTTGGGACTGATACTGTTACTACATGAAGATAGCTGATTAGACCAGCCATCAACAATTACTATGTTGCATCACGGCACTGTAAGGTGCTAAGATACAGAACATAGAGCTCTCTGAACTGAAGAGCACTGTTGCTCTTGGTAACAGCTTCAAGAATTGCTCTACTCTCCAAGGTTAGGATGCAAAAACACAGTCCCTTCTGTTGTCTTTGCAAGATACAATGCCAATAGAATTGCATCTGATTTCAACTGGTGCATCAAAAGCTCTAGCTGAATTCTACCTAAAGAGCTCTGTTATTCCCTCATCTCCAGTTCTAGAAACACACTGTTGAAACTTAGGCAAGGTATTATCCTTGGTGCAATGGTACAAATGTGGGGCATTTTCAGACATCAACTTGCAAATTTGGTATTGGCAATCAAAATATCCTGCTGAACCGAGTCTCATCTGTATTTGGCTGAAAAGACAAGAGACGGCATTGTGGTACTTCTTCAACTCACTTTGCAAATTTAGGAAATACATCACCCAGTAACCTACCAAGTTTGCGAGTACTGGTCCCAGGATAGCAAAAAGCCTTGAAAGGCACCGGATCCTGACGGTAAGCAGCATAGTTCTTGCGCAAGTCCCAGATTTTGATCACACTGAAATATAAAAGCATAAGCGTCTTTGACTTGTCAGAAATCATAAACTTCTTTTGCAACACAGATAGAGCCTTCTAAATGCACAGGAAGATAGGTTGCTCATTAGTGAGGAACACCCAGTGATAAGGAGCACAACAGAGCAGAGGTGTGCTGTAAGTGAAACAACCTTTCTGCTAGGCACAAATGAAGAAGCAGCATTGTTTTCTGTAGCTAGCACAACACACAGCATGAGCCTGCAAGCCATCTTTCCTCAGCTAATAAAAGGACATAACAAGGATGCCTTTATACTCTTGATGGTTGTATTTTTAAAAATGAAATCCTTCAGGTTTTTCTTGCTCTTCAGGAGCAAGCATCTATCACGAGCCATAGGCAGGAAAGTCAGTATTGTCAGCATCAGAAACCCTCTGGCCACAATGGAGCCTGCCAGAGAATGAAGACCTGAGAGGGTAATCTCCATGCTGAACAGTGAGACGTTTTCCTGAGCTCCAAGATGCTGCAACAGATCTGGCATCTAAAAGAAGGCATCCTTTGTAACTCAAGGCAACATTTTCTCAAGCACACCCACACATATCCAGGCAGAAACCACCCCCTCACATCCCAAAACAGCTCCCCGTCTAACAATAGCCTGTTTACTTGCAGTCCAATAGGGCCATGAGAATAAACAGAGATAAGAACTGTTCTCATTCTGCCCCATAGCTAAGACACTGAAATGAGCATTTACCACACATGCACAGTTTGTCCCAGCACTGCAATCTTGGGTAAGGAAAAAAAGCAGCATTCAGCCTTGGCAATGCAAGCTGGCAGCAAGCTCTGCTGATTCTACCTAATAGCAGTTGTAGCTTTGTGGGCCACTGTGATCTTAGAAAAAAAAAAAAGTCCCAATCTTTATGTGCCACTAGGAAAAACACATAAAATAGCGTGGAGAAGCAGGCATCTTCCCTCCTTACCCATCAACAGCTCCTGCAGAGATAAGAGTATGCTCGTCTTGAAGCAGCACCACAGTTACACTCTGCTGGAAATCCTTAAGGAAAGAAAAAAGAACTTTCTTTTCTTTCAAGGTCAGCAAAATCTTGCTGCTAAGTTGAAGGCTGAGTGAATACTGAGACAGTCTACACTTTACTTGGCCACAGGCCAGCCTGAGTCTTGCTCTAGAGCTAGCTTTGTGTTCTCCAGCAAGCTGGTCACTACAGGTAGGGAAACCTGAAATACAGATACAATTTNAGTGTAATTGCCAGTGAGCGGTAAGTGGGCAAGGATTACACCTTGCAGGTCAAAGATGAGAGAACTGCCTTGATCATAGCGTTTAATAGATTAAATAAGACCACATCTAATTTTGGAGAGGCAGTCATTTATGTGGTCAAATTTGGGAGGTATGGGGCAGAGGGAGTTAGAAGGGAAAGAAAGAAAAAAAAAAATTGGAATCCTCTCTTTCTCACCCCACCCAAAAATAGGAATTCTAGCCACTCCCTTTCTCTGTGGAAAAACAGATGTATTTTCACATGGCATTTGCACAAAGATGGCTTTGATGGCATGTGAATTGTTAGACAACAATGTCTAAAATTAGCCATAGCGAGTGACCATGACACAAAAGCCTATCTCAGCAAAGATAAATTGGAGTATTTACAGCGTTCAAGCCAAATATTTCTCACAGTCATTACTTAGGAAGGCTACTGTGCATACCATTCTGCTCAGAGCAGAGGCCCCCATTTCATTTGTCTCCCAGGCACCTACCACCAAGGGAGCAAGTCCTCTTAGGTTCTGCCTCTTCTTCTTCAGTTTGGAAGGAGTCTGCTTGTCAACCACGTTGTGTGCTCCACTGATTTGATTCACCTGCCTATAAAACCCATCTGAAAGACAAAGAATTAGCAGTTTCTATGCTTATGGAATTTTGCCACCATTTCAATAAAACAGCAGCTTGGAATAAACCCTAAGAAGTAGCTCAGACTAGCCTTTAAAATCAGTAGTGTATTCTGGAAACAGTAATCGTTAGTTACATACAAAAACAGTGAGAAGAACGCGGTGGGAAACAGGAGCACATACTGCAAAAACCTGCACAGGTCAATGCAGTGTGGACAGCGAAGCTCAGACTGGCACAGGCAGGCTGCCTCTGGAAGCCATCACCCCGTGGCTTGGTCTTTATCACGCCTCCTGATCTGGAGTGTTCAATCAATTCCATGCTGAGCAGAACTGCTCTCACAGGAAGACTTCCAGTGCTTTTCCAATTTATTTCCTAGTTTTCTATTTAGCCTTTTGTCCTCTACTTCTCACTTTATGAGCCTCCTACTGCTGCACTACTGTAAAGTAACTTTTGTTCTTTATTTTGCTTACACCTTACATTCCAGACATGTGCATCCCTCTCTTTCCCTCACTGGCCAGGTTCAAGAATTAGGGAACCTGGGACAGACAGAACAGTGAGGTGCCCTGGCAGCACATACCAGAAAACTGACAAAGCGGGGGAACTGAGCAGGGAACTGAGAAGAGGTAAAAGGGCATGACCTGACTGGGGAGGGAGAAGCTCCAGGAAGCAGAAAGAGAGGAGCAGAACAATCGGCCTGCATTTAGGTGCTCCCACAACATAATCAGTTGCTCCTGGGACTCACAAGGTCCTTTGCTGTGCACTTTCTGCCCTCCTTGCTGCTCTGGTAGGAGATTTCCCAGCTTTACTTCACTCCCGAAGGCTCTGACCAAATCACTCTCACCCAGCCCGTCCCGGTGTTGTCACACAAGGATGTGTTCTGTACTGCCTTATCCCCTCACCAATACACGGGGTATTATCAGGGCTACACAGAGATCAAGCTGACAATGTGAGATGGTTACAAAGTAGAAAAACATACTGGACACAGAAAAAAAGGTACCTATTCCATCTTTTTACTGTACTAAAGCAGTCCCCTATTACCTGATAATCCTCTTCCTCTTTCTGAAGTGTTGCCTATACTGTAATCGAAAGCATTAGTCCAATGAGTACATTTGAGTACTATTTCTATATAAGATACTGAGCTTCTTCAATACATATCTGAAAGTTCAGTTACCTTTCTTGTTGCATCTGGTATCCCAAACCATGATGTTTCCATCTCTGCCTCCAGTGCAGAATACAGCTGTGAGAAAGAGAGAGCTATTAGCTTCCAGGAGTTACAGAACTGAATCCAGCACAACGCCATCTGTGAGCCTCTGGCCCTGAAAATACACCGATCAGGCTATTGGGTCTTCCATGCTTTTGACTAGTTTCCTTACTCCTCCTAGTCTTTCCTTAGTACTGTTGTAGGAAAAAACAAAACAAAACGAAAAAAAAAAAAAAACTGCTTACAAAGAGTATTCCCACACTTATGTTTATGTTTGGAAATGTCATGTCTTAAAGCTGCTCAAGACCAGAAGCATGCAGACAGCAGCGGATCACCATGAGGTTCTGACAAGTTACTTTTGCTTCGTTGGTTAGGCCACTGCTCAGCCCACTCATGCTATTTGCAACTGTCGGGTTCCAAAGGCCTTTTTTAGTCCCTTAAGTATAGATGTGCTAGAGGAAAAGGAGGAGTAAAAAACAAAACAAAACAAAAAAAAACAGCAGGGAATACCAACATTTACCTTTCTCAAACCTAGAAAAAGCGACTGACTTGAGGCTACACTGGTGACCTTTGCATATGCCAAGAAGCTCCCCAGCTCTCACATCCCACACCTTGGCTGTCTGATCTCCTGAAGCAGTGACCTTCAGAGGAAAAAAATAAATAGCTTTAGTCTTTTTCTGCACACAGCTGCCAAAGCATTAAGAATAAAGTTAGATGGGAAAAGAATTCTTACAATCCTGTGTTCTCCTGGTACCCAGGCAAGGTCAAAAACAGCGTTTGAGTGAGCCTGCCATTCTAGCAAGAGAACAAAGGCCAAGATTAGTTCAGTGCATTGCAGCATGATGGCATTTTGCAGAAGGCTAACAAACATCAGACATCAGCATCAGAAAACATGTTACTTGTCAACAGCTTCCCCTGGGCACAGAGAACAACACAGAACGACTCACTACTGTTGCTTTTGTAAGAGCACACTCACATGGCTGCTTTGTAAACAGGACTCGGCAAAGTATAGGGCAGGATACAAGTACTGCCCAGCTTAAGTTTAAACAACTTGCAAAAAGCTTTCCTTGATTCCAGGAAATAGCATGCTTGTCACATCAAAGGAAGTTCCATACAATACTTACCCTTGAAGATCGCTTTGCTGGTAGTTTGAGCTTCAGTATCATACAGTCTAACAAATCCTTCTTCATTTGCAACAGCCAGGATATGGTCAAAATTTGGGGCTGAAAATAAATTTGAGATTTACTTCTCTATTATATGGCTAATCTGCAGTCATGCCTTTTCCCCTTCTGAAGGGAGTACAGGCACTTTAAAGAGGGTTCTCCAATATTTACACAGCACTTCAAATTTTCAAAAACACAGAAATATTGCTAAGCATTCAGGAACTGTTATATATGGGAAAACGATTGGGTCTGGGAAGAACTTCCAAGCCAATGCCATCTTCCACCAGCTACGATAGCCCCTTTTCTCCATCTTTATGACCTGTCTTCTGCAACCGCCAGGTCTTTCCTTGGAAGTGAGCTAGAGGAGCAGGAAGCTACTGTGGCACGATAAGCTCATGGCAGGAGTGCTGCAGACAGGAGGGTTCCTCCCTGAGGGCCTAGGAGCTTCCACATGTGCCAGTGACACACATCCACCTCTTCGATTTCTACTTGCTCCATCTGATTATATCTTCCATGTATCTTGAACAAAGATACATAGCCCAGTACCGTTATCAAGGTGACATACCTCGAAACAAAGAAAGCTGAAACACAAAAGCCATCAGAACAAGTGCTCTGCAGCCGCTTCTTTACGGGAAGGTCTATCTAGCGGCACCATGAGCCACTATATGCGGCGTGTAGGTGCAAATACCCTGTCACCAGCTCACAGAAACACGAAACCTCGACATCAGGTCTTGTAACATTACACATAAACGAGCTTACGGCGGGACTCGAGCGCTAGGGCCTCCCAGGACGCGACCGTACCTGCAGAAAAGCTGCAGCCGAAGGGGGGGACCGGCGCTCCGGTTTCTCCGTAGGAGAGGTGGTCATCTTCCCGGCTGCACCGGTAGCCACCTAAGAGATGCTGCAGGGGGAGCGGCGAGGGCTGACCTACAACGAGACAAACGGGCCGTGACCACACCGGACCCTGCGATCCGGCAGGCGAAGAGCCGGGAGGCCGCGCACCCCCCTC
>VXAV01005926.1:150200-180200 GCA_013399715.1 Alectura lathami | reverse complement strand
TGGCGGCGGGAGGGCGACGGCGCATGCGCGTTGTGGAGCGGCGGGGGTGGAGATGGCGGCGGGCGGGAAGTCGTTCCTGGCCGACGCGGGGGATGGCGAGCAGGAGCTGGACGCCAACTCCGCCCTCATGGAGCTGGACAAGGGTGAGGGCTGGCGCCGGGGGCCGGGGGAGCGTGGCCCTGGGGTGCTGGGCAGGGCCCGGCAGGGAGGGGCGGTCGCTGCTGCTGCTGCTGTAATGGGTGGCGGTGTGTTCTGTGCAGGCCTCAGGTCTGGCAAGCTCGGGGAGCAGTGCGAGGCCGTCGTGCGTTTCCCCCGGCTCTTCCAGAAGTATCCGTTCCCTATCCTCATCAACTCGGCGTTCCTAAAGCTGGCCGACGTGTTCCGAGTCGGGTGAGTATCGTCGGTGGGCGCGGAGCCCTCTCTTCTCCAGGCTGAACAGCCCCAGCTCTCTCAGCCTGTCCTCACAGCGGAGGAGTTTCACCCCGCGGGTCATTTCTGCGGCCCTCCTCTGGACGTGCTCCGACAGCTCCGTGTCCCTCCTGTGCTGAGGACTCCCCATGTGGACGCAGCGCTCCAGGTGGGGTCTCACCGGTGCAGAGGGGCACTTGGATCTTCCGGATCCAACTGGATGCAGCCTGGGCACCCTGCTCTGGGTGTCCCTGCCGGAGGAGAGGTTGGACCAGGTGGACCCCGAGGGCCCTGCCAGCCTCACCCAGTCTGTCATGCTGTGACTAAAACCAGAGCCACCAGGGGGTTTTCTGCTAGCCTGATAATACCCCTGCAGCACCTGCTCCCTGGAGACAGGGTGCGCTGGATTGAAGCTTGTTGTCACCAGCTCCGGTGGGCTTATGTGGTTGTGAGTGATCGAAGGCACGGTTCCTTTCCATCCATCCTGAATTGAGAGTTCACGCACTGCCTGGTTTAATTTCACTGATGTAAATGCTGCTCTCTAGGCATGTTCAAAATCAGAGGTAATAAGTGGATGAATGATCAAGTCTGCAAATTCCTTCACTGAGGAATGTGAATAACAAAGCCTAGAGTGTAGCTTTTCTAACTGCTCGATGTCTACATGGTGTGCGCTGGAATTGGAGCTACTTCCTAATCACTTACAAAATTATTTGTTTCTGCTGTGGAATCTCCACTGTTGGGTCCAGGAAGGAAAATATATTCATTCACACTTGACAGTGGCAGTTAGACTTTTCTGTCTTAGCTCTTACTGGGGTTTCCTAGTAGAATTAGATTAGTAAGTGCACAACAAGACATCCACTTGTGCTCCTTCTCACTGTGTCAGTGGGTTAATTTCTGCAGAAGAGAAGAGAATTGGGCTTGAATTCGTCACTAGCTGCACTGTTAATATTTTATTTTTAACTGTATCACTCTACTTGAATGTGCCATTTCTAAAGCAGAGAACTTTCCTTGTTTTAATGAACTCTCATTTTTTTTTTATAATACATTTGTTTTTGAAGTGTTTGAGTCTTTATTATAAAACAACTTGGTTGTGTCTTCTGACAGGAACAACTTCCTGAGACTGTGTGTGCTCAAAGTGACTCAGCAGAGTGAGAAGCACTTGGAGAAGATCCTCAATGTGGATGAGTTTGTGAAGAGAGTTTTCTCAGTCATCCATAGCAATGATCCAGTTGCTCGGGCTATCACGCTTCGGTACGTGTTGCGGAAATGAACCTAGCTTGCTTCACACTCTTCTAATTACTGCTGTACTAGTTTGTTACAACAAAATCAGCAGCTGCCAGGAACAAAATGTAGGAGACATCTTCTACGTTTATCATACAGATAAAAGCAGAAACATCTTTCTTAGGGGGAGCGAACTGTAGGGATCTGTGAGCAGAAGAACAAGCTCTCACGTGATCACGTTTGTGATGTGGGAATCGTGTGGATGGCTCCAGGCAAAATGAAATTTGCAATATTCAAGTTTTGGGTACTCAGAACAAAAAAATGAAACTTGTATGCATAGCCCAGGTAGTATCTATATGTAACCTACATGTATTGTGTGATATATTTGGAGCAAGACCAAAAGGGAATTGCTTCCTTACGGGTCAAAATAACTTGTTAACTTGTAAACTAAACTTATTTATGTGGACTTTGTTATACCTTCATCCGTTCTTCATTTGTTGTTGTCCTAGGTGTTTACTCTTATTGGTCTCTAATCCATAATGTCTGAGGAGGTGCACATGTATTAGTGGTTGCTTTGGCCTTCCTGGGGATCAAACAGGGGGGAAAAAACAAAACAAAACAAAACCTTTTAAGCTATCTTTAAAGGCACTGTCCTGCTGCTTTGGTGTCTGTATCTCTAACACTACCCAACATGACAATTTTGTCTGCATCTTCCAACTGCTGTGCAAGTGAATTTGGATGTGAAGAGAGCACTCTTGCTTTCTCCCTTGCTCATTCTTTTCTTCAGTTCAGAACTGGTACTGATTTGACTATTGAAAAATGGGAGTCATTAACAGACCTTTGTTTTATTAGCTCATACAGCCATTTCTTTTGATATCTTTTAGTTGAGGTTATGCTTTGATGCTTTGGTATCTCAGAAATGTAGGAGTACAGTGCATCTGTGTTTTCTTGTTACTTCACATCGGTATTCTATCGTAAGACAACGCTTGTTGCCTGGTGCTGAGGGCCATCTTGACAGATCACCACAAGTCCCAGGAATTTTCTCAGTTTGCAAGAATACTGGAATTACTGATCGTTTCGCAAGATGCTGCAAGTGAAAGACAGGTTATCATAGCTGTTGGTTCAGCAGTATGGAAGCCTCCAGTTTTGTCCTCCAGTAGCGTCAGTAAGAAGGGACCTGCTGAAAGATAGATCTGCTAAAGCCAGGCTTTGCATCCAGGTTATTGCCAGACAGGTGTTTGTAAACATTATCTCTGAGGTCTTGCTAAAGCTGCCATGGGTGCAAATTCTGGTATTCATTCGGGTTGACTCTAAATATTCCTGAAAAATATCTTTGAGAGATTGTTGAAGTGTGGATACTTCGATTTGTTCTCCTTTTAGCAGCTAACCAAAAGGTGTTGCGCTGTTCCCGATGATAGCCTTACTTCAGATCAGCAAAAGGTCCAGGAAACAAATGATGGAAGTCTGGTGTTTGTTTGTTTGACTATGGTGGTGCTCTAGGAGCTTTGCTTTCTTAGCATGTAGTTAACATGTGTGACTTTTCAGACATGTATCATATACATCTGCAGTCTTAATGGGAAGGACAGAAAGGGTGGAAACAACTTTCTAAATGCTTTTTTACTTCTCCTAGGTGACGAAATCTCTGACTTTAAATCCCATGATGTATTCAACTCTTCATGTGTGTGCGCAAATAGCCATTAATACATTTCAGCATTAAATCTATTGCATTAATATCAGGGCTTGGACATACAAGCAGTTTTAAAATATTCAGTGTACCCAGTGCCATAGTGTGATCTTAGTTGTGTAAGAATTCTTGATAACCTTACCACTCCTTTCAAGCTAAAGGTACCAAAAATATTTGTATATTTAATTAAACAGCTAACACAAGACTGATGCCAATATTTTTCCATTTTAATTATATGCCTGCTGTTAGTGTTTGTTTCTTTCTGTAAAGGACATAAAGGAGCACATATTTATATAAAAATTGAGACTTCAAACCAGTCCTTTTTTCCTTGTATTTAATTTCTTCTTGAATTTCTTCATAGTCATTGTGCTTCCTGATCTTGCTGTGGTCTGTTTCTGTAGGATGTTGGGCAGCATGGCATCTATTATTCCAGAAAGGAAGAATGCCCATCACAGTATTCGTCAGAGTTTGGATTCCCATGATAATGTGGAAGTTGAAGCTGCTATATTTGCTGCTGCCAACTTCTCTGCACAGTCAAAGTAAGATGTATTTTTTTTTTTTCCGTGTTTTTCATGTTGCAAAGAACAGGATCTCCACTGACACTGTCACTCAACAAAACTTAGTATTTTCTCCTGAGTTGTTAGCCACATCCCTCACAGCAATTGTGTGCAATAACAGTACTGTAGGGAAATCGGAACTCAAGTTTAAAAAAACCTTAGAAACATATTTTAAAGCTTCCGTCTTATCATTTGGTCATGCACATGTGCAGGAGTTCTAAAATGAGTTAAGTCTTGGCAGGCATTCTTGTTGCATTTTAGTAACTATGACAACTTTCACGTTTAGTACTTCTGTTGATCTTTATTTATTGTCGTTTCACCTGGTACTTTGTCTTTTTCTCTACAGGGATTTTGCTGCAGGAATATGCAACAAGATCAGTGAGATGATTCAAGGTACGTACACATACTGAGCGATGAACGGGAAAGCTCTGGTTTCTCTGAGTATTCTCTATTATCCATGTGGAAATACCAGATACCAGGATACCATTGCCCTTATCCTCAAGTAATTCTGGTTTTGCAGCTAAAGTCTCTAACAAGTAATCCGATGCCTGGCTCTTATATGTGTCTTCTCAAAATCTAACTTTCCAAGACACTCTGAAACTCCTAATACTTGATGCAACTGTGGTTAGGCTGTTGGCCAGCAGACGAGTTACTTGAAGCTAGCGCCAGTGTCCACACTCTGCAGCGACAGCAGTGCACGTTGTGTCTCTGTGCTGCCAAAAGCCAGTACAAGGGTTAACAGCCTGGTAATGTCTCTCTTCCCTGTTACAGGTTTAGCCACACCTGTGGACTTGAAATTGAAGTTGATCCCTATTCTGCAGCACATGCATCACGATGCCAGCCTAGCCTCCAGCTCCAGGCAGCTGCTTCAGCAGCTGGTAACCTCATACCCTTCTACCAAGATGGTCATTGTTACTCTGCACACCTTTACTCTGCTTGCTGCTTCTTCATTGGTTGACATTCCTAAACAGGTAATTCTTCCTTCAAATGAAAGTTCGAAGTGCAAAGCACATGTTTAAAAAACCAAAAAAAAAAAAAAAAAAAACAAACCCTCATGTAGTAGCTGATGCTGAAAACAAATTGTAATGAGTATGTTAAGATGCTTGCCCCTACATGCCGTAGAGGCAGAGTACTCTGAAACTGCTGTCGTTTTCATTTTTCCAGATAACTCTTTTCAACACAGGAACCCTTCTTTATAGTTCATAAACTGTCTTTCGTGGAAATCAACTATGAATTAAGAAAGCAAACACCTCAACGTTTTCTGAAAACTTTCCTTTTGCCTGTAGAACCCAGGCTTCACTTCTTACTGCTGCATGTTCTCTTGGGTAGTGGGTGTGCCTTTCACCATCTTTGCGTGCAAGTAAATGAGTAATTCAGCAGCACAGAGTGCATTTTAAGATGTTTGTTCTTGAAAGACTCTGAGGAATCTGAGTCGATTTACAACCACAGATAATAGCAACAAAGTTGTGAGACAGCAGTCATGGAAAGAAAACAATGCTTTTATGTTCAGAGAACATGTGTTGTGGATGTGATTTATGTAGTAAGTCTGAACACAGTGACATTTGGGATTCATCTAACTAATCCTTGTGGAGTCGTAAAAACCTATTGGCCTCTTTTTAGTCCCATGCAGCTGTGGAAGGCTGGTGTCTGTTCACCTAATGGCATCGATCTGTCTGAAACTTCTTGGAATGGCTGATTTCTGTGTTTCAGAGATTACTGATTATGGGCCAACCGAAACAACATCAGAGCACTTGATGTGGTTTTTATGGCAGTAAGCACAGTGTTCTAGACTGTATTTCTGAAACACAGCAGCCTGTGCTACTTACGTAAGTCAGGTAGCCAGGGTGTAGGGTTCTTGCTTTTTTTGTTACTTTTTTCTCTGGAACTACTGAGACATACGAAGTATATCTGTGCTGCACTCTGACCGTATATCATTTAGACATTTGAATTAGCAAGTATTCCAGGCATTTGACACTGATAGCATAATCATAACAAAGTAACCAAGTGTTGACTGAGATTCATGGGAATATGTTGCTAGTATTTGTGTGAGAGCTGAAACAGCTTACAGGGCGTCTCAGGTGTGCAGGGTGGTGCAGAGAAGGGTGTATGAGCAGACAGGAGAGGGTAGCAGGAATCGGCTGTTGAACTGTTTTAACTTGCCATGGAATCACAGACCAAGCAGAGGTTTTCCCATGTAGCAAGCAAACAAACAGGTAAGGCATAGCATTTTCAGATGAGTATTCTTAAAGTTTCGTCAGGACTACTTCTGAACAGGCTTCCTTCCAGCAGTATTTCTTTTAAACAATGAATTTACTTCATTTTAGGTCCAGCTTTTGTTGCAGTACTTGAAGAATGACCCCAGGAAGGCTGTGAAGAGGCTTGCAATTCAAGATTTAAAGTTGCTGGCCAACAAGACACCACATACCTGGAGCAGAGAAAATATTCAGGTTTGTACATTCTTAAGCTAAAGTCTATTATGAAACTTTGCAGTTAGTTGTAGAATTTTTTTGAAGGAACAACTTGGGAGGGGTAGGAAGAACATGCATCTCCATATCCTGAAGTCAGGCATAATCTGCCAAGCAGAGTAGCCGAATGCTAATAAGCAAATGAAGTGTTATAACACTGAGGAAGGCTGTGTGTCATGTAGGAGGCCTTTATGTGGTAAGGAAGTAACTTTTCCACGTGGAACTTCTTCCCTTTGTATCTTCTCCCTTCTCTTAATCTGTAGGCACTGTGTGAATCTGCTCTTCACACTCCTTATGACAGTTTGAAACTGGGCATGCTATCTGTTCTTTCCACGTTATCGGGGACCATTGCCATTAAGCAGTACTTCAGCAGTGATCCAGGTAAGAAAACTAAGTAAGATGATTATTTTGGGCTGTTTTGGTGGACTAGCTATCTACCGATAAACAGTTTAATCTAAACATGGCTGCATGTTCTTAAAGTATTGTTGAACTTCAGAACACTAGCCGAGAGTCAGACTGCGTTCACAGTGTGTGAACTTGAAGTGGGAGTGAGTGTACACCAGTGGGCAGTCGTGGTCTCAGATTCTGTTCTAGATTTTGCAAGAATATGCTCTACAAAAGTTTTGCTTACCTTTGGGTTTTCAACTTGTCTTTATAAACTGAGGAAACAGTTTTGCCTTTTAAATGGTCAACCCGTGTTCTGCTCAAGGTGCTTTGAAACCACCGACTTGCACAGTGTTCTAGTGTGAATGAGTGGAACAATGAAGCGTGGAGGCTTTATAGCGTGAGAAGGAGTAGACATCTTGAAATGATTCAGGGTATCTCGTTCTCAGAATGGTGATGGTGCTGTTTTCTTTTACTTTTTCTTAAAAGCCTCTGTGACTTGGTGAGTGTTATTAGCCCAGCTACATGGGCTGCAGGAAAGAAGAGAAACAGTATATTTTCATTTTGGCATGTCTTAATGTGCTCACTAGTTTTTTTTTTAATCAGTAAAATCTTAAGGCAAAGTCTAAAGATCTCCAAGTCCCTGAGACATCAGCCTTTAGACCTGAATACTCTTTCTCACATGCATCTGACTTGTGTTTGAGGAGGGGGAGAGAGTTTCTGTGTTTGTGTATACACAGGAATATATATTAAAAGGATAGGGTGGAAAAAAAAAAGTAGTAAAATAAGTAAATGAGAATGATATTTTAAAAAGCAAACACCAGAAGTCAATATAGATTTTGTGCAGGTGCAGGAATGTACTTGAAAGATTCGTGGTATAGCTGAGGAATGTGCTGTCTTATGTCCTGTTTGTCTTTCTTTATTTAGGAACAGCAGCTACAACTGCAAGATCATTTGATTTAGTAAAACTAGCACAGGAGTGCTGTTACCATAATAACCGTGGCATTGCAGCTCATGGAGTGAGAATTCTGACTAATATATCAGCCTCTTGTCAGGAAAAAGGTAAATGAAAGCAAGGACTGTAAAATAAATCTGTTTACACTTAACATATGTTAACTGCTCTTGTCTGTGAACCTGGCTGTAAGTCTGTCTGGTCCTTCACGCTGCATAGGGAGAACGAGGACTGTAATCCAGTAGAAAATGTTTCAGAGGATTTTATGAATGGTTGGTAAGATTCCATCTTCAGCTAGTCTGTAGAAAATTAACAGGTATAGTAGAACTCCTGCTAAGTAGAGGCTTGCCTTATCTTTGCTATAAACTACTGAATTGTCTGTTGGCCTGTGACAACTCTTGGCACACAGTGTGCTGCAGAAGAGTAACAGGGCACTTAGAAGTCGTAGTCCAGAATCCTATGCTCACCCTGCAAGTGACACAGTTGGTGTGCCTGCTGAATAGACCTGAGACATTGAATTGTCTCCAATTAAGGTAAGGCAGAATTACTAGGAAAACAATAATCTGTCGTCCCTGCAACACCAGTGTAAGCTTTGCATTGATTAGAGTCGGAAACTGTGACGGAACTAATTGACTCTTGCTTTTTCTCAGATCTTCTGCCTTTGGAGCAGGATGCAGTTTTTGGCTTAGAGTCTCTTCTTGTTCTTTGTAGTCAAGATGAGAGTCCGGGAGCTCAAGCAACCTTAAAGGTGACGGTTTTGTGTTTCATTAGCACAGCTGTAAGTGACAGTGATGGTTTCTATAGCAGAAGGGCTGATGTGTCCCAGATCCGTTCTGGTTAAAGCTTAATGTACTGGAAAGAAAGCAATTTTTTTCTGTGTTCTGACAGTAGGCAGAGCTCAGAGTAGTAGTACTGAACCGCAGTGCGGTTGCTCTTAAATCTAGCCTAAGTTTATTGTCGTCCTGTGTGGGGGGATGATGCATTTTTCTGAGGCACAGCTGTAGTAAAACAAACTCAAACATAGGATGGAGGTGTCTCTGGAGGATAAGGAAATTTTTGAGGAGAGAGAGCCATTTTTTCGTAGTCGGGGATGCAATGTACATGATTACAACACTCCTGTGAACTATTATTTTTATTGTCCTACTTCATGAGCTGCTACCAGTAGTTTTATCTCGTTACTGACCCATGAAGTCTGATGCATGAGAAAATTGTTTCTTGAATTTGTGGTATTTTTGTGCTGTGAGCTCAGGGACAGAGGTTTAGACTTCTACTTAATCTCACCTTTTGTACAGTACGTGATTCTGAAAACACCAGCTCCCCTTTATTTCTGTAATCACACTTGCCGTAAAGTGCGTGCCCTGCTTTTATTTTTAAGTAGGCATTGTGTTCATTGTACCTGTTGATGTGTGTGAATTGCAGATCACCTTAACTTGTATGGTGAAGCTGGTGAAGTGCCGTCCTCACCTGAGCCAGTCGGTAGTTGAATCTCTGTTGACCCAGCTGCACAGTGCCCAGGACGCTGCGAGGATTCTCATGTGCCACTGCTTAGCAGCTATTGCCATGCAGCTGCCTGTATTAGCAGATGGGATGCTAGGAGACCTGATGGAGCTCTATAAAGTGATTGGACGATCTGCCACAGATAAAAAACAGGAACTCCTGGTAAGACCTCCTTCTGGTGAATAGCCCTGGATGGACGGCATCATTGAACCGTAGAGTGGTTTGTGTTAGAAGGGGCCTTAAAGCCCATCCAGTTCCAACCCCCTGCCGTGATGAGGTGTGGTTCCTAGGTTGAATGCCAGCATATGCAGTGTATTCCACTGGATTATCCAGCAGGTGGCACTGCTTAGACAGCCCTAACTACTCGAAAATACTGGTATAGTCTGCGAAATAAGAGTTACAGAAAAACAAGATGGCAGTTAACTGTCTCAATTTACGGATGGTAGTCTGATACATGTCTTCTGATATGCTTTAATGGGTAAAAATGCTCCTATTACATCTACTTGGGAAGGAATTCAAATTTTGAGAAAGAAATTACCAGCTTCCTGTTAATTTATCTGGAGCCTTTGAAATATCCCAGTGAAAGGCTCAGTAAAGATCACTTAAAATGTCTTTCATCTACAAGAAATATTTTGTTTGCCCCAAGTATAAGATATAAAGATATATAAAGATACATGACTGAGAAGAGTTCTTTAGTTAAAATGTGTACGAAGTCTGCTACGTAGTTCTGAGTCCAAAGTCAAACAGAGCATTTTTATTCGTTTAGGAAAGAGGGCTGGGTTGGTTTTAGTTTTCTTTGTTGTTTTTTTCCCCTTGTTTTTTATGTTGTTCCTGAAATACAACCTTCTTCCTCACCTCTCCACTCTTCGTTAGGTTTCTCTTGCCACGGTGATATTTGTTTCCAGTCAGAAAGCTTTATCTTCAGAAATCAAAACTGTTATCAAACAGGAGCTTGAGAATGCCTCCAATGGATGGACAGCCTACAGGATAGCCAGGCAGGCTTCCAGAATGGTAGGTGAAAATATCTGGAGAAAAATGTTTCAGAGTGGTTGGAAGGATGCCAGTGATTTATTTGAACTGGAAAAAGAAAGTAAGGAAAACAATAGGACTCAGAAGGAAGAAAGCAATGGGGTGGTGGGGAATGCATCATTCCCCCTCTTCATTCACTAGAATGCTGATTCAGGTCTGTACCATTCAGGGCAGCATCCCATCAGGCTGGTTCTAGCCGTTCATCTTCTGGAAGTATTTGAGAAGAGAGAACCTGATACGTTTTTGAGCTTGTCTACTCTACATTGCCTAGGTGCTCTTAGAAAGTGATACAGTCCATCCTCATGTGTGCTTCTCTTCAATGTGAAGAAACAAAGTCAGCAGTCTTGTAGCTGGGGTTAGAGTTATGTAGAAACCCTAGTACAAGATGCTGGGGTAATTTTAAAGAGACAAAGTACACATTACAGGGGAGTGGACTGCTTTGGTAGATCAGGGCTCCTGATTTTAGCTCTGGTCTAACTTTACGGTTTCAAACCCAGTGCTACTGCAGGGATGAAAGATATGTTTTGAGTGTAAAAAAGAAGTGAATTTCTAGATTTGTTTTTTCATCTTGTTAAGCTGTCTTGTGTAAGTAATTACTGTACTTGATACAGGCTGATCTTTCCATGAAATAGGGCTTTGTAGTTTTATGTGATGTTAGAATTGTCATGATGAAGTGACTAAAACAAGTTTGACTATTTGTATTCTTGAAGTATGACTAGTTCTGGGGATGTTACTGTTCAAAATGCTATTTATTACTTGGAAACCCACAACCTTTTTTCTTGTCCCCTCTTCTAAACTTTCTCATTACAGGGTAACCATGACATGGCCAGAGAACTGTACCAAAGCCTGCTGACTCAGGTGGCTTCAGAGCACTTCTACTTCTGGCTGAACAGTTTGAAGGAGTTTTCCCATGCAGAGCAGTGCCTGACAGGTTTGCAAGAGGAAAACTACAGCTCGGCGCTTTCTTGCATTGCTGAAGCATTAAAATCATATCACAAAGGAATAGCGTCGCTGACGGTTAGCACAGATCTTCTCCTTCAGTGGTCGTGAGTCTGCATACTGTAGTAGATCTGCTTGGTTCCTGTTCTTAAACCTCTGAAGAGTTTTTAAAGCTGCCTGACATCTGCCAGCCTCTCTCTTAGGAGGGGGCTGCAGGGAGGTGCCGGTTATAACCCACTGCATCTTCACAGCGATCAGTAGCTAAGCTGACTAGCTAGGTTTCTCTTTCTTTTATGCTTTCCCACCCCTCGCTTCCTGCCTTGGTGAAGTCATGTGATATATGGCAATTTTGTTGTTTTTACTTGAAGTTACAGTGCATAAAATTTTTTACTCCTTATCTTGGCTGAATAAATGCTGTTGTATTCATTTAGCCTGGGAATTTGCCTAAATTGACTCCCAGCTTCTTGAGATGCAGAGAAGGATTTAATTGTCCTCCTTCCTCCTGCTGAGTTCATATTGCATTGCATTTGACAGTGTCACCCTATGGACTCCTAACAACAGTAAGGCAACACCACGTCAGTAAGAGGAGGGAGGACAATTCAGTCTCAAACCCACAGAATTTGTGTGGTACCTGTTTTAGGAAAGCATTTTCTGCTTCTCTAAAGTAGTGACAACAGGAAGAAGGCTGTCTGTGTGGTTTGTAAACAACAACAGCAAAAAACATTAATGAATATGGACCTCCATTTCATGCTGTCATCCTCACAAAAGATGGTCCAGCTTCGTACAGCATCCTCTCGTATTTTGGTGTCCGTGAAGGAATTTTTACATACGGATTTCTGTACGTCTTCTAAACGAAGCGGCTCGCTTTTCTTGCAATTACTACAACTGTCAGTGTCAGCTCAGATGTTAGTATTTATTTAAGTCAGATGCACCATTTTTTAATAAACTGCCCCTTGGAGAATCTGGAAGAACATGAATTTTATCCTCTAAGAGAAAGCTCCATCATTTCTGAAGTCTTTGCCTTTAACTTGCTGGCTAAGTGGACAAAGCTTTTGATTCAACTCTTTAAGATTTCTCTAACATCCAAAAGACATTGGGGGGCGTTAATCCGTATTAACATATAGATGTTAATATTTAATACAGGCAGGAAAATAAGTTGCTGGAACAGGTGATTCTGTGGTCCAGCAGTTTAATTTATCTTTCCCTAGTCTGTTTTCCTTTTTGTTGTTCAAGAATTACTGTCCTCATCTCATCTCCTCTGCTGAGTTCACTTCCTGTGTGTTGCATAGGCATTGCACCCAGAAAAGCACTTCCTTGTAAGCTGTGATCCAGAGGAGCAGAGTAAATAGAGGTTTCACAGAGCTAGAGAAGAGGAAGCTTTTTTTTTTATTTTTTTTTCCTTTGCTGTTGCTGATTCATTGCATCACTCCAGACAACTTTCTTACCATGTCTGAGTCTCAGCCGTAAAAGGAGCTACTCGCTGTGTCTCTTCTGTCTGACTGCAGCTTTCCTGTTGCTTCTGTTTCAGTGCAGAGCATGCCTCAGCACTGTGGGTACTGCAGACCGCTAGGGTAAGTGACGGATCCTTTGCAGTTGGGCCACCCTGTAGCTGGAAAACACTGTGCGGGGTAATGTTGCAGGTGGTCAGTCAGCCCAGTTCAACGATGATATATCCAGACAGCCTCTGATCTTCTGAGAAAATACCTCAGTTCCTTCTTGATACACATGCAACCTTCCTTCTTGCATTGCTGTATGCAAAATGCTTTTTCGACTGAGTTACTCCTCTTGAGGAAAAACTGCAATTACTTTATGGATGAGAGAGGTGTGGGGGACAGGAGTTATCATAAAGTGCATCAGCCACAGTCCCGTCTCACTGTGTGCTTCCTTGCGTAGTTAGCAAAGGTTCTGAAATAGGGCCTATTCCTTTTGGCACAGAATTTGCATCTCTTTGGAAGCTTCGTGCTTGTTTTCTCACTACGGGTAATGCAGAGAAGATACAGAACTTGACCAAAGCATTTGTATAATTAAGTAGCACCAACTCCAAACATGTTGGTGAGTGGTGTCATTTGAAGAATGACATTTGAAGAGACAAAGAACTTTCTCTGTCATTTTCACAAAAAGAGCTGTAACTCACTTATTGTCCGTGGCTGTATGGGGAGCAGATGCTACAAATTGCAGTACTGATGAGACAAGCTTGTCTTCCCATTTACAAATGTTGAGTCCAATTTGTGCTGCTAAAAATGTCTGGATTTTCTGATACTTCACCCTCTATAAAAGCAAGTTGTAGCTCTAGAGCAATTGCAGTGCAGTGAGGCTTTTCCACAGAGGGGTTCTGAAAACACCCTTGCAGAACAAGCTGCCCAGGAGAGAGGAGAGTTATGCCCTTGGAGAAGGACCTAAGTGGTAAGAGGGGCAGAATAGTTCAAGTGATGAAATAAGACTTCCTTTGGTTGAAATCCAGTTCAGTAGCTGAAGTGATTGCAGCTGGCTGATGTTTCCTCAGTTCCATCAATAGCGGGCCAGTTCTCAGGCAACGTGGGATGTTTTGTGATAAACTTGTTTGCTTTCCTGCCAGCAACAACAACAAAAAAGGGTTCTTGGTACTGTATTGTGGATGCACTGTAACTTCTTGCTTTCAGAAGAGGCTTTTTTTGTTTGAAAAAGGAGAAGCACTGGGGAAGATGTGCAGAAATATAACATGCATCCACTCTCTGAATAAGAGAAGGTCCTGGTGCTTTGTTTTGGGGGCAGATTCCCCCACCCACCCAAAGAAAAGAAGCGTGGTCTTTTCAAAATCCATCAGCATGGGAAGAATAAGTAATGGATTTCTGGCTTGACTAGCATCAAATCTTGAGTGCTGCAATTTGCCCCCTCCTGGGTGTCTTAAGCTGTCAGAGATGCTTCTCCAAGTCAGATAAGCTCTTAGGGAACAGAATTTCATAGAACCATAATTTCTGAATAATAGCAGCATGTCTTTCCTCCTGGAGTTCTGTTGTTTACTGTTCTTGGTTGTCGCTGAACTGTCTCTGCCTTCATCAAATGCAAGGCTCACTGCTCTTTTGATGTTCCTGTCCCTATCACAGTTTGAAGAAAATGAAAGACAGTTACTTCTTTCAGGCACAGGCATCTTTAGCCAGTCCTTTATCTGCTGGTTCATGCAGAGAATCCCTCTGTCAAAGAAATATAGGGGATTGCCTGCCAGTTCTGTGTGCCCCCTTGTGCTGGGGTCTACCTGTAGCAGTCATCTGAAGTCTAATGGCTTTGGCCTTTGGGAAAAGGGGACGTAGGTGCCCCAATGGTATTGCAGCAGCTCAAGTCACACTTGTTCTAAGGGTGATACGCTTGAAATACAGCTTAGCAATTACCTACACTTTTGTACTTTTTATATTCACTGTGATTTAAATTGAGCAGATGACATTGCAAAGCTATTTTACCACATTTGCTTTTGACCAAGATTGCCAACATTCCTGTTACTGTGTTCCAGGCTGCTAGCACACCGCTTAATCCCCTGAGCTTTCAGTGTGGATTTGTGAAACTCAGGATTGACCTTCTGCAAGCTTTTTCTCAACTTATTTGTACCTGCAACAGCCTCAAAACAAGTCCACCGCCAGCTATTGCCACAACGATTGCTATGACATCAGGAAATGACCTCCAGAGGTGCGGGCGCATCTCTAACCAGGCAGGTGCTCTTGTTCCGCTCCCGTGGAGTTACGGTTATGACACTGGGATGAATTCTGCTTTTCAGCAGGCACATCAGGTGAAAGAAGTGAAAAGCATCAATGAAGAGCTTCAGGAAATAGTTGGCCTTGGTTTTCTGCTGTAGCAGGCTGTGTTTTGAAGCCAGCTCTGTGTGCATGTTTTTTAACACAGTTTTGAACAGTACACACAGGTAACCCACTCGGTATGCTCCAAAGTGAAGCAAGACCTTTCCACCTTGCTTTGGAACACTTCAGGCACCGTGATTATACTAGTTAAAAGGAAGAACATACACTTAACAGTCATACTGCAGCTCTTGTTGAGTGTTGGCAGGTGACAGAGAACCAAGGCAGTCTGCTTCTAAATGCATGTAGCCTGAAAGAAGGAGTCAGTGGGTCTTTGCGGGACAGAGCAGTTTGATTCACCGCTGAAGAGAGTGCAGGTTGTTCATGTTAGTTTTGGCTTTAGCCCCAGAAGGATATGCTGGTGTTTTGTTAGAGGAAAAGTATGTTTAAAGCATGGGTAATGCACTGTCGCTCTGGTCATTTTTATCTGTGAAGAAGCAAAAACTTTATATATCTGCTCTTTCATTTTAAATTTTAAATTTTATTCAGTGGTGTTGGTTAGTGTAGTGGTTTTCTGGGTGTATGCTGTTTTTCTTGTGTTCTTTTGACTGGTAACATTGTCTCTGTAGATGAAGTTATCGATGGAGGAATTCCGGAACCTGGCTGCGCGTTACGGAGATCTCTATCAGTCATCTTTTGATGCAGACTCAGCAACTCTAAGGAACGTGGAACTGTATCCTTTTAAAAGCTCAGAATTTGTCCTCTTGCTTTCTCATCAGGACAGCACAAAGCTTAACAGTCCTCTCTTGTATGAGAGCTGGCACAAAGTCATTCTGAAGCTGCTGTTAACATAAATCAGGTACTGGTTGCTTAAAGCCTATTTGGAAATAGACATTGCTGTACTATTGTTCAGAATTATTTATGAACAAGTTAGAACTCAAAGCTTGCAACAGCATAAAGCTTGGGATTCCCACAGTTCTTTTTCTGTTTACTGAAGGAATAATAATAGGATTACTTCAAAAAAGCTAAAGAAATGAGGAAAAGTGTCAGTAAATAGTAGTGCATTTCTTGTTTTAGGAACCAAGTTTGTAAGTCTCCTAACTCCTTAATATTAATTTCAGACAACAGCAGAGCTGCCTGTTGATTTCACATGCAATTGAAGCTCTGATTTTGGATCCAGAATCTGCAAAGTAGGTTTTATAGTTACCTTTCTGCTCCTTTGCTGCTTGTTTTTAAATCTTTTGGGCTTTAAATCCAGGAATTCAAGGAATGTTCAGAAAAGTTTCCCAGTGGCCCCTTGTGATTTTACTCTGGGCAGCCCTGAGGACCTGTTGCTACTGTGCTGTAGCTGACAGGGTAAGGGCTGTATTTCAGGTTCTGCTTTTTATACTTATTTTGCTCTTGAGAGCTATGCTGCACTCATCTTAAATACAGACTTGCATTAAAATAAAAAAGAACTTTTAATCTGTCACCATGCATTTTAATTTTTGCCATTCTTTGTTAACTCTCATAAGTGCAAACAGTAAGTACGCATTAGTTTTCTTCAGAGTCCTGGAAATACATGCGTTAGATTAGCTTAAGCTTTTTAATGGAAATCCGTAATTTCTGACTGTGTGTGTGTGAACTTGTGTGTGTTAGCAGAATGACCTTGAAGCAACTGTGAATTGAATCCTTCTTTAGAACTCCTGAGGCTGAAGGAAAGATAATGTAGCTAAACATCTTTATAAATGTGCGATTCTTGTAACTGGAAATAAAATTGGACATCCCAAACAACTGTCCTACTCAGTAATTAAGCATCATTTTGGAGATGTGAAAAGCATGACCACAACAACTATGTGGACTTCAAAACATTTGGTGCCCTGGGAGATGGAATTACGTTCAGAGCATTAGTTTATAAGGTTCCAAATTTATTCTGAACTCTGACTGGCATTGTCCCTTTTTGTTGAGCTGTGAGACTTGTTAAAACATTGTGCATGCTGCAGGCGTAAATAAAAGCTGAGGGCATTGAGCATGTGGAGTCTGTCAGACCTGTGACTGTTCAAGTGAGAGAGGATGGTGAATAGGCTGTAGTTAAGAAAGAGTTTAAATATAAAGATCAAGTCTGAGTGGGTAGATGATAAATGTGTCTTTTGAACTGCTTACTCTGTTTATTTCTGAATAGATTTCAAGTTGTAACATAAGATGGTCTTGTTGGGCATGTTTGGGAGTGAGCCTCCCAGATTAGGATGAGGAAAGTATATTAAGCACAGCAGAACATTTTTATTTTCCAGTTTCCAGGAATACAGTTCGAATGGGACAGCACACGTTGAGAGTGAATATGAAAGAAGAATGATGTCTGTATTTAATCACGTTCTAGAAGAAGTGGAATCCCTCAACAGGAAGTACGCTCCTGTGTCTTACTTGGCAAGTAATAGCTTTTAGTGTATGTTCTGTAGATGAAGGTTCCAGAAACTCAAGAGCTCCATATATATCCTGGGTGGCCAAAGAGCTGAAGAGCGCACTTCAGTTAGGTATTGTGAGCTGTTGGTGGTGCACGGAGCCCGGTCCCTAGGAATGCACTCTAATGCTTGAAAGAAGATTCTGCCAAAACAGCTGTAACCTTACTGCCCTGAATAAAAACAATGTCTCTAAACTCTGATATGAAAAATATAGCAGATGCTGATAAATGTTAAGGTGCTTAGAAGTAATAGCCAGTTGCTGTCAAATCCCTTACTGCAGTTGCATCCAAATACTGAAGCATGTTCTGTTCATGCTGCTGTCATGAAGGAATTCCACCCCCACCACACACAGTGCTAGCCCAGCTTCCGTGTCTGAGCTCTTGGCAGTTAATGCTGTGTTACTGGAGTGTAGTGTTCCCCTTATCAACACAGGTCATCAGAGAACACAATGTGAAGTGTGCTGAGTGCAAACAGAGAGCTGATAATGTGCTCCTTTACAGTCTTAATATGTGTGTTGCTGGCTTTTACTGGCAGGGAACATTGTAAAGCTGAAGTTCATGTTGAGGGAACCAAGGTAGTTTGTTTGTTTTGACTGGTTCCTACTTGCCTTTTTTTTCTAAATTCAAGAGTCCTTAGCAATTCCAAATTGCATGGAAAAATGAGCTGTGTAAAATGTAGCTACGGTCAACCCTGTGAGCTTGGTTGTTGCTGCTTCTATCCCAACACAGCTCTGCGATTTCAGTAGCACTGCCTTCAGTTATCTGAGCAAGAAGGGTGGTACAATGCGGTAAGGGAAGGAAGAGTAGATTAAAGGCTTAAACATCAAGCATGTGCGCCAGGTTAAGTTGTGTGAGGTGCCAGTCTTGTTGGCTGGGGGGTGGATTGTTTAGTTGAGGGTTTGTGTTTTGGTTTTGTGTGTGAGTGTTTTAAGCAGATGTTGCTCTGCTGACTCTAACAATAGAACTGAAATTATCTGGATTTTTCTTGGTCTCCTTGTTCTTTCTAGATCAAAGTACTTTCCTCATAAAGGAGACAGCATACACAGAGGTTGAATGTAGTCACTGTCATGGTAGTGGCTGTGGAAGTTATTCTGATTTCATTACCTCAAGTGCATGTCTTCCATGTTCTGTGAAATACTCTCATTTATTTTGGCTGTGTTTCTTGCAGCATACAGCTTGTCTGTGCAGTGCTGTCATTGCCTTGTTGAAGGTACCGCTCTCTTTCCAAAGGTATTTCTTTCAAAAGCTGCAGTCTACAAGCATTAAAGTAAGTATTGCTCAAATGTGGCCTAAAATTTCTCTTCATAGAGTCTTTACTTCATGAAAAAAGTCATACTGAAGGCACAAAGCTTCAGTATTTTTAGTGAAGATACTTAATACATTTGTAATTTTTATGAGCCACTAGGCTGTGACTTAATCAAGCAAATAGAATTCAGTTCTTTGATTGCAGTCTTAAAATAAAATCCAACTGTAGTTTTTCTTGATTTTGCATCTGCAGAGCTAAAAAATGTTCTAGTCCTGGGAAGGCAATTTTTATGAGTTTGAATTATTTTTCCTTTTTCTTCAAAAAGCAACTTTTACTGTTACTGTGGAATAAAATTGTAATATTTATTAGTTCACTGAGTGAGTGGCTGTATGACATCTTAAGGGGTGAGTGGATTTTTTATTTTTTAACTCAAATGGCCCTTTTTTTTTCTTTTTTTTTCTGGCATAGGTTAAAGCCTGAAGATTTACATTATTTACTTTTATGGATTTTTACTTCTATGTTCAGCTTCATGTACTTAGGGCTTACCTGTGAATATTTGGTACAAGGTTTTTACTCCTTTTGAAGATCTTTAATTAAAGAGATGCAAAAAACATGCCTGTAATTGCTGATGATGCTTATTCATTTTTATAGTCATCAGTCTCTGACACAAATTGTGTTTCCATCTGCTGGTTTCGCTACCAAATACTTCCTTGAAATTTTACTATAAGAAGGTGTTCTGTTTCATCCTGGAATTATCTTTGCTTTTCAGGAGGCATAAGGATATGTATGTGTCTGTCTTCTTGTGTTACAGCTTGCTCTGTCCCCATCTCCAAGGAACCCAGCAGAACCTATTGCAGTACAGAACAATCAGCAGTTGGCCTTAAAGGTGGAAGGAGTGGTTCAGCATGGATCCAAACCAGGCCTTTTCCGTAAAATCCAGTCAGTCTGTCTAAACGTATCTTCAGTGCTGCAGAGCAAATCTGGACAAGACTACAAGGTATGGGTTGAACAGAGCGATGAGAAGCCTTAGGCCTTCTTGCTGTATTTTCCTGCCCTTTTATTTGCCTCTGGTTGACATTAATGTGTTCTTCTCTAATCCTCACCTGGCAGCTGACATTCAGGCACAAGTGGGAGCAAGTCATAATACAAGGAAGGAATCTGAGAGTTCTATGCTTGCTGCATACCGATAGCTTCTTTAGTAACATCCTTTTTTTCCAAACTAAAGAGACTTCGTGATGTTCAGAACAAGTCCGTAGGAATCTGCTTGAGATAAGGAAAATTCAGTTTAGCTCCAGAGGCTTTGAAAAAAAGGCAGGAACAGATGATTGTCTACTGCATAGCCTCTTTAGAACTTAGTTCTTACATTAAGGGATTTTTTCTGTATGGAAATCAGAAGGACAGGCTGTCCAAACAAAATAGCACCTGAGGAGATGCATGTTGAAATCAAGTGAACTCTTTTTAGCAAAGACTGCATGTCTGCAGCTCAGGTTCCACTGATGTGATGCTTAGTGAGGGGCTTGTTTTGGTGGGTTTGGGTTTTTTGGGATGAGATTGGGGAAATCAGTTACTTCTAAAGCAGCAGGACTAGGATGTCTGTCTGAATCACTTGGTGCTGTGGAAAACCAGAACCTTGGTGGGGGTGGGGAAGGACCTGCTGTTAGCTACCTCACTGCTGTTGATGGATATAAAAAAGAAAATTGCATTCATCAATGAAAAGTATGTCAAAGCTAACTCAAGCATGCTTGAGCATTGGCTGAGGAAAAATGAGGACAAAGGTTCTTTTTTTTTTTTTTTCCCCTTCTCCTTGAAACAGAGAACACAGAACTTATTTTAGCAGGTTATATAAAATGGCAACTTAACCTTCTTTGTGTTCTCAGATTCCTATTGACAATATGACCAATGAAATGGAGCAGAGAGTGGAACCACACAACGACTACTTCAGCACTCAGTTTCTGTTGAATTTTGTGATACTTGGCACCCATAACATCACAGTAGAATCCTCTGTAATAGATTCAAATGGTATTGTTTGGAAAACTGGGCCTAAAACAACTATTTTTGTTAAATCTCTTGAGGATCCATACTCCCAGCAAGTTCGTCTCCAGCAACAGCAAGGACAGCCACCATCACAGCAGCAGCAGCAAAGAACAGCGTACTCGCGGTTTTAATTCCTAGAAGTGACTCTGCCATGATCAATGGTATTACAGTTCTTCTTGGATGCTTTCTTTTTTTTTTTTAATGGTGTACACTTTTAACCTAGAAAAATCTCAGATGCCAATTTTTGATGTTTTTAAAGTTAATTATCTACAACAAATTTGAACTTTGTTCAGCAGAGGCAACTCTTTGAATATGGAGTTGTACTTTAGTATTAGACCTTCTACCTGAATTCTTCACTCCTGATTGCAAACCTGTTGCAATGGGCTCTGCAAACTTGGATAGCAGGAGGCACTGTAGGAGCAGTTTGAGTAGTACCTTTTGTACTTCTTTTTGAAACGTGTGGGTTCTAATGTTAGGCTCACAGGACATCCGTAAACACTTTGGCTAGGTAATGCAGAACTAGTGTCACACCTAGTCTGTCTCTTTTCATGGGAAAGAATTGGCAGGAGAATCCAGAGATTTTTCTGACATTGTAGTAGCAACTTCCAGCATATGGGTGTTGTATTTGTATTATTACAAATACTGTTTGATGCATGCATTTGAAAGGAATTTGCAGCTTACTTCTCATACCCAGTTGTTAACAAGGATAGAAGACTGGCTGAGTGGTTAGGGGGAGTCTTGGGCCAAGCAGAATTTTGCAGATGGGAGCAACAGCTGTTTCTCAGACAATACAGAAAAAAAATCACTGATATTTTTGGTTTCATGTATCTGTATTTCAGAAGGCTTTGGTTTTGTGTGTTCTTGTGTGTTTTCTTTTTAAGAGGAAAGTCAACTTGCAAATTGTTATTTCTTTTAACCACTTTGTTTTTAAAAAGGAATTTATTATATGGCAAAGCTTTGTAGCCTTGTGTACTCTTTGACCAGTTTAGTAATCTTTGCAGGATAACATGAAATTTTTTTTTGCCAAAAGTAGAAATTGATTCAGAATCGTTCTGGAAATATGGTGCTTCACACATGGTTTTCATGCTTCCTTTGAAACATAAAGGGCTGAACTCTGCCTATGTCTGGACTCCCAGACATTAGATCACATAACATGCCCCTCACCTGGCCCTAATAAATAATGTGTGCTTATCACTGTAGGAAACTCCCCCACTTGAAAGAGGAGGATGGCACTTTTTACAGACTTTACAGCTTGTAAATGATTAAACCCTGTCATTGGAGTAGAAATTTTCATTGTTTTCTAAGTCAATTCTTGTTATTTCTTCAATTTGATTTCACCATAGAAGCTGATTAGAGCATACAGATTCTTCTTGCTTTTTATGCAGAGAGTATCATAATGAATTGTTACACACCTGAGTTTCTTTAGCATAGCTGGATGAAGAATGATTTTTCACTGCTTTCCCCTAACAGTTGCTGAAGAAGTCAACTTTCTCTTGAGACTAACAGGAATTAGAAAAAACTGGAAGCGATGATGGAAAATTTCATAATACCTTGGTCTGATCCTAAACAGAAAAGAACTGGGATGCACGAAGGAAATTAGAATACATCCTGAATTGTTGAAAAATTCAAGCGTCCTTCTTAAATCTGATTTTTATTTTGTGCAGGAAGCAAACTACTTCAAACTGGCTAAGGAAAGCAATGTTTTCTGTCCCTGCTTTGATTTGTTATATAGTTTATTCTTCAGGTGCATATGAACATATTTAATGCATACACATACACGCGTACGCATCCCAGGAACTGTAAATAGCTGTAAGGACCAGAAGGAGATGGTTCACCTGCTGTACATGTAGTCTGCCAGCCTGGAGATCTGAACTGTTTGTGGTTGGTGATTTTCTCATTGAAGTCCAGGGTCACTGTCCTAACCACAAAACCTTCCTTATTGTAATGCAGGAAAAGAAAGCAAAAAGCTCCAGACTAAAAGGTCCAACAGTTTTTTTTTTTATCTTGTGTAATGAATGCTTGTTTCTTGTTCTGTCATTGGCTGGTATGTTGCTGGAAACCTGTGATGACAGCATTCCAAACCAGCTCAGAAACAAAACGAGATTTCCACTTAAGCAAGTACAGTGTTTAGGTTATGTGGGTTTTGTAGTGAGGTTATTTTTTGGCTGTGTTTTTGTTTTTAAACATGGTGTATTTCTATTCCTAACACAGGGTGGAATACACTTGGCAAACAGGAACCAAGATTTTTCATAGGAATTAATGACTCAATACCCAACAAGAAGTGAGGAAGGGTGTTACAGCTGCAGCCATGTACAGAAAGCTTCTGTGGAAGCCACCAGGGGTAAATGTGATCCTTTACTATTAATAGAAATAGAGACATTATCTTGCTTAACTCCTGTTTCTGGTGCTCATGCTTGAAGATGCACAACAAAGGATCTGTAAAGTACTTGTGTGATATGGGCCCAAGTTCAATCTCCTTAGAGTTTCTCAATAAACGAAGTAGTAACTTGATCACTGTGCGTATTGCACACTAATAGTGGCAGATGATGCGGATCCCTCACTCACTGGCAAAAGTAAGAAAATACTCAGTGGCCAGACATTGGTTTTGAGCCTGCTTCTGAGAACTCAGACAACAGAAAAGCTTATGCAGGCAGATGCCAGTTACATCATTACTTAGTCTCAGTGGTTAAGATATGATTTTTATCTAGCTTTGATAAATTGTTGGGCTGGGGAGGGCTGGAGCTGATGATAAATTGCAGATGAGGTTGCAGACATTCAGAAAACATGCAGTTCTGCATTAAGCCAGTAGTAACCAGCATTAGGGTCTAGAGTTTAAGCTGACCTCCCCATGGGTGATGCAACCAGATTTTCTCAGAAGTGGAGAAAATCTCTCAAAGCTGGAAAAAGCACATTCTTGTAAACCTGTGCTAAGGCGTATCAGAAAGTGTCATTTCTAGATGCCTGGCCAGCCTCTGACTTGAGGTAATGTGTAAAAAGGGATAGGAAACGAATTTCCCTCAAATTTTGCATTCCTCTGGGATTCAGTGTGTAAATGAAGGTCACTGGCTTTTTTTTTGGTGATTCGCTGAAACTGACATCTTAGGCTTCCCTTTTCTTTCTCTTTGGGTATGCACTCATTTTACCTGAGGGCTGAAATGCCTTAATTTAGCTAAAGTTTCTGTGTTTGTTAATGGATATATGTATATCTTGGGGTTAAATCATCTCATACCGTACAGAAGTTGGGCAGATCTAGAAGCAAGTTTAATGGTCCTTTAAACTTTTTAAGTGAGTTTCTTTACTGATGCCACAATTTTAGTTTATATACGTAAGGCACGGGTAGCGTTTTAATTAATTACATTGCTTTCCTAAAATCCTTGTTGAATGATGTTAATATTATAGCCCCCAAGTATTCATAAATACTTAAAGTACAGGAGCTCTAGAGCTGTATGCTGAATGCTCCAGTCAGGAATGTTAAGGAAGAATTTCACAGATGGAAGACACGGAGGGGGTCTTAACAATGTATGTGAATACCTGAAGGAAGGGTGCAGAACACTGAGGGTGAGCTGGCAGTGCGGGCTTGCAGCCCTGAAGGCCATCTGTATCCTGGGCTGCACCGAGAGGGGTGGCCCTCACGAGAGCAGGGCAGAGGGGGACAATCCCCTCCCTGCCCTGCTGGCAGCAGGCCCAGGGCCCCCAGCACAAGAAGGATGTGGAGCTGCTGGAGTGGGTCCAGAGGAGGCCCCATCCCTGGAGGTGCTCAAGGCCAGGCTGGATGGGCCCTGGGCAGCCTGATCCAGTGGGTGGCAGCCAGCCCACGGCAGGGGTTGGGGCTGGGTGGGCTTTAAGGTCCCTTCCAACCCAAACCAGACTGTGCTTCTGTGAAAATGTACAGACACAGGCTTTCTTTGTGGTGGCCAGTGACAGGACAAAGAGCAATAGGCAGAAACTGAAACACAGGGTGGTCCTTCGGAACATCATGAAACACATTTTACTTTAAAAGCAACTGGCAGAGGTTGCCCAAAGAGGTTGTGGGATCTGCCTTCATAGAGATACTCAAAAGCCATCTCGACACGGGCCTGGGCAGCCTGTTCTGAGTGTCTGTAAGTGAGCAGGGGGTTGGACATGGTGACCTCAAGAGGTCCCTGCCAACCTCAGACATTCCATGAGTCTGGGATTCTTTGTAAACTTGCGTAGTGAAATTCTGCTTACTCCTTAGCCCTCCTTACTGGTGGTGTTTGGGATATTTAGCATATACTTCTGGTTTTTCCTTTTTTTTTCTTTTGTTAGTACCAGCACATATCAACCTGTAGACCTTGAAACTGGATATTCTCTATTTAAAAGCTAAAATGTAAAAAACACCTGTATGACTGTTGTCACCTTCATGTTCTTGCTAAACTAACTAGAAATATGTTTATAGAGTAAGATATTAAGTCTATAATTAATGGTTTGGGGGAGTGAGTTGTGGAGTAGATAGATATTAAATGCAAGCAAGAGGATGTAGTAGTAGTCTTTAGGCTGCTGAAATTCCACTTGTCTTTCAAGATGGATTGGGCCAAGAGGATTTATATAATACCTGGAATGACTAACGGAAAACTGCTATGTTTTGGTTTTGTCCTCCAAAGGTATCGTCTTCCTCTGAGTTGGAAGAATTCTTAAGAATAACCAGAAGTCTGTATTTTTTTTTTTTATTTTATTAACTGTGCCTGCTAGGCAAATTTGTCTCGTAGCTGACAAATTTGTTTCAGCAGTAGTCTTGAAATTTGTGAGCGGTCTCCTGTGAGCTGTCTCTGTTGCTGTACTGCGTACTCCAAGAAAGCTGCTCTACTCTGCTGCCTGTCAGCATAATGCTCGGAAATAGGGCATACTTCCTGTTGTGCTTATTTGCCTTTAGAATAAAGTTTTGATCTACCTCTTGCTTGCACACCTCTGAAGTAATGCTGTCCAAATTAAAGACAGGGTGTTAATGGAATTTCCAGTTAACCTGAGCCTCCCAGTCCAATGATCTTAGACAAGGTGAGAAAGGGGGTTCACTGAACTTCAAGAGTAAGTGTTTCTTAGGCTAGAAAGGGTCCATGGCAGTGGCTTAACACTCATGAGCCTACTGGACACTTCGCTGGGGTAGAAGGTTGTTGTTTTTTTTTTTTTAACTTTTGTCAGTACTGAACCAGTTGACCCCGTACAGCGGTCAAGGAGGTGCTGCATTGCTTCCATTGCATAGAATCAGTCTTATGTCTTTTTTTTTTTAAAGGGTAGGAAGTGTTCCCCCCTCCCTAGAAGTGCTAAATTTAGATATACAGTTAATGTGGAATTAGTAGGCGTCCATGCTTAATGCACTCCTTTTAACTACTGGGCAAAAAGAGTGAGCAGCTGAAGCAGAGAAGACTGTGGTAAATCTAAACTGAATGGTGTGTGAATGGGTGGACTCTGCCGAGGGTGATGGTTAATCTTCAGGGCACAGGCACGGTTTCACGCTTCGCTTAAGGCAGTCTAGCTGTGTGTTGTTGCTGAAGTGGGCTCTCTGCTGCTTATTCCTGCCTCTATCTTTGTTCTTTCCATCGGATCATAAGTTTGTCTAGTTAAAGCTTTCATTTTCCTAGGGTATTTTTGAGCTGAATCAGCAGGTCTGTCTTGGCTGACTGCAGCGAATTGACTACAAGGAGGGTGCTGGTAAGAAGTATGGTGTACCCAGAAGTAATCATCATCTGTTGGACTGAACGTGGTATATTCCCATATTTAACACAAGTCTGGAGGGAACAATCTGTTCAGAGACATCTGAACTGTGGCATTTCTGCATGACCAGTTTGAGAGCAGAGTTCATATCACTGCAGAAGCTACCAGCTGGCTGTCTGGCCTTCCCTTCTGCTGTGAGTCACCTCCCAAAAGTGAGGCAGCAGCAGGGAAGAAATGCCCTTTGTGGAGCAGTGGATGAGGCCAAGTCTGTGCTGGCAGTCTGTTCCGGAGTGGGTGAGGTGTACTGGGTATGTGTCCCGGTTTCCCAGCAGTGTGTGAGGGCAGTAACTAACAGCTGTGAGCTTTGGCAACTGTCTGACTCATAGCTTATCAAGCTCCTAAATATGCAGATGTAAAAGGTTCTGATATCACGTTATTTTTTAGTTATACTGGTTATACAAGAACACTTCAAAATTTTGGCTGGAGCCAGGCTTTTCTCACTTAGCCTTAAATCCACTGGGATGAGTTTCATGGGTACGTATTTGCAGAAACTGGTCTGTGCAAACAACAGTGCTCAAAGTACACCATTGTCTTGCTGAGTCAAGTGAAAAGGCCACATGGATTGTGATGTATCTGAGACCACCACCACCATTGCCTCAGACAGATAGGAAATTCCATGAGTTATAATAATTCACCAAAAATGTTGTCTGACCTCTTCCGAAGGCCTCTTTCCCTCATTTCATGAGGGAGGAGCAAAAGCTGTTGTAATTAATAATGCTAATTGTTGTAACTCATTCAGTGAAGCTGTCACTCTGCGACGTGTTTTTCCTGAGCAGTGTGACGTTATCCTGCCTACGATGCGCAGGCTGACACAGTAAGTTTATTTTGTTTCCTTTGTCTCTGACATATACCACCAACGAAGAACTGACGTTCATTCCCTCCTTCCAGAGGGAAAGGTTTACCTGAGGGCATTCTTTGTCTGAGAGAGAAGTGCAGAACTGCTCCTCGGTGAGCCTGCTGTGAGGGTTTGCGTGTTACTGTGGGCAAACTCCTGGTGAGTTGGGTGCCAGTTTCTGAGAGGAGCAGTTCTCAGTGCATCTGAGTAGTGTACAGCCCACACGATGGATCTCTAGAGGGATTTGTGTTTCTGTAAACGTGTACGCTAGGTTAAAAACAAAAAGGTACTTTTTTGATTTTGATTTTTTTTTTTTTTTTGGAGAGGGGGAGGATACAGGTGAAACATAAGGGTAGCTTAAAAGCTGTAGGTTTAGTTGCCTTCCTGCTATTTCTGCCTGCCTACAAGCAAAGCACCTAGCTACCGTGTTGGTTTTCCCACTTAAAAGGAAATAGGGAATTGAACTTACGCCTGCTTTGTTCTTCAGAATTTTGGAGATTGGATCTCTCGTTACTTTTTGTATTAGTTTTAAATGGAAGCTCTTCTCCAAAAAGCCAGTGTTAGACCAAGTACTCGTGTCCAGGTCTATCTTTCAGTGTTTTGAATGTAGTAAATGGCAGATGAGAATGCTCATGATTCATTGAATGCATTTATGCATATATGTAAACACTGCCTCGCCAGAAGGCAGCTTACCAAGAGGGATATGGTAATTTAAAATCTGTTTCCAATGAAGCCCATTCTGTAGTATAAACACAGTGAGCACTTGCTGTGAGAAGACAGATGGGAGAGCCCTCTGCGATGTCTGCCTCATCACCTGAACTGCGCCTTCCTGCTCCTCTTGGGCTTTGCGCTTTCTGGGCAATCCCCTTATCCTCACGGCTGGTAACTGCGCTTAAGGGCTCATCATCTACTGCCAGCTCGGCCACTGTTCTCTGTGATGTGACGTACCTTTCCTGACTCGTGGGCTCTCTGCTGGCAGAGATGAGCGCTCTTTGGTAGGAGAAACTGCTGCGAGCCCAAGGCTGCTTCCTGCTGTAAATCTTAGGCTGCTTCCAGGGGCTGCAAGGCAGCCCAGGGAGAAGTTGGCACTGACAGCCTCAAATGCTCTGCTAAGCAATCAGAATAAATTAGAAAAAGAAAATTCCATTTTTAGTCTCTTGAGCTTTTACTTTGAGCTGCTGCTCTGCAGTCATGATGGCCGTAAATAATGATTTGCATAATATCATTCCACATTTTTATTTTTAGTGCTTGACGCCAGGAAGTGTGACTTTAAAAACAAAAAAGAAACAGCCACCAAGAACCAAATGTACAATGAAATCTGTCCTTCCAACAATATTGTTAATTCAGTTAGCTTTCATCTGGCCTTCAAATGCCCAGTCTTACTGGGCTGTGCCTGGCATATTTGGCCATTCAAGGAGTAAAGGAGTAGCAGAATAGCAAACAAATGCAAGTTTTACAAGACAAGTGTCTTCCAGTCAAACCTGAGTAAAAGGAAGTTTAGGTGGGAGGCACTGAGGCATTGTGTGAGTGAGACTTGCAAGCCGACAAAAGTCTATCAGCAGCAAGGTGGCAATTTAAAAATGTATCACCGAAATTATCACCTATTTCTTCCTCGCCTCCACCTTTTGCACGAAGGAAAAACTGAATGCTTTCTGATCCGCTCATGGAAATGATTGCAGTTAATGAGTGACATGCAGTCAATAAACTGGAGTTTTCAAATACTGGTAGCACTGGGAATAAAAACCTAGCTCTCTTTGTCCTTAACCTTCAAGGGAAGGCTTTGGCTAGTTTTTCTACGGAAACTACAGAGCCAGGGTTACTCATAGCAGTTTAGCTGTTTGTGCACTGATTCATGTACTAAGTGTGTTGTTGACAATGAAAAATTGATGTCTGGAGTTATACAAGGACAAAGATGAAAAAAGGACCTTGTCCAACAAGAGCAGCAATCCACACGTATGCTGCCCAATACATAACTTGTTCAGTGATTTAGTAAGCCAACAGTCAAGATGGATTCACAAGAAACTCACGGGAATCAAATTTTTAAATAGAACATAGACAAAAGTTTCCTTGAATGTAGGACAAATCTGTTAACACTGTAGGAGGGTTGTCACAGAGCACAAGCTCTTGGCTATAGCTCTGTATTGGACTTCTGTTGAAACAAGGTGCATAATTTATGCTCAGCAGAGGCAGTCAGGACTATGACTCATTTGTGCCCCTCTAAAATATTAAAACTTCCAGGCCACTTCAATTACAAACCTGGCAGGACATATAACCTGATCCAGTGAAATGTTTACCTGTGTTATCCAGGCAATGGCAAAGAATCCAATCATTGCAAAGAATGCACTCGTGATTGAGGATGTCATTATTTAAATTCTTTCTGTATTGTTTTGACTACCTAGGAGCAGAAGGAGCTACAGTTGAGTGGATATTTCTTCTATTAAAATATGTTGGAGATACATGAAAGCCTTCTAGCTTTCTAACTTCAAGAATTGAAGTCTTTGAAATATTTGCATGTGTGCAAGCAACTGCTGCTCTGAAGGGGGATGATGTGGAAGATGAGAAGCCAGACAGACTTTAACTTCTGTAATAGCAGAGACTAAAGATGAATTCCAAATGCGAATTTGAGAAAGATCTCAAGGTAATTGAAAAGTGCGGGGACAAGATGTTAACAGCGCATTTAAGTAAATACAGTCAAATATCATGTTAAGTAATGAAACTCAAGTGATTGCAGACTAGTTAAAGTGTGCTTGGCAATCAAGTCCAATGCAAAAAGAATTAGAACTAGGAATTAAAAAAAAAAAAAAAAAAAAAAAGTTTTTAA
>VXAV01005926.1:56929-131826 GCA_013399715.1 Alectura lathami | reverse complement strand
GGGGAGAGGGGGGGACTGGTGTGGGACGACACTTGTACTTCTGAGGTTAGGCAGTGTATGAAATGAAGGTAAAAGATTGTTCCTGTGTTGTTCAAATGTGTAAAGATGCCTGATGTGACTTGATAGTTTTGGATAGCAGCACGCCTGGAAGACTTTGTGCCTCCATACTGAGCTTCTTGGTGATCCCTGACTTCAGTGCAGCTTTCTCTGATACGTATAGCTTCTGTGTTGGTTAAGCTGAGAGCACGCTGGGATCTTTGAATTTATTTTGTAAGAGAAAGTTTGTATGTAGCTTGTGAGCTGTCTTGATAAGAAGAGGTCAGAGTTGAATGAGTTAGAGACATTGGAACCGTTTCTGCTGTGGCCTCGGAGCAAAGGCTCATTGTGCCGTTGCGTAAGAGGCGGTGGGGAGTACAGTGAACTCACTGTCCACTTCTCTGTGCAAGCGATGGCTGTGTTTGTAAAGGGTGCTTACAGCGACCCTGGACCTATTTTAGTTGTGTGTAAAATCACACCAGGAAATTCCCGTTTCTCATTTTTGGAACATGAGTTACAGGCTTTACCCTGTTTCTTGCTTTGCAGTTCGCGTAGTGTCAGTAGCCTAGTGGTACTTCTGTGCTTTGTTGCTTTTTGCTGCTTTTTTAGTGTGGGTTCATTTCTGCTCCTGTGTTTCACCTGCTCAGGATAAAACAGTGTTGCAAGTGTAACAGATCTGTTCTGTCTGCCTAGGGTTAGTAAGGATGGAATTATTGAGGAGTGCTTGCGCAGGAAGGTGTGAAGGGAAAATTATTTACTCATAGCGCCGGGAATGCCTGTGGAATGCTTCTGATCTGGCGTTGTATTCCTGCTTATGGCCAAGTTTTCTATTTTTAGGATGTGTTTTCATCCCTCCTAGTTCTTCAAGGCATGACAATTGTTTTCAGTGTATCTATTCATGCTAGTCATCTTAGGTCTCCCGGAATTGCTGGTTAAAGGCCTGGAAGGGTATGACTAAGAATGCCTGAGAGATGTCTCTGTACCCTTTCTTGTTCTTCTCCTTGATGGCAGGCTCTTAGGAACTATATGAAGTAAGTGCAGGAAGGGTTTTGTCCAGTTCTGATCTGGAGGAGGAACAGAATTTTAGGGAGTTAAACCTTTTATGCACCAATTCTTTGCAGAGTGTTTGAAGGAGGGTTTTTTTTTATTCCCACTTCAACAGTGTGATTGGGTCTGTACAGGAAGGTGTCAGAGATGATGCCTTGATGTCAGAGATGCAGTTTCTTATTCTTATATCTGTTTAATGTAACTGTTTGAAAGCTTAAAAACTTCAGTGCTTTTCAAGAAAACTAGAGAAAACAACTGAATGTTTAACATGAGTAAAACCTATTTTTCTCTGTCAACTTGTTCTGAGAAATTACTGTTTTAGAATGCAGCCCAAACAAATGAAGTATATCACTTTCCCTTTCTCTATTGGGTGTGTGTGAGGGGCAGGGAAGTCTTCTTGAAGATTAGTTTGGCAAGGTTTTAAGCAGCTGAAAACAGGATCTTAAAAATGGAAGGGTTGTGCAACCTTAATTAGACAGGGCAGTTAGTAAATCCTTTATGGAATATAAGCTCAGTGGTATAACTTTCCAGCGTGAACTGAGCCAAAATACAGCTCCAAGATATGTAATCTGCTTGTGTTTATTGCAGTGGAATATAAACTAATGCTTACGATAGCATGTCAAAGGCAAGATTGCGTAGGCATGTAATTGCACTGCTGTTGCAGTTGCCACACTTGAGATAATAGTCCAGCCATTTGTATATGCAATTACTGAAATAAGGCCAATGTGTTTGTGTTCCTAAAAATGCTCCGTGACACCAGTGAGGGGTTTTGCGTACAAGGCTGTATTTTAGTTTATTTTTTTCCTCATAAGCCTTTCATGCAGGGAGTGCCCCTGAAGAAAGCCAGTCCCAGCCTTTCAGTGTCATGCTTGTACCACTGCTCCAGTTTTATTGCCAAACTCTGAGAATCGTGTGACCATCTGTATCATGGCCCTGATCTGCACCAAAAACTATGCACTGCCTTTCTTGCTGCAGTACTTACAAGACGCACCAGGTCCCTAACGCACCAGCTCACTGCGCAGCTGTGGTGAAAAGATGGGAACAAATAGCAAAGGGAAAGAGAATCTGCACCTTCTGTGGCACTACCAACTTCAATGTGTTTATCGAACTGCTGCATAGGGCCCCAATGTAAGAGAGCAGCCCTGTGTGGGATAGGGATACAGTGCGTGGTTAAAATGTCCTTGAAGTAGGCTTCCTCGCCTTCCTCACCTTCTCCTACTATCTTGTTAAGTGGCTATTGTTATTAAGACTGTAAAAGTGCCTTCTGCAAAGTTTCTTCAGGGAAGAAAATTAAGCGTAGGGTGCAAGTGAGGAGCTACCATGGGCTGAGGACTGGTCGATTAGGGAATAAAAAGGGCAGTGTTTGTTCTACTGAAAGGTTAGCAGTGGGGGTTCCTCGGGAGTTTTGTATAGTTGGCTGTTTGGGTTTGTCAGCTGCAGAGACAATTGTAAAGAACCTGGGAAGGAGTTAAGCTATGTGAATAGCCAACAAACTGCAGAAGTTGTTCGGTGTTGAGCAGTCCAAAGTAATGAACGTTGAAGTAAAGGAGCAGCTTAGGAAAGATCAGTATCATGACAGAGAGCTTGGAGAAAGTTTTGGCTCAATGCATACCGTGTAATTAAAATACATAGGGAACAAGGAGAGTAATGAAAATATCAGCTTCACACTTCACTGTTCGTGTCTCAATTGTTTTAAAGCTATTTGAGAATTAAGAAGGGGCTCTGAGAGTGTCAACCATTTCACTAATGCAAGCTGAAATCAAATCAGAACAATTTCATTCACAGCTGAACTTGAATCAGAACTGAACAGCTTAGTGATTCTGTTTCCTGGGCAGAACAGAGTAGAAGAGATGCAATCTCTTCCCCTCTGTGCAAAGAAGAAGGGGACTCTTAACAACATGGGCAGGTAATAAATGAGAAACTTTCATTAAGACAGCAGTGCCTGATTTTTTTCTTCTATATTTTCATTATGCCCTTTCACAAATATTTACCTTTCAGGATATGTCGTGTCAGTAGTTCTACTTCTCGAGTCATACAAGTTAAGTTACAGGTTTAAAAGACAAGGAGTTGTCGCTGAGTGATGTGTCTAAGGGTTTACGCTAGTCACCTCGATTTTGTAACTCAGGTAGAGGAGGGGAGGAAAGATTAGCAGCATTGTTACTGCCTCTCACTTATGTAGAGCTAAAAACAGAAAGGGTTTTCTGCGAGCAAAGGCCAGTGCTGCTGCTGTTTGAGAGGATGTGGGTTCTGGAAGGTTGAGTCTGCAGGACAATGACACGAGTGCTCGTGGGTCTGGGGTTTTGGTGGTGAAAGGGAGGGTTTGGTCTTGTGGTGGTGGTGTTTTATACTTAGTTTCATTTGTTTTCTAGCATCCCAAAGTCCCAAGCACGTGCAGTTTCTGTGAAAGTCTGTAGTGCCTGTGTTTGCTTGCCAGGATGTGGGGGCAAAAAATAACACAGAGAATATATATTTCTGGTTAATTTAAGCATCGGTTGTGTTTGAGTGTGGTGCTTGGGGCGGGCCATTGAACACCTTTGTGATGTAATTTGGTTACTTGGATGATTTATCGTATATGTAGGTAAGTGTGACGGTGCTTTTGCGCAGTTTCCTTGTGGGGTGGATTAAGCTACTTGTTTAACAGCTCTTCTTTCCCTCACCCCTCCCACAGTTCTGATTTGCCTACTCACAGATTTGCTGCGATTGACCAGATGGTTCAGATTTCAGAGATAATGGTGTTCTCAGGAGTTCTGTGAAAACTGGAAGCTGAGCAGGGAAGAGAGACCTGAGTTAGTGCCTCAGCTGAAGGCAGAGCAGGCAGAATTTGGCCATGGTGTGTCTCATTGGCCATCTGCTGCACTGGCAGCCAGTGCACAGGTGGTTCTGCGGTTGTTACGGTGCTGGTGTATCATCCAGCACCTTGAGGAGAAGGAGGGTAGGCGACAAATCTTTGGGAAACTGGACTTTGTTACTTCTGCAGCTTCCTGACCAACTTGTTAACCTGGCAGGGCAGGCAGTGTACGAAGCAATGTCCTTTCCTTTGGAAGGTGTTTAGTTCGCCTTGTTTACCATAGCCAAGGTGTACGTGCACAGCTATCCAGTCTGAGCACCAGGAAAAAGGGTAAGGTGGTAAAAAGAACTTGAAGTATTGTGGTTTTAAGACTTTCCACTCACTTTACATAAAAAGAGGAGTTGGCCTGCATCCTGAAAGGAGGACCTGGGGGACACCAACCTAACTGCAGCTCTTGAGACAGAGCAGTGATGCTCAGATTACTGTAGGCAGGGCAGAGCCAAAGGGAAGTCAGTTACAGATCTGACCCAGGGATACGTGGAAACATGAGGCTTGAGGTGTACGGGGAGGTGTTTGGAGAGGGAGCCACGGTGCGGGCGGTGAGCAGCGTGCGTGAGAGCACTGCATTAGTAAGGTGGCTTCTTGAAATTTGTACCTGTCTGGTCTATTTTGTTGTGCATAAATATATGGAGATGGCCTGGCAGAATTCCAGCTCTGGTAGCTGCCAGCTTCCTTTCCAAATGCCTTCTTTTCATTTGGATAATGTGCCTGTTTTTATTTCCTGTAGTTGCCTCTGGCATAAAACTCAGTTTTTATTCCTCTTAGCAACAGCTTTACCTGGAAACAAATATAACCACAGCCTTTGTGTATGCTGATAAACTTAGTAGGTTCCTTCATGGTCTAGTTTACATTTGTTAGAATTTTTGCATATGAAGGTGCGGTTAATATTGACGTCTGTTAAGCCTCTTGCATGCATTAGGTTACATGAAAACTAGTGGAGGTATGTTTTTGGTATTTGAGACTCTTCTATTTATATCACCAAACCTAATCCTTCAGTCTTCTAACTTAATAATCTAGGGAGGGAATGTTACATCAGCAAAATCTTGATCCGGATAGTCCTGTTCTCTTCGAGTTGTATGAAGAATCATCCGATGGCCACCTTGTCCTTCTGAAGTTTATCAAGGTTTTTACAGGTTGAAGAAGCACTTTGGGAGAAAACGTTGAAATGCCTTTTTTTCCCTTTATTGCTCCCATTCTTTGCAAATATTTTAACAGCTTACTGAAACTTAAAAACTGACTTGCAGTGCTGAGCTCATTTAACCACGAGTGGTGTCACGGTGCGTCACCGTAGGAAGGCTGATTTGGGTGGCTGCTGCGGTAAGGAAAGAATGGTACACGTAGCACGCTCCGACCTCTTCCCGTCCGATTGCCACCCTTCTGCTTTGCCAGAACAGTGTCTGTTTGCTCACTAGTTTTGTTTCAAGGCAGGGTTGCTCTGTCCAAGTTGTGGAGGATTTAGTTGGATGGGTAGAATGTGATGTTTGAATGTATGGACCAAACTCGTACTCTGTGCAAGTGCTAGACCACTATGGCCCAAATAAATTCATTTTTTTCCCATTTTTCTTTTTGTCTGAGGAATAACTTGTAAGACTTACAGCAAGTGCTTCCTAAGTAAGCAGAGATGCTTGTAGCCACAGAAGTTACCTATAAAGTACCTGAAATCCCTGTTGATACCCACAGCCTTGGGAGCATTCACATTAGAATTTAATTGTAGAGTAGAATTTTGAGATTTGACCTGTCTGTTTGCATTTGTGGCGCATTTGCTGTATTGAAATAGAGAGGGCTGTTTCCACGGTCTCTTTCACAGCTTTGTTGTTCAGTCCCTTTACAGGTGCTCTCCAGAGAACCACTCTACAGTGAAGCACTGTTCTTGACATATTTGGAAATCTGTTCTCTTTTTTCTTTTTCTTCCCCACAGCATTTGTCTACTGCCATTTTTAGCATGTGTTCCCAACATTTAGAAGGACTTTTTGGTCTGAAAGATGTGGTCTTTTATTTACCTGGGGAAGAGGGGGAGGAAGAGAAGCCTCAATTACTGTCATTGCAGCAGCTTACTCCAGAATCAGGACCTGGGTGTTTCATTGAAAGGTGCCCTGAGTATTGCACTGAAAGGTCTGTGCTGAGAATGAGGGGTAGACCTTAGAGCCGGCCATTTGGAACGTTTGAGTAACCTTGAGTCTGTGAAAAGTACTGCTGAAACTCTTGGGAAGACTCCCCTGCAAATCCAAGGTATTTTTTGCAGTTGTTAGCAGGTGTAAGAGGATTATTTGTTTTATAATGGTAACAGATGCCAGAGAGCTATATTTTTTTTTAATTAGGAATAATAAACTTTCTTTTGTTGCTTTGAGGTACATCAGCTAGAAAAATCTGAGTGAGGCTGTTCCTCCTTCTAACCTCTACTTTTGGGACGGCCTGAGAATGCCCTTAAAGGTGTGGCTTCTGATTACTGGCAACCTGATAATGGCCTTCTGATTACTGGCAACCTGAACCATGGTTACACGCTTACTTGTTAAGAGTCACTGATCTGCCTTAGGATAATCTGGGGTAAATTTAAATGTGTTCAGGTACTTGGCTTGCATCGTTTGCTGTGTCATACCAACAAAAGTACTAGCTTAAGTTCCCAACTAGAATTATTGTCATATACTTTCTAGCAGGCTTGTCGAAGTTCTCAAAGTCTTTTGTTTTAATGAGGGGACTTGCATAAACATACAACTGAGTATATGAATTTGCTGTTACATTAACCTGCATTATTAACTTCTTATTGTTTCATGATTTACTGGGATTGAATTTGTGGTAACAGAACATCATTTTTCCCCCAGCCTTTATAAAATCTGTTACTTGAAAAAGTGAATGTAGTATTTTGAAAGCCCAAGGGGAAATGTTTGTAGTTCTTGTTCATGTTCTAACTTCTTTGTTTTAAAGAGTGTTGTAGCATGTGTGAAAAGTTTTTAATAAAGCCCTGGAAACCTAATAGCTCAGGCATCTGAGGCTTTCTTCAAAAGGTTTGTCCTTGTGCTTCCTTGCATCTGTATCCAGTTATTTCTCGATTCTTTGCATGCCTTCCATTGTAAGTTTTGCCCTCCACACTACAGCTTGAAAATGTCTAATGGCGTGGTTCTGTTTTGTGATATGTGGCGATCTTAACCCATTTTAACAGCTGGAGGATGGCCCAAAGGTTTGTTGAGGAGAGAATAATGCTGCAGCTGCTTGATTAGTACCCAGTTTTACTTTGTGTGGATATTGATTTTTAGATTATGCTACTTCTGCAATCTCAAAATACATTGTATGAATGTATATTTCTAGTCCCATGAGCGTTCAGGCACTCAGTAGCTGTTCTTTTTTTGTCTGGAGTCAACTGAGTTGAGGAGTTTTAAATGGTCAGTGCCCTCCGAGTAGGGACAAGCTCCTCAGGTCTGGGATCACTGCAGGGGGACAGTAAATAAAGACACAGAATGGCCTTCTTCCTTTCTCAGGCTACGTAACAAAGGTAGTCAAAAAAGTAAAGAATTTTCTGAATGTGCTGTGTTTTTTTTGTTTTTTTTTTTTTAATATATAATGTATTGTAAACTGGGCTGAAAAAGGTCAGTTGTATAACTAGGCAGCATCACCAGCATTTTCTAAAAAGTCACAGGATGGTTTGGGTTGGAAGGGACCACCCAGCCCCAACCCCCCTGCCATGTGCTGGCTGCCACCCACTGGGTCAGGCTGCCCAGGGCCCATCCAGCCTGGCCTTGAGCGCCTCCAGGGATGGGACACCCACAGCTTCTCCGGGCAGCCTGTGCCAGGGCCTCACCGCCCTCTGAGTGAAGGATTTCCCCCTAGCATCTAAATCCACCCTGCTTCAATTTACAGCCGTTCCTCCTTGTCCTATCAACACTCCATGATGAAGAGTCCCTCCCCAGCTCACCTGTAGCCCCCTATGGGTTCTGGAAGTCCGCAATTTGGTCTCCCAGAGCCTTCTCTTCTCTAAGCTGAACAACCCCAGCTCCCTCAGCCTCTCTTCAAAGCACCAGCTTTGCTCCAGCCCTCGGGGCCTTGTGGCCTCCTCTGGACCCACTGAGACATGAAAAATACAAAGATTTATCTGCAGGGTAATTTAACTGAAGGTGATTTAAGTAAGCATAAGGTAGTGACCAGAGCTGATAGGAGTGATCTAATGACCTTCAGAATCTTGATTTTTCTGTAATAGTATTGTTGGTTTTCTTGGCTTGAACCTTCATCTGGTGGTTGAAGCCATCCAGTTTTCTTCTGCTTGGAAAGCGGTTTCTTGCCCAGCTGTTAATTTCTGTTTGTGTGTTTTGTTTTGTGTTTGTTTGTTTGTTTGTTGTTGCATGTCTTCCAAAAAGTTCTGCAGTCACTCTGGCAGCTCTTCCTGATGGGTACACTCTTGACAGTAACACTTGCCTGCTCCTGGTCCCAGTGGAGCAGTCCTGGAGTTCAGTAGTTGAACGCTCAGGGTTCGATCACACCTTTTCACCAAGCTATTTAATTACATTTGGAATTAAGGGATGCGTACAAACTAACTTGGAGTTTTAGGCAAGTTCCACATCTTGTTTAAAGGAAAAGCATAGTTCTTCCCTTCCAGCCTTGTTACAATTTTCTGGCTCCTCTGTTTGATGAACCTCAGGGCGCTCTGGAGAATTTCACAGAAAACCCTCTATTTGTTAGCTCTCTAGCTACAATATAAGCACACTAGAATAATGTGCTTTATCGATTTCCTATGAGAAATTGCTCTCCATCTTTGTACAGTCCAGCACCGGTTTTCTGCATTCTGCATGCCTCTTACCTGGAAGAGGCTCTCAGAGTGCTCTGAAAAATGTATGGTCCCAAAATACCCAGTAATTTGAAACTTGCAGTTAAAAATGGAAATGAGACTTCCAGCTCATGGCTTTCCATTGCTAGCTGGCCTCTCCAGGTCCTCGTGCAGCACGTAACTACTTTCTGGTGAGTTCTTACGTTGTATCCAGAAAGTTTTGGTGTTCCACAGTGCTGGGATATTTACTGTAAGACTGCTGAACATGCTGTGTTAGTTCTGCACCTGTGTCTTTGGGGAAAAACATCTGAAAAGCTTCTAGGTGCTCTGGATTGCTTGAAATGATGCAGGAGGCTTGTAATCTGCAGGTCTTGGAAGGAGAGCAGAGAGCCATCTCTTCCTGAGCCTGTTCATTGCTGTAAGCCACCAGCTACTGGCAGCTTAAAGCCATGTTTTCTACTGGCCTGATGTGGAAACCTAGACAAAGTAGCAGCATAATCTCCTGTGCGCTAAGAAGCGTGGCCTTCCAGATACCTTGGTTTTTATTTAAACAAAAACAAAACAAAACAAACCACACTAAAACCTATGTAGCAGTTTATGCCCAACATCTGAGAGTTACACCTCCGAGCAGGGTGACTACCCTTCTGGTAGTTGATAACAGCTTTATGCATTTGGCATGGAGCAAAACCTTACCTCAGCGTAGCCGATGGGCCAACTGCCACGCTCACGTTGTAGCCGTCTCTGGGCTGCCACAGGGCTTTTCACTTGCTCTGTTCTTTGCATCCACTTTCATATGTTAGCACTTGCTTTTATGCTTCGTTATGAAAAACAAAGAAAACTTGATTAAACCTGTTGGTGACATCCATCTACTCATCTTTTTATAGCAATAGCTGTATTTATAGCCACTGGATTCTGCTATTCCCCTTTTTTGATTCCTGAAACAAGTGGTTGGGGGGGAAAAAACTGCAGTCCTGTTCAAAGGCTCTTCAGTCTTGTGGCTGCATTTTTTCCAGTGGAATCTTTGTCCTTTTTTCCCAGTTCTGGACTGCCCATTGCAGACTGTTTATGTGATACAGAGAAGAAATTCCCTTTCCTTGGAGATTGCAGTGCACAAGCGTGTGTAAGCAGCCAGACAGCAGAATGGAAGCTGTGGGGGTACACTGGTCCTGTCTGATGGCTTGTTGATTATTTGTTTTAGCCAGCTTGCACTCTTTTGATCAAGGTCCTCAGGTTTAACAGCTGAGGCTGCAAAGCTGGTTTCAACCACTCCCACGGCTTTTGAAGAGGTAGTTTCCTCTCTGGAGGAAACAGGAGCAATGTTTCACAAGCCATTGCCCTAAAGGCATTTTTCACACCGTTGGCTTGGACATACTGATCCTTGGTGTTGATTACACAATCTGAGAATTATCCCCTTAGTTAGGCCCTCAGCTTTGGTGTGTTGTCTAGTTGTTGTCTACCCTGAAATGCAAAGATCTGCTTTTGTCCTTTATGCTTTAGCCTTTTTTAGGAGGTGTGGTACAGTAGCTGTACTTTGTGAGCCACCTTAACAGGTGATGGAAATAAAGTACCTTATGAATGGCTCTCTGCTGGCCTCAGGGAATTTAGCATCTGGGGACACAAGCAGCAGCAGCAAATTAGTAATGCATACCATAGCCAGTGACTCAAAAGGAAACTGCAGAAATATTGTATTGTGGGAGTGTTGCAGTTTGTGAAAAGCCCCTGGGCAGATCCTGCTGTGCAGACAGATGACTGCAAGGACAGCTCAGGTCATTGTTACCATGTGGTGGTTCAACTGTGACAGAGCACTCTCTTAGAAAATATGTATTTTCTTTTAAATTTGCTTTCCTCCCCAGATCTAAAACCCACTAGCAAGTCAAACAGCTGTCACCCCATCCCTGCCTAAGTAGCGGTCCTACATGGGGGTGAGTTGCATGCTTTTGACACATTGTAAAGTACTTTAAAAGAACAAAACTCTATGCTTGGTATGGTCTGAAGACCACAACATGTCCAACAAGGTTGTGCTGTTGTTTTTTTAATAACAATCCAATCTTCTGTTACCTCTAGTTGAGCTGTCTTGCCTTCCCTGCCTACTTCTTTCTATCATTATTACCGGCACAGATGCTCATGTGGTCTTGCAGGGGCTTTCTTTTGCCTCTCAAATGTTAGGGCAACTTGCTAGTAAGGAAAATAACAAATCTTGGAAAAGGAGAGCAGGGAAAATAATTGAGGCCCTCCCATTTTACAATGCAGAAGAAGACATGCATGCTTTTTTGTTTACCTGCTACTACTGTAATCTTTAAGTTTGGTGGTTAAGGAGGTGGTCGATAGCTGTAGCTGAACCGTTGAGCAGTAGTTTGAATGTCTTGGTGTTTGATGGATTAAAAGTTGCTTAACTTGGATGTAACTGCCCACATGCTGTGTTTGGCATGGAGACAGAGCGATCTCAATAGAGTAGTTTATTTAGCCATATTTGGTGTTATAGATGAAGTTCTGTATCTTCGGGTGAATTTCTTAAGGCTGTCTAACAGTGAACACAATGGCTTATTCTGGCCACAGTGCACTGCAGCCTCAGGTTAGGGTTGCTGGTTACTGGTCCCACTTCTTTTGCCTGGGTCTTATGTTCCCTGGTGAATCACACTCTGCATCTTACATGGTGAAGGGTTGAACTACTCTTCAAATGCATTTACATCTTTATTGCAGCTCTGCAGCAGTAAGACAGAAAAACCCTGCCTGTTTTTATTGGCAGTGTGCTTTCTAACTGTAAATGCTGTTCACTTTATCCTGTGGCAAAAAAAGGGTAGGTTTGATTGTAGTTGATGGTAACTGGTATGAAAGAATACTGATAACTATTTTTTTCTTTTCCCTGCTGGTATCAGAGTAGCTCACAGAATCACAGAACTGTTTAGGTTGAAGAGGCTTCTGAGGATCACCAGCCAATCCCCTCCTCAAAGCAGGGTGAGCTGGAGCAGGTGCCAGGTCCGTGTACAGGCAGGTTTTGAATAGCTCCAAGGATGGAGCACACAACCTCCTGGGGCAACATGTGTCAGTGTTTGACCACCCTCACAGTGTAAAAGTTCTTTTTTTTCCCTTGTGTTGAAGCAGGATTTCCTGTATTTCACTTTGTGCCTGTTGCCTCTCAGCCAGTCATTGGATACCACAGGAAAGAGCTTGGCTAAGTCTTCTTTACTCTGTTCCCTGCGCCCCATCAGGTATTTGCACATGGGTAAGACAGCTCCCCCTGAGCCTTCTCCTCTCCAGGCTGAACACTCCCAGTTCCCTCGGCCTCCCCTCGTGTGAAAGATGCTCCAGTCCTTTAACAGCCTCAGTGGCCTTTTGGACACACTCCAGTAAGTCCTCGCTTTACCCGTTGCTCCAGGTGCAGCCTTCCCAGTGCTGAGTGGAGGGGGAGGATGTTTGCCTTGCTGAGGGTGCACTTCTGGCTCAGGATCAGCTTGTGCACCGGGACCCCAGGGCTTTTTCAGCAAAGCTGTTGTCCAGGTGCAGAACTTGTCATTCCTCCTTGCAGAATGCGGTGAGTTTCCTGCTGCCGTATTTCTCCAGCCTCAGATTCCTCTGAGCAGCTCTGTGCCGTTGTCAGGTTGCTGGTGAAAATGTGAAACTGGACTTTGGGCTGCTGGAGATGATAGTTCTTTCTTCCTTTTTTTTTTTTTTTTTTTTTTTTTTTTTTTATTTCTCATTCTTTTCAGATTGCTTATGGAGGGGAACTTACTTCTAACTTTCTGATCAGAATCCAGGGGAGAGCGCCTATTGCCCATCAGGTGTTTCCATCGTTGTCTGTGCTCTGGGGTTGAATGACACAAAGCATGAATTGGTAGAAAACCTTGTGTGTCTTGGTGGTTCTTGTTGAAAATTTTGAAATCGCTAATATCCTTCTAGGGAGCACTAGAACATGTGTGGATCAAAATTTTTCAGAAGATTTTTTTTTCATATGAACAGCCTTGTGGCCCTGTGACTTCTAGCAGATTTCTCTTTGGCCACATAACATTGCACAGTCTTGGTAGGCTGCAAACTGTTTTTGATCTGTTTAGGAACTTAGCTGAAATCCCTGTGCTCAGAGTCTCTTTAGTGCTTGGCTTGCATAAATAAGTTATTTTGCCTCTGCATTACAGTGTTAGGGCTTTTTGGCCTTCCCTCAAATGTTCAGAAGCTTTTAGCCAGTAAGGCAAAAGTCATCTTTAGCTAGCCTATGTGTCTTCTTTGGGATTACAGTAATCGTGAAGGCAGTCCCATAAACTTTGTGTCTTCGCTAATGTTGGAAATCCATATTTTTAAATGTTTGGAAAGAAATGTCATTAGTCCAATATGACTAGGGATGACCAAAATGGTGCCGTCAGCTTTAAATACGAATGGGAGCAATAGCAGTCCGTCTGAAGTACACACTTACTGGTGGTTCAGATTCTTCTAAGATCCTCGGTGACAATGTGCTTCTAACTAGATAATTTTTTATGTGATTTGAAACTCCTTCTGATTTTTAAATATCCAAGCCTGACTGTTTGATTTTCATTGTGCCCTAATAACCTTTACATGTTGTTCTGATGTTTCATTTCATGCATTTAAAAATGTGAAGAATTCTTCTTTCATGGCAAGAAAAAGCTGAGACAGTGCCCCGTTGTTTTGCTTCTCATCTTCTAAGCTTCAAACAAACAACATTTCTTCTGGCCGTTAGAGCATCTGCAGTATGTTAGGTATTAGATCTTCAGGATATCATAGTAGTTCACAAATGCCTTTATGTTCCTCTGGGTAGTTAATGCGTAATGTATTTTATCTGCCACTGGGGAGGAACATGCTGTACAACTTGCTCTGTCTGAGAGTGGTCTGACTCATGAGCTCGAGGTACTTCAAAAGGATTTCAGCGCTCCATCCCATTCTTCAGTTTTGGAGTTGCTCTGCTAATAATAGAAGCAGCAAAGCAGACAGCAGAATTGCCTCTTGTCTGCTGCAATTTATTGCCAGCATGGTCAGAGAACAGACAGGGACGGCAGTGTTTGAGGCGCACAGGGAAATCGGGTGGTGGGGCTGGGAGCGCTGCCTGGAAGCAGGGCTCCAGTCTGTGTGCTCAGAATAACAAGTAGCAGGGCTTGGGTGGCTCTGTAAGTCAAGCGGAGTTGTGGGAGTGGCACAAAGGAGCTGTTGGCATCCTCCAGCAGATACGTAGGGCGTGTTCCATGAAAGGCGTGTCCTTGTCAGAATTGGAGCTGCGCCTTGGGTATCGGTAATCAGCACCACTTGTCTGTCCTGACATAACTTCAGATGTTTTCGTGTCGCATAATCTGCTTGTCTAGCGTAATCCTGAAGAGAAGAAGCTTGTGGAATGATACTGCGTGTATCTCAGTGGGAGATGTTCCTTCATCGAAGGTGAGCTAAGGTTTCACTTCTATTGATCCTCAGTCACACATGGGTAGAAGGAGCCCTCTCTTCAGCCACAAACCTCTCTCTTGTGCCAGCAAATTATAGAATGCAAGAAGATTGTACCCCTGAGATCTTGAGCGTGCCTTCCAGGAAAATGGAGTCAGTTTTCAGGGAAAAAAAAAAAAAAAAGGCATCACTGAGGTCTATTTGCAAATGGAACCTCTGTGCTTTATGAAAAATGTCGTTCCTGGGTTGATGAGAGATAGGAAAGAGCCAGGGCATCTCGGTTCTAAATGTCACCTGCCTTTATCACCTCTTACTACCAGTTAATTGCAGTAAGAGCATGGGTTGACTTAGAGTGTAAATATTGTGGCCACACAAGTCCCCTTCTCCACAAAGCAGTTATCTGTAAACTGCAGAACTAGAAGGTGGAAGCCAAGAAGAATGGAACCGAAAGCAAAAGGAAGTGTGGGAGGGCGTGAAATGGTTTGCCTCAGAAGAGCTCAGTGGTGACTGGGACATCTTAAGCCCTGACTCAATTTATTAACATGTGCTGTAGGAACAGGCTTCTTTTATTTGGGAGTTTTACTTTCCTACCTTGTTCTTCTCTTACTTCTCTGATAAGGATGTTTTTTGAGGGGAAGTAAATGAAAAATTTCTCAGTGGCAGCCTGAATTGAGTCAACTGTAAAAGTTGCTTTGTTTTGGTATCAAAAGGTTGTTTGAAACTATTTTTACAGCATTAACATGTAAATGTTTGAGTGTCATTGGTATTTAAAATACTATTTTATACAGAGTTTTTTTTTTTAAATGCCTTCTGACCCTGAAGTAACAAACAAGCAAAAAGCAGCCACGTAATTGTATGCTGATGTGTTTAGCCTATTTTTTTTCTTTTACCATAGGCAAATATATCAATTTGCAAAGACAATTGCCTTTAGCCTTCTAGTGAAGGGAGGGGAAAAAAAGACCTGTAGTACTTCTTTATCCCTAAAGCCACTTTATTTTGAGGCCTAGTTATGTTAAGTAATATACCAGAAGTGATGCCAGAGGAGAAATTCGTAATGCCAGCTATCAGAGGAGGCAAAGATGAGTACAACAGCTTCAGGTGAGATGTGCTGTGACAAGCCCCTCGTGAACAACAGTAAAGCTGTAACATGCCAAATAACAAAGGTTGGAGCATGGGGAGGGGTGTTTAAAACGCAGAAAGGTGGTTGTCGTGAGCTACAGTTACTGTTGAATACCTAGTGATGAAGCCCCTGATTTTAGAAACCAAGTGGTCTTCTCAGGAAGGAAGAGACTGTCCTTTACTAACTCCATTTATCTGTTGCTGAGGTTTGCAAGCAGTTGGCAAGAGGTGGTACTGTCCAGTTCTAACCATTGCCAACATGCAGCTTTGTGGAATTTTGCCTGCAGCCTTGCTCTGTGGGTGTGTGTGATCCCAAGTGATCAGAACAAAACCACAAGGTGGGGAGCTCTGGAGTAAGATGTTCTTAGTTCCTCCGATTTTTAGAGCAAATTGTGAATATTGTGAGTAAACTCAGTTCTGACTGGTAGATAAGGTGGATACGCAAATCAGTTATGCCTTTATGTGTACCATAACCCTCAGGTGATGTATCTAGCTGTTTTACGGGGCTTGGGCTTCAGACGGATGTCCTTAGGACACCTAGGGTTGCCCTGACCTTGCCGTAAACATCAGCCTTCTAGTGTTCTTGGTTTGTGGAATTAGTGGGGTAGCATTTAGGTTTGGATCAAAGGTGCCAGTGACGTTTATACTGGTTCTTACAGCACATGCTATAGTATTAGCACTGTATTAATTACCATGAGGAGGCAAGGGTAGAAAATTTTAAAAACATTTTATGAAGTTTTAAAATGCAGTGTGCAGAGCAAAGCTGTTCATAGTGTGGTACAAATCAAAGGACTACAATGTGCAGAGTGGTAGGCTGCCAGTCTTGCCAGGTATGTTCAGAAGTACAGTACAAATCTGCTGAATCGCTAGTTAGCTGAGCAGCGGTTTGCCCAGCCTAATAACCTTCTGCCATTAAAATGCTTGCATACTTATTCATAGCATCGCTTACGTGCACGCAGTTATGCTAAGGGCGTGATTACAGAGCAGCCCAGTGCTCTGAGAGCTCTCCACAGCTCCATTTGGATGTGTGCTGGTTTAAGTACAACATGAAAAAAACTCTTTTATTGCTTTTATTTTCTTTAAGGGGTTAGCTCATTAGCAGCTCAGTTCGCAGCTCAGCTTACGAAGTATATTCATGGCGTCATACTCATGTACATCTTGGACTTGGGATAAGCCTTTCTGTCTCCCATTTGCTTGCAGTTGCACCCTGTGTCTTCATCCTTTCCTGGAGAATCCTTTGCTTACAGCACTAAGTGGCAAGTGAAGCCTCTCCTGCAGCAGAGCCGTTTTGTGCCACTCCTGTGGACAAAAGATTTCACGACTAATCAGAATTACCAGATTTGCTTGTCACTGAATTTACCCTGATTTCAAGTTACCAGGTTAAACTGCCTTCCTTCTCCTGCTTGTCTTTGTCTTATTTTACTGTACAAAACCACATTTACAGAAATCTAGCTATTGCAAGGCTGTGGACACAGAGCTTGTGTCGTTATGTGTCCTGGCAGCAGAAGGAAGTTGTAGAGGAATGCTTGCTGGTTTTCAGGCACCCTGAGCAACAAATGTTTGTCTTTGGACTGTTTTTGTCTTGTTACGGTGGAGCAAAGCACTGTTCCTGGTTCTGCTGCCACGCGTCTGAGGTTTTGATTTGAACGTTTCCAGTTGGAATGGGGGAATGTAATGGCACAACTATTTCTTAAAGAACAAGATGCTCATTTTTAAAATGTTGGAGCAAGGGGGAAGTCTAACACAGGCATTTGCTCCTCCGTTGAGTTCAAAGGACACTGTGAACTTAAGCTAAATATTTGGAGTTTTTCTTCTTTAAAAAAAATTGTGGTGACAGCAGTGGTTTTTCTGCACACTTCTGTGGTTTGCTATTCTGTTCCCATCCAGCAGTGCTACGTGAAGGACTTGCACTGCAGAGTAAAGCAAAGATTTTTACCTTGCAACTGAGCCCACCTTGTTACTACATCTCAGCTGGAACTTGGTAGCGCATTGTGAGCTGCTTGAGTGTTTGCCCAGGAGCAGCTTATTTTTCCCTATTTTTCCAGTCTTTGCCTAGTATGCTGCCACCTTTTTTTTTGTTTGTTTTTGGAAAAACAAGCTTCATAAGTTACTTCAGTTGTTTTCAGCTGTGTGTTACTTCTCCTGGCAAGAAGTGGTTAATAGTTTGAGCTGATGTCTTCCATGGAAGTCTGTATGGCACAGAATGATCCAAAAATGAAGTGATTTTACTTGGTAATAATTAGATGCTTGTGAGCCACCTTATTTTGCAGATGCTCAATGTATCTAGTACTTAGTTCTTTTGACTTCTGGAAAGTTGCAGTTAAGTCAGACTCTTGTATGTTGGCTCCTTAATAATGGTGCTGGAGTAACCATTTCAAAATGAGCATGTTCTTAATACACTTCCCTTAAAACAGTTTGTCTGTCATCCTCCTTTTTTATGTAGTTGAGTACCTGTCGTGCGCAGGAATGTGAGGTACCTGATAAGGAAGTTGTGTGGTCAGCTGTGTCTGCTGCATTGCATCCAAGCCTTCTGTAACTTCATGGAGTTAGAGAGGACATCGGGGAAGAATGACGGGGATCTGCCAAGTTCATGTTGAGAGCAGTGAGGAAGGATCTGTGCTTAGTTTTTGCCAGGGAAAGGAAGGGAGGTTGAATGTTATGGGATGAACAGGCTCCCTCTTCTTCCTGTCTGTAGTCTCAATCTGTTGACTCGTGACCAATACAGAGTATTTTTATGTATTTAACCTTGTGTTTGTCTTGCTTCAATACCAATCTTGAAGCTGCCAGAAGTGAGTAGAAGCATTTCAGACATGTGATGCTAGTGGGACTTCTGCAAGGATAGGGCAGCCACATATGGATTACTGCTTCTTGCCTCCAGCCTGTGGGTTTGCCTCAGTTAAACTCCAGCTTAGGAGTCAGCAGTAGCAGTGGAACACCTTAACCGCCCTGCGAGGAGAGCTGTTTGCTGCCTGGGCACTTGCTCATGCAGCCATCAAGGACCCAGCGGCAGAGGTGACGTACCTCCGCTGGTGTCAGAGAGGGAACCAACATCCAGCGAGCACCACCTGAGATCCTGAAGGAACACAGAAGAGTGATCACGTCCTACACATGTGGGCCATGCATCTTACTGTTCCTGGCCGTCCTGGCAGAGCTGCTTGGCCTCCTGTCCTCCCCCTCTCCCATGCCGCAGTGCCCGTCGCTGCGGCTGGACAGGGCCTGGCTCTGCTCCTTGGCCTCTTTGCCCCAGTAACAGCATTAAGTATAGGCTGGCCTTTGACTTATGGCAGGTGTTTTCCATCCTGTGCTCTTCTGCAGGAGATCTTCTCTTTATTTAGTTACTCCATGACGATCCAACTAGCAGTTTTAAGTCCTCTTCACCTCAGCGTGTTTTTGCCAGTGAGTACCAATGCTGGATGATCACCAGCTGCGGCTTCCTCCTGGTATCATTCTTGGCACTGGAGTGTCTGGTCTCTGGCCTGCAACGCAGTGACTCACAGTTTTGTCATCTGAGCCACTCATTTTCTGAACCCACTTTCTTGCCTATAGCTAACTTGTTTAGATTCAAATATATGACTAAGTTTGTTTCATGAAGTGTTTTAAACAGGATGTTCCAACTAAAGATTTTTTTGTTTTGTTTTGCTTTTACTGGAGTGGTTTGTTTCATTTCTACATTTACTATTATCAAACTTGCTGAATTTAAAAAAAAAAAAAAAATCAAGTTGTAAAAAATGAGTCAGTTGAATTTGGAAGCTGGGTCAAAAGCTGATGTAATTTTGGGACCCTAAATATAGAATGGTGTAATGACGCAAAAAGGTCAGTCTCTCTGCATATGTTCTGGTAGAGTATTTTTGTTTACTGTGCATGCAACATACAACTAAGCCAGACCCCTCTGCTTGGAAAAACAGTCTGGCTAATATGGCGTATCTTATGCTACATGCCAATTTAAGTTGACATGTAGCATGTAGATTTCTTCATTACAACTATCTGGGTGTGGAAGTCTTTTTTTTTTTCTTTTGTTAAATAGTAAAATTAGCAATAATGTGGTCACTGTAAAGTTTACCTTTTATTTTTCTTTTTTAATAGTAGTGGAATGGGGTGATGATGTTAAAGCAGTATCAGAAGATGAAGCCGTCGTGCTGGTGAACCATCAAGCAACGGGTGATGTCTGCACTCTGATGATGTGCCTTCAGGATAAAGGCACGGTAGGCTACCACTGGGGAGTGGGACAGCTTCTGTTTGCAATGCGTAACGCTGGGTGTGCTTGCATCTGCGTGCAGTACTGATGACTTTCCTCCATGTGTTAATCCACCATGTGATCGCAAGGCCCTGAATACGGGAAGCTTGTTGTTTAGATTTGGTTCCGTGTAACGCTCCGTAGACTGGAGAAGGTTTTAGACCACAAGTTGCCTTCAGAGAAAGTCGGACACGAGCTGACTTGGTGTGTGAGTCTAGGTTAGCATGGAGGGAAGCAGATCTCCTTGCAGGTAATCATGTCCGTGACTCTTTCCTGGTGCCACATGCCGGTGTGCAAGTTATACTGAGTTTATGCAAACCGACATGGGTACGGCTTCCAGGTCATGGCCTTATTCCAGCGTGGAATTTTTCTGATGATATCAGAAGCAAGCTGTGTATAGGATTTCAGTAGAAGTTCAGAAAGTGGAAGTGACTTCCCTAAAAGAGCATATACAGACTAGCTACCTATGTAGGTCAAAATTGCTTGAGCTCTTATTTCACAAACTCTTAAGCATTTCTTGCTGGGAAGTGCAACTAATATCAATCATTTCATGCATTGCTGTTCAGAAAAATCATGTCTAGGAGTGTAGTGCTGGAAACTAGAATATTGAATCTAAATGAGAAATTAAATTCACGGGGAAATTAGAAGGAAGGGGTATGTATGATTAGGCTACAAAGGGTGGGGGACATGCCTGGCGAGCTGTAAAGGTGCATCAGCTGTGTCTGTGTTGTCCTCTGCCCTGCCTTCGTGCTGTGGGAAAATGAGGAAAACAGCAGCTGCTTTTTGTTGCATCTGCACAACCTGTAAGCAATACTGTTTTTCTTAGTGTACTTTAATATAGATTATACATGCACTGCATTTCTGCCAGTTTTTGTAGAGACTTTCCCAGATGCTACTTGTGCCAGCAGAGCTGATTCAATAAGGGGAAACAAAAACCCTCACATCTTTGAATTGGGAAGTATGAAAATGCCAGTCAAGACTGATGAAAGAGACTGGCTTCTTCCTTTCTGCTGTAGCCTAGAGAAGGCAATGTTCTGGAAGTACTTTTAATTGCTTTAATTCCTTTGGGAATTGAGAAAGTTAGGTAAGCGTGCTATTCTGTACTGTACCCCAATGAGCAGAAGGACAGAACAAATGCCTTTTGGCTCCCTTCATTGGCTCCTGTAGGCACAGGACAACAGGACAATCCTTTGTGGTAAAGGTACAGCTGTGGGGGTGTAGTCCTGTGGATGTGTACGTCATGCAACCTTGGCTAGTGATGTCTGGTAGATTAATACCATAGAAGTTCACTGGCTTGTGTATGTATCCTAGTTTGTAGAGCCATATCGGTATGTAAATCCAAGCCATGTTTATCTTATTTGATTTCATAGCTAAAAAGCTTCAGCTGGGACAGATCAATTTTCAGTGAGTGCAGAAGATGCTAAGGATGGAGAGAGGTGTGCTGAGGTGGCAAATAACCATCACTGTGGAGAATGTTGGGTTTGCGGGTTCTCAGAAAAGCAAAGCAGCCTTAGAAATGTTTCCCCGAAGGAGCTGCATTCTCTCGGAATATGTGTGTCCAGAGTTTAGAGTGGCTTTAATATATTTTTTTTTAGCTAATAAAAATATAAGCCATGCTTAAAATATTGCAGGAGTAGTACAACTGGCTAAAAATAATGAGAAGGATCAGAATAGTTTATCCTTGATGGAACATGCTGAGTCAAGAATTTTTAAATGGCATGCTTCATATTTCTGAACAGGAGAAGTGTCATGTCTTTAAGAGAATGTGAAACCTTGGGGAAAAAAAAAAGCTGTCCCAAAAAATCATTACATGATAAGCTTCTATTCAAACAAGGCAGGTTTTTTTTTTTTTTTTTAAGCAGTTTAGATTTAACATGGAGTCCTCTGTAACCTTGATAGTCAACTGCAAGTAGCAAGACAGTAATTGCTTTTACTTTGTTTGGGACAGTTAAGCTGTGTTAACTCCTGAGTGCTTTTTACCACCCAGGTGACGCTGTTTAGCTCAAGGTACTTTGTGAAGGTGAGGGGCTCGTTCCCGTTTCACTCAGAAGGGTGCGTGGAGAAGTGAAATAATGTTCCTCTTGGTTATCAGGCACTGGCAGAACGAGGAGGAACTTCCTCCTGTGGCCTGAAGTTTTGCTGTCCTTTGCAGGGCAGTATGGGGTGACCCCAGGTGGAACCAACAAGCACGTACCCATTTGCTGCTCCTTTCTGTTGTTGATGTAAGATGTCAGAACTATTTAAGACAAAGTTATGTTTTCCTGTATGTAGCAAAGTAGAGTACCAAAACTTCACTGCCACTAGACAACAGGTTTCCTACAGCCAGGCCAGGCGCTGTGGTGTATTTTTTGCAGTGGTTTATAAATCCTTATCTGTAAAGGGTGGCATATCCTGTCTGTTTAAGCAACCGATCTTATTAAATGGTAAGTTAGTTAAAATACATGTGGTAAGACATTTCTTCCCTTTCAGGTTAATATAGGTGAATAGGGAAAATGTGTTCTTTTCTTAGGGAAGTGGAACTTAGCCAGAAGTTATACTTCAGTGGAAGGGCTGGCCTGGTATTTTTTGACAAATACCATAAGATAACCCACTCACAAGGCTTCTGCTGATTCAGATGTGACCTAGTTACACTTCTTACATAGCTCATGAAATAGTTCCAATTTGTGAAAGTGTTAAACTGTTAGTAAGCTAGTTAAGGTCTCATAACCTTTAATGTTAAAGTAGTAGGTTAAAGGGCTCCTATTGCTGCATTCTGGCTGGATTAAAAAAGTTTGTTTTTTTTTGATGAAGAGCAGAAGGGGTGCAGTGAAGAGAAAAAAACCTACAACTTGCAGCTGTTTTAGTACAAAATTGAGGACACGTACCTAGATTTCATTGTTGTAGACGGGTGCTTAAAGATGTTCAATTGGCTTTGTTATGAAGTCTGTGGAGAGTGAAATAAAAATGGGCCTGGGAGTGGGAGGCTCTTATGTTTCCTATTAAATCATTAAAAACTATTTTCTGCATCCTGAATTTTACTTATATAGGAAGGGTGGAGCAAAAAAGACCTGGAACAGCATCCAGAAATTCTTTCTGTCCATGAACCACCTAGGAGTTTGTGTTCAGAACATTTTTGAATGTCTTTGCTTAGCCTACTTGAAATGCATGTGGTAAGAGACTCGTCTGATAAGCACTGTTTTGTTCCTGAGGATACTAAATGAAAACCACCACCATTATCCTGCAGTTTCCCCTTCTCTGCCCTTGGGAGCAGAACAGAATGAATATCCATTAATCTCATTTGCTTTTTGATTGCAAACAAGATGACTGTGTTTTATATCCTTTGAACTCCCCTGTTTTGGTTTCATGTGCTAGACTGTGTGTGCGAATTCATGAATTAATATATATAAAAATACTAATTTGTACTTTTTGCCACAGCATAGGCTTCTAGGCAGATTTGCAATCATTAAGCTCTGGAGTTTGCCTCCCTAGAGCCCACTTGGCAGCAAACTGCACGTATGTTTCATCACACCCATCTTTGACACAGTGACGTGGCTCCTTCGCAAAACGACTGAGGAAGTCCAGGGATGCTAGTTAGAAGCTCTGTGTCACCTAGAACGTGGTGAGATGGACTTCAGACCCTGAATATCAGTGATAAGAGATAAAACTGCAGTTGTCCAAGTTTGTAATCTAAATGCCCAGTTGGTGCACAGCCATAAAAAGGGGTATGGGAGGAGGGAGGCCTCAGCATTGCTGAGCCAGAATTCCACCTCCTGGGTTGTCACAGTACATTTGAAGACCAATGCTGACTCCTCAAAAGACCCAAACCATTGCTTTTCAGGGAGGCAGATTATCCTTGTCCCTGGAGACCTTCAGGGTCAGGCTGGACAGGGCTCTGAGCAACCTCATCCAGCTGTAGCTGTCTCTGTTCACAGCAGGGGAGTAGGACTAGATGGCCTTCAAAGGTCCCTTCCAACTCGGACGATTCTATGATTAAGCTTGCTCATCTCTTCCAGCAAAGCAGATTATGTTGGTTTAGCTTCTACTTAATAGAACAATATTTGTCAAAAAGCCAAAGTAATAGATGAACACTGAGAGTCATATGGGTACTGCATTCCACTAAAGCATCATTAGTGGAATCTGAGTGCTATTTTTAACTTGATGGCAAAGGATGCATTTCCCTACAACAAGCTGTCCTCTCTGAGCTGGTGCATGGACATGAGCTGCTGGTGCTATGACCTTCCGTGTCTTTGAGAGCTGTCCTTTCCTCTCAGTCCTGGCTTCCCTTCCCACTTCAGTAACGCTTACAGGGTCCAGAAACCATTGCATTATCCGAAATCTTCCAACAGAAAGGTTGCTGATACTAAAAACCCACGAAAGTTGAGGTGTTCTTAATGCATTCTGCACCATTTAGGTTTAGCTGAGAGATCAGCTATGTGCCTAAGGTAATAAAGCATCTTAAGCATTCTTTGGCAGTTTTGTTCTTCTAAGCATGTGAAAACTTGGCTTTGCTAAGCAGCCGGCCACAATTGTTTGAGGATAAGAAACAGGGTGTGTAACAGTTACCTTTCTCCAGATATATAACCCAGGGTTCATTTATAGCTTCTGTGGTCAAGAGGGAGGATAGGTAATCAGAGCACCCCAAGAGATGATTAGATTTACTTGGGAGAGACGCTTGCTGATGCATGCAGCTCTAGGTAGCAGATCATCAGGGTATTTCTGTTACTGTGTGAGCCTCTGGTGTTTGAAGGGCAGTGCCACTTGGCCACTAGTCAGCTGACAGGTGAGCAGTGCACTCCTTTATTTCTGTCTTTGCCTCCAAGTTACCCATCTTGGACAACTGGAAGTGTCAAGCAGAAGCTGCCTGTTTAAGACGCAACAAGGCCCTTCTGACCACTAGAGAAATACCACGGTTCCCCACGTGGTACATGGGGGAGTGTTATGTTACATGACCTAAGTCTCACTGAACTCAGATCAGGCTTTGGGCGGCCCTCTAGCCTCGGCCAGAGTAGAGGCGGCGAGCCTCTGTGTGACTGACAGCGTGTGAGAGACATTGAACTCTCCGCTGCTGGAGAGCCAGCTCCTATCCTCCTTAAAATATACTGGAAGAGCTGCAGAGGGGAAAGACCTTGGAAGCAGAAGCTTTTCCCTTCTGTTATTTACCCCTTCTGGAGTAGTTCTCTTACTGCGCTCAGTCCCTTGAGATTGAAGTACCTGCGGTCATTGTCCTGGAGAAGCGATGGTCCAGGTGAATGGAACGGCTCCACCTCTGCTGTTGCTTTCTCACCATGCTGCCTGGCCAGGACAAGAAGCATCTCGTGACTCAGTGAAGTTCTCAGGGGTGCATGTGGCTGGCTGCTCTGTTGTGGAAGAAACTAGCAATGGTGTGTGGGCTGTGCACGGGTCTCAGTGAATGCCACTGTTCGAAGGCTAGAGCGAGCATGTGCACGTCAGCAGCAGAGAACATGCTGATCTCATCCCAAAAACGTTTCCTTACTTTTTTTGTACTTGACATTTTTGTGGTACGCACAAAACGCTTGGAGATTTCAAACACAAATCCATGGTTTTTTTGGGGACTTTAACAGGCGCCAGGAATGGTTTTAGTTTGCAGATGACTCAAAGTTGCGATGGTCCGTCGATAAGAAGCGTTACGGCTCCCGCGTGAAAACTCTGGGTAGAAGTGACTCCAGCACGGAGCTGATGGCGTAGAACTGTGCGTTACCTCGCAGAAAGGCAGCCTATATTTAATCCTGTTCTTGAGGGAGAAGTGTAGCGCTTCTGTCGATTTATACTGTGTGTAAATGCATAAAGGACCTTCTTCCATGTGTTTGCTAGTTTTATTGCTGCTGTGTGACTGCTAGGTATATGATTCTCTGCACATGGTATTTGCTAAGTGTTTTTTTCTTTCTTTGAACTTTTCAGCTTGTCCGTCACATGATGTGGCTGATGGATCACATTTTTAAGTACACCAACTTCGGCATTGTCTCTCTAATCCACGGAGACTTCTTTATAAGACAGGTACATGGAAACATCACCGTGCTTTGATTTGTCCTTATGTTCGGGGCATTGTGGTGGCGTGGGACCGACTCATGCAGGTCCTTCTAGGTTGGTTTGTGGGATGAAATAACTATGCTGAAATGTATTTGGGCAGAGCTTACTCAGTACATTCAGTTAGTATTTGAGCATCAGGAAGGAGTGTGTGTTGAGCCCAGCTTCCCAAATGTGGAAAAATTGTTCGTTTTTACAGCTTGGGATTTTTTGTTTGGGTGGAGTGGTTTTGGTTGTGTTGGTTTTTTTTTTGTTTTTTTCTTTTTTTTTGAGGGGGTTATTTTGAAGTTTCGTACCTGTTGATAAAACTCCACTCTAAAAGCAGAAATGTAAAAAGTACAATGGTCAGCATGGATCTGGTGCTAGTTATGTGAACTATAGCATCCAGCATACGTTTCTTTCCTCTCATTATTTTCATTTGTCTGGACTTCAACTATGTGGGCAGCCAGAGAAAAATCAGTTTTTTAACTTTTCAGAGGAAGATAAGCTAATTTACTCTGAAAGAAATAAAAAAAAAAACAGCAATAAAAGTCTACAGTGAGATTTGTTACTAAGACTAGAGACAAGTCTGGAAAACATCAGGCAAAATCGTATAATAAAACAAAGGTCTCTAGAGATACACAACAGCCTACTGTGAGAGTACAGAAACAAACAGGGTTTAACACTTCATAAAATACTAATCAATTTCAATGGTTAAAATTCGCAAAATACACATTTTGAGGTACACATGGCTGTCAGCTTGTTAATTACAATGTCTCAAAGTGGTGTTGCTATTCCAGTTACAAAGCTAAACCATTACTGAGCTGAAAAACTAAGGCTTCCTCATTTCTGTAAAGTGACTGAGGTCTGCCACAAATAATCACAAATACAATTTTGTCGTCATGAGTCTGAGTATAAACTGCTTGGAAATAAAATGTTCCTTAAATGTTCGATAGCTTTTTATCAATGGGAAGAGCAAAAGCGCTTAAGATGAGTGAGTCATGATATTTTATCAGTTACAGGAAGGCCCTACTAATATTTGGAAGAGTAAATATTTTTTTTTTTTTTCTGTGCATTAATGTAATTTGGTCATGGTGCAAGGTAACCAATTTGCTTTAAAAAGGCACGTTAGCCTCACTGGCATGAGCAGCAACAACAGCAGCTTTAGGAAGGCTTGTGGTGTCTGCCAGGAGCTGACTAGTGCTGTCTCTTCTCCCGTTGAGAAGCTCACTAGAAACCAAGGCTGCCAGTAACTTCCTTAGTGGTGACGCGAAGTGCGTGGCTCCCTAAAGAATGGCAGCAGGCTGCTGCTATCTGCTTTCATCCCTCTGAAGTAGCTCTGGGTAGCTGAGCCTGTTCCCTGTGATGCTGAGCAGCTCGCCGTGACCTTCAAGGACTGGTCATATTAAAGAGTTTCTCCCACTTGTGTGTGACACTTCCTCCCTTTTCATGAGGTAACTTGGAAATAATTGCAGTGGTGAGATTTGAAAATCTGGAAGAAACACTTTCACAAAACTTGTCATTAATAAAATACTGGTTCTAGTTGTGTTCCGCTCTACCCATCTTTCCTGCAAAAAAAAAAAAAAAAGTGCAGAGGAAGGTTTGTGACAACTGCCTTGAACTTTAAGAGCCCTTAAAATGCTAAGTGATGTAAATTCCTGCCTGTGAAAATGCGAGTGGCTTGCTCTAGCTATGTGTGGAGGTGGAAGGGGAAGAGATTGCTGAAAATACTTATGGTATTTTTCCAGTAATTAAGGACAAATCTTACTGTCTGAAGTGGAAAAAGCTGTCCTAATACCTTAAAGAGGAGAAATTAATGAGGCTTTTTCCCTGTGCTTGGTCCTTCGGGTTTAATTATCACCTGGCTATCGCCTGTATGTGGCTAATCATCAAACTAGAAGCTGGTGTCACACATCTTGTTGGCTAGGACGGCTCTCATTTTTATTGCTGTGGGCTTCGTTGTAAGTTCACCCAAAAGAAAAACTGCTTCCTACTCAACAGTTTCTCCTAGAGGAAGAAAACCTGTTGACATTACAGCCCAGCCGTTCATTTTTCAGATCAGACTTTTTTTCTGTTATGTACGCTGTGGAAGAGATCTATCTGGTCACCACGTGCCTCTGAAAAGAGAGAGAAGCCTTAGAAATGTAATACTGACCTGTCTAATGTTGTCTCTTTTGAGCGCTCATTTTATTTACTCAGTGTTTTTTCCTTGTAGGGAAGAGCATACCGTGACCAGCAGCTGGTGTTACTCAAGGAGCATCTAGAAAAATATTACAGGAGCCGCAATCGGAAATGGATTGTTTTATTTCCAGAGGGGGGCTTTCTTAGGAAAAGGAGGGAAACAAGCCAGGCATTTGCCAAGAAAAACAATTTGCCATTTCTTAAACATGTCACCCTGCCAAGACTTGGGGCAACACAAGTGATTCTGAAAACACTTGTAGCTCCGCAAGAAAATGGAACTCCTGCAGGTGGAGACGCCGTGATAAAAGGTAAACATCTCCTGACTGCCACTGATAAAAGCCAGCTGAGTGTCCCAGATGCTTGTGTTACCGAGCAGAGCCTTTAGTGTGTGCTGAATGTGAAATACGCCCACAAGTGCGCCATCGTATTTATGGAAATGTCTTCACACTTGCATTCACTTCCTCAAATTTTGTTTTTGATGTTGAGACAAAAAAAAATGGAAACCTTCGTTTTTATCTGACTTGGTCTGCACTGTGACTGCATGAATGCTTGTCCCAGCACTAGCAGTGGGTAGAGCAGAGACTGCAATGAGCACCAGGAGAGGGCAGGGAGGTGGGGCTGCTCCTTTCAGCAGGAGTGGTGCTTTATGCTGCTTTATACTCCCAGGAGCTATAGTCCAAGTGTTTCTGGAATATGGAAAAGCTCCATTAAAATCTGTATTTCTTCCCTTAAATGTTTCTGTGCATCTAACACAGTGTGCTCTGTTCAAGAACGCTCCTGCAGCATTGTTGTCATGGGGCGCCTGGGCTGTTCTGGACTGTAGGGGAGAGTATCGTTGGGTTATAAATAACGGATGTAGTTCAGGGACTTGGTGCTTTTGGTCTCTCAGTTTTTAACGTGAACTTCCTGGCACTTTCAGAGAGTGGAGTTGGATCTTCTTTAGCCCAGTTGTGGATTTCTTTAACTTATTACAGGAATAGTGAATTGGGGATTTGTATTGTTTTCTTATTGGTGGGTGATGCTGGTATTTCCATATCAAAATTATTACAATCATTTATCAATTTTACTCATTTAAAACCAAACACCAATCCTAATGAAGCCAGAAATGCAGATGACTTTGTGTTTTTTTTTTTTCCTGTGCTGAAGTTCAGATTTCAGGGTTAGCAAGAAGCTTCGTGCAGAAATTACTTCCAGATTCTTAGTTTCGAAGTTAATCTTTTAAACATAGGAAATGAATGAAGATGATGATCTGGCAGGAGTGGAGGGAAGATTGTAAGTGAATTGAAAATCAAGCTGTGGAATCCATCAGGATATTTCCTTTCAGGCAATGTTCAGAAAAGAAAGACTTAAACCCTCATTTTCTTAGGAGATTGTAGATTCTAAAACAATAAAATAATGCCTCAGTCTTTGTTAAAAGAAAGGTTTTTTTCTAAGGAAAAAAGCTTGGCCTGTTCTTTTTCTTCTTTTCATATATTTTGCCTTTGAGAGAAGTTCCCCTAATGAATTACAGGTTTTCTGGTCCTGGAAGGGAAGGGAAAGTACTTGCCAAAATAACAGTTTTATGTTTTCATACTCTTAGATTGGTATCAGCTTCACTGAACATCAAGCACAGCTGGGTTGGTTTGTTTGTTTGTTTTGAGTGGCATGATTCAGACTTCTGAGGAATGAGCATGTGATAATAGCTGACCTATTTGGGCAATAAAATAAACAAATGGTCTCAAATGTAGTGGAAGCACATCTGCCTATCCTACTGAGAAGACAGAAGGAAAGATAAGTGGAGGAGTAGGAGAGGAACGTTTGCTTTTTCACTATCCTTCTTTTAGAGTAAAAAAGTAGTAGAAGTGAAAACGAAAGGGATGAAAAAGAGAAGTAAAAGTAAACTTTATATGCTAGAAAAGAGGAATATTTGACATGTGAAGCTGAGATATTTTCAGTCTCCTCTCTTAAGCTCACAAAAATGTTTCTACCATGGTAAAAATTCTCTTCCAGTGGTGTATGAAGGTTTAATTCTTGGTCTTTATCTTGTATAAAAGACTCTCGCTGTAATCTTCTGCCTTCCAAATGCTTTTACTGTATGTACTCTTTCCCTTCAGAAAATTGAGGTATATTTGTTCAATCAAATGAAGCATAACTACATAAATGTACAGGTTTCTCGTATAAAGTCTCACAAGTTAGTGGTCATTTCTCCTTTTTGTTTCACTTTTCCCTTTTTGACCACATGAAGAAACCTGGCTCAGTGAAATCAGGTTTCCTGCATCTTCTTTGGTGTACCATCGTTTAGCTGTGGGTGCTAGAACTAGACGTTGTATGCACAGTTATGGCTTCACCAGTGTCTTGCAGAGGAATTGTGCATCAACTTTGTGTCCTTTGTCACTGTACTCTCTTGCTGGGGAAGTGACTTTCCTGTCAGCACCACACTTGAACTTCATGGTTCGGTGAAAGCATTTTTTCTCTGCACTTCTTCTTGTGCTCTGCACTGTATTATTTAATGATGTCCCTGGTGTTCCATTGTACGGGGTCACCCAGTTACTCAGCTTGCTATAATAAGCTTTCTTCTCTATTATTTATCGTTCTCCCAAATCTTTTTGTTACCTCCAAGCTTCATGTCGTGGTGTTCAGCTGGAGCAGAGCCTTTCTTCTTTCACTGTGCTTTTGTTTTGATCTTGATGAAGCTGTGCAGCCGGATGCATTTCAGCTCCTCCTACCTTGTGCATGTGGAGGGGGGATTAGGAACCTGGGAGGGCATAGAGTTAGGATGTCAGACTTAAACTGACCAAAGGGTTAGTCCATATAATATCACGTAAAAGGAACCCATAAACGGAGGGGACTGGAGGAGGTCATTCCCCTGCTGGTTTGGGAGGAGGTGACTCTCTCCTCTGCTTCTGGAGGAAGGGACTCTTCCTGCTTCTGGGTGGGTGAGAAATTGCCTTCTTGTATATCACCGTCCCAATTATTATTGTCTTTTTATTCCTTTCATATTTCTGTTATCTTTTATTCCTTTGCTGTCTTAGAATAGTTTCCCTATCTCAACCCATGAGTTCTACTTGTTTCTTTTTCCCATCACTTCTCTCCTCCATCCCACTGGGTGGAGGAAGGTGAGCGAACAGCTGCTGGGGGCTAGCTACCTGCTGTGGGTTAAACCACAACAGTGATCTTGGTGCCCAGCGTGGGGCTCAAAGGGTTGAGATAACAGCAGATCTGACCAGAGTGCATTGAAGTAGGGTTGTTGTGGGCATTGTACTAGCCAAGATGCAGGTTCCTTTCCTTTTAAAGCAGCTTTTCCAGGGAACATACACTTTAGCACTTCAGTGATGGGAAAGCGGGGAGTGTGGGAAGGTGTGGGCACGGAAGCCTAGAGAGGTGGCACCCCCAGCATCGTGGAGCTTTACCCCCAAACAGCGGGAGAATCCTGAAAGGTTAGTCAAATATTTGGGAGAAGAGTGCTGCAGCTCTGTCAGATCTAGAGATGCACAAATCATTTGGGGCCTGGCCTATGCCCTCCGAGCCCTGTTCAACACTACTCAGCACCTTCAGAAGGAAGGAAATGCGTCTGGATCTGATCCAAACCCTGCGACAGGCCCTGCAGCTGACCAGAGAACCAACCTGTGCTGGTACCCATTGCCTCTGTCCAAAAGCAGAAACAATGGAAGCAAAAGTCAGCTCATTTAGTGAGGGAGGGAAAAGAGGGTGAGGAAGGCGATCCCATACCAGGGCCATCATGAGAACAGGAGGCAGAAGTTAGAAATGAGTCAGTGACCATCCGATGCCTTTCCCTAGGTGAGCTACAAGATACGCAGGAAGATTTCAGCTGTCATCAAGGTGAGAACATTGTCATCTGGCTGCTCCAGTGCTGGGATAACAGGGCAGATAGCCCAGATTTAGTGGGCAGCAAAGGCAGGCAGCTGGGATCCCTCTGCAGGGAAGGGGGCATTGACAAAGCGATTGCAAAAAATGGAAGATCCCTTCCCCCCTGGAGAAGGAAAGGTATCCCTCCAGGGACGGTATTACATGTCAGCCAGGCAAGTAGACTGCCATGGAAAGAGGTACGCAGTGTCTGAGGGAATTAGCCGTGCTGGAGGTGGTGTATAACGTTGCCCTGAACAATGATCGATTATCCCAAAGTCCAGATAGCGTCAAGTGCACATGACCCATGTGGTGGAAGCCTGTACAGAGTTCACCATCGTTGTGTGCCAGCTCACTGGCAGTAATGACCTGGAAAGCTGGAGAGGAACAAACGGTGGAGGAACTGGCTGGCCAACTTCAGCAATACAAAGAAAGTCTCTCTTCCTCCCTGTGGGCCTGCATTTCTGCTATGGAGACACTGGCGGAGCAGTTTGAGGAAAAAGAAAATAGGTTTTCTTCCCACCTGTACGAGCCAGCATTTCAGCTGTTAGAAGCAGGCATCCTCCTGCTTGAAAGAGAAGATATGGTGGGTACACACCACGTGCCAGCCTGTGGTTCTACCTGCGTAACCAGGGAGAAGATACGAGGAAGCGGGATGGAAGATCCACCTCAGTCCTGTAGGCGCACGTCAGTGAGTTACAAGGGAAACCAGCCACAAGAGAGGGTCCCTCCGTGAGAACGGCTGCTCCAGTGACCAGTGGGCAGAGTTCACCTGATTTTCACTGCGTTGCTTTATGGTGATTTCGTTGGGTTTGTTTTACTTCTTATTTTTACCGGACACTAAGGCCATAGTTGCAAGTAAAATTTTTCCTCAGTTGGAAGGGGTTAATCATCCTGTGAGCTTTGGAACTAGCAAAATCACCTGGTAAAATTCAAACTAGTTTTGCTTTTTGTTGTTGTTATGTGTGTAGATCCAACTCTTAAAGAACTGCTGGCAAATCGAAGGAGTAAGGAGCAATTGCTTACAGAAGATATACATTACAGAGCTTATTTTTGATCGTCCATGTTCCAGTATATTTTTTTAATCCTTCTTTACTTCCTTGTGCAGTAATTTCTGTCTGTTAGGAGGGTGGTGTGAGCTTGGTCACAGCCATACTGAAATCTTACCCTGCTGATTCCAAATGTAGCACAGTACATTCAGTTCTGACTTTTTCTCTCAGAAATTCAGTTTTCTTTTCTGCACAGCTGGACACAAGACTTCATAATTCATTTTTTCTAATTCACATTTTATTCACTATTTTTTGAGGAATGTGTCTTGAGGCATGCATGGGAGGGTTTTGCTGTTTGTTTTTTGTTAAAATCCTGAAAAAGGAGCTTCTTGTTTTGTTCCCAGGTGATTTGCTACAGAGAGATCTTGGGGCAGTGAATAAGGTGCTCTGCCTGAGAGCTGATCTCTGAGGAAAGAGTTAACTGTGAGGCCAGTGGTCTGGCTGATCACAGGAGGACAAGCAGAGGGCAAGGGAAATGGCAGGAATGTGTTGCTCCGCAGGGGAGGCACCAGCCTCTTTTGGCTGGGTTTAGACCGTTGTAAGCGGTTCAGGAAGCCACACCTAGATACTAGGGAATGCCAGAAAACAGTTTCTTTTTCAAGTGGAAACTTCAGTCCCCGGTTCCTTCTTGGTTGGCGCTTTCTTTCCCATTCCCAGAGCAGTTTGGTGGTGTTGTCCCATCCAGAGCCTGCCTGGAGGCAAGGTTTCCTGGAAAACCTCTCTCCACAGCTTACTCTCTTTCTCAGTGGTAAACACTGACAGCCTGCGGGTGGGTGTGGAGAGCGCTGCTCCTGGTCACATCCCGCACCTCAGCATTGGTTGAGGGTAACCCCGGGAAGGAACCGGAGGGAACAATGAGAGGCTTTGAACCTCAGTAGATTTGTGGTTGTAGACGGTCCAATGGCTGCTGTGAGAGCACCACAGAGCAGTGAATGTCTTGCAGAATCTGCCTGAACTAAATGAAAAGCAATTTACCATGGCTGAATGCAGAGTTGAAACAAAAACAGGGAAAAACAGTTACAAAGGTATACCTCTGGTGATGGCTTGGAGACTTACGTTTTGATTTTTGTAACAGCAGTTTTCTGGTCTAGAGGTGTGATTGTTCAGTCTCGTCTTCATGTAGCACTCACAAGGCAAGCATGTACCGTTGATATTAAGGGTGGTTTTCGCTGCACGGTTTGGGTACAGCTGTGCGGGACAGAGCCTGCAGGCCTGTTTTGAGCGTTTACATAGAATTTAAAAAGAATCAGGCTGCTAGCATTTGGAGGCAATTCGAGATATCAGAATTGTCCACCTGTGCTGAAGGTGGCAAGCCGGCTGACGCTTGCCACAAGCCCTGTGGAGGGAAAATTCATCCTCAGAGAGATCAGCTTACGTTTGGCCTCTGCAGCTGCTCGTGCTGCCGTCTCTGGCAGTCAGGCTGCTCAGTCTGTCAGCAGGTGCTGGGAGCGGAGGATGAGGGTGTCTTCGAATGGAGGTAGGAAGCTCAAAGAGGTTTGCTGCCAGAAACATCTGTGGCTGCGCTGGCGAAGCCAGACTTGGCAAGAGGAGTTCTTGAGCAGGTGTGCTGGAGGCCCTTACCTCTGCTGCAGATGGCAGATGCGAGAGTCACGCCCTGGCATGACTTACACAGCAGTCTGTCCTGAGCTGCTGCTTGTTCCCAGGTCTGGTTAGGCCTCAAAGGTGTAGAGATTCTACCCCTCTGTGTTGTTACAGTTGTCTTTCAGTTCAGGATTTGCTGGAGCTTGGTGGCTTTAAAAATTAAGAGGCCTCCTGGACAGGACACTGTAACCCCATGAAAAGGACAGTAAGGTTTATTTCAAAATTAATTTCCTAAAAATCCTAGGCATGTTTTGGCAGCAGATGTTGGATGATTATGTAAGGCTTATTTTAAACCAGAGTATGCAGAAACTCGTCTGTGGCTGCGCTTTGATAGCGTGCCTTTGTGATTGCATGTGGAGGTAGCTGCACTGAGACCTGCTTGCTCCAAAGGAGGGCCTCTGGAGGCTCAAGCTGAACTCAGAGCTTTGTGTTTTTCTTAACGTTGGGTTCCTGGTGGACTGTCAGGGGCGGGTTTTTCTCTCCACCCTGCCCTGAAAAGGGCTGGAGATGAGGTTGGAGGTGGTCTGAGGAATCCATGCAGCAGCTCTGCCCCACAGAAGTAGAAGATAAGAAAGCAGCAGCAAGGAGAAATGCAGTAGCCTTCCCATAAAGAAGTTTGAACCATTATCCACTGAAAGAACAACTTGAAATATTAGCTAAATATTTAATAGACAACTTAAAAACATTTTACTGTAAATAATAAGATAATGTGCCCATATTCATCTGGCACTTTTTAATTACAATTAATGATCTTTGTTGCTTACTCAGGCAATTTATTTGTCTTTATCCATTCTCTTTACATCTGGGAAAATAATAAATTGAATGGCCTCATTCTGAAATCCATTTCCAAACGAATACTTATGTGGGCTGCAATTAATTTCATATTGGCTTTTCTCTAACACATTGCTACTTTGAAAGTGAAGGACTCTGCACTGCGTGCTTTTCTTAAGAGAGACTCGACAAGCACTCTGTCATCGTCCTGGCAGGCCTGGAGCCTCTGATGGTGCCTTGTGCTCTCCCTTCACGTGTCTGCCAGCATTTTGAAATACAGTATTTCTAGAAGGTGACACTGCGGGTGTTTCAGCTGGACCTGTGTAGCTTGCACATTGTCAGATTTTGGAGCACTACATGGCATGCTGCTATTAACTCATGAACCAAGCGTTGTGAAATACCGTCTAGCCTTACTCAGGTTGTATTTGCATTTGTAATGAAGCGTACAGCTCCACTGTCGAGCAGACGCTGTGACAACACCGGTTGCTTTTTAAAGTAATTGATAGATGCATGTGATAGTGCTGCCGTCTTCACGCTTAATTAAGTTAAATGCAAATGAAATGAAACAAAATGCAGGTAGAAACCCGTGAGTCAGTCCTGGCCTGTTCAGGTGTGCTCTGGTTGGTGTTAATGCCTGTGGCTTTTACTGTACCTCAGACTGTGTCGCAGTTTTCTTCCTGTGTGTGAAAACTTGAGTGGCGATTTTGGACAAGACCAAATGTTTGGCTAGCCCAGAATCCTCTCTGTGTCCTAAGTGTGTACTGGAGGAAAACCATGAACAGAGCAAATACTGATCATGCTTCTCCCATCCGTACTGCTCCCTCACATTGTCCTAGCTTCTGAGTGTTCTCAGTGGGGCACGTTTTCTGAGCCCAGTGGCACTTTTGCCTGCTTCCTTAGCCCTCCAGTGGTCATCTTCCATACACCTGATCCAGTTTCCTCCTGAACCCAACACTTGGCATCCTTGACATCCTTTGGCAAGGGGTCCTGTGCAGTGTTATTGCCCCTTCCATGAAGAACGATTCTTCTCTGTGTTGAAAACTCTTTGTCCTGGGTTCGCTGTGAATGCCTCTCTCTGTCTATGCTTGTATTGAAACGGATGGTGAACAGTCCCTCGCTGTCCTCTTGCTAACTTCTTTTGTCAAACTCTGTCATACTTGAGCATCTCAGTGGCAGGCTTGAAGAGTTGCGTGCCTTGCACTAAGATGTAACAGCTCTTATTTCTGCCAACAGGCGGCTGTTCTCAGTGGTCAGCTTTTCAAATTCTGTAAGATACTGCTGGGTATGATGTAGGCATATACTATTACTGTACTAGCCCAAATGTGGCATGACCTCGGATACAAGGCATGACCAGTTCCCGCAGAATAGAAGTAAAGTTGACAACTGAACGCAGAGTGCCATCTGGCAACGTGCCCCTCCTTCCTGGCTCGCTGTCCAGATAGGCTGCTCTCCCTGTTGGCGAGCCTGTGGGCTGAAGACGTGCCAGACGGGTTGAGGCAAGAGCAGAGAGGACATGGCCAGGCTGGTGTCTGTCCTTGATTTCTGCTGGTGGTAACTGGTTCAGGTTTAGATTTGACTCTCTGGAATAATTTTCGTGGCCAGTATGTTCACCTCCGTTGATCACATTTCCTTTTCTGAATATGCCGGGCAGTGCATGAGCGTGCACCGGATCAGTGCCAGAGACCTTGTGGATGGGATCTCCATTGCGAACGCTGACCTTGAAGTGCAGACCAAAACAGCTGGATTTCTGTTTGGAAGTTTTCCATTCTGGGGAGCAGGGGGAAGCATCTAAGATCTTGAGCCAGCGTGTTAGGTGCCCGTACCCAGAGAGTGGAGTCGCCCAGTTCTGTGTACTATGATATGCACAACAGAGAAACAACCATGAAAGTGAAATCTTGGTCTTTCTGAACTTTCTAAGAGTATTTTTGTGCTCTGTAATGAAATTTAGACTTGATTCTTAGCTGTCTTATTTTGTCCATTTTTTTTAAGCTGTGCTTGTGCCTCATACCTCGTAAAGTAATCTAAAAATGGAATAACCATCAAGTCAATGGCATGTGCTTTCTGATTAATTGTAATATAGCGTTTCTTTTTACTCCTAGAAAGCAAACCAAAAGGTCTCCAGTGGGTGATAGATACAACCATTGCATATTCCAAAGGTGAACCTATAGACATCCAAACTTGGATTCTTGGCTACCGGCAACCAGCGGTTACACATGTACATTACAGGTAGGAAATAAACCTTCTGTTCTTACACTGAACTCAAATATCTTAAAGAAAAAAAAAAAAAAAACAACCTCAGAAGTTAGTAACAGAATCTCTCAGGATACGGGAGATCAGGAGCAATGCCTGATTTTTGTATGTCTTACTCAGATAGGCAACTCATTATGCAAACACAGTTTTCTTTTGAGAAATACAGTGACTGTTAGCATATGGAAGTTTTTGACTGCTGTCCTGTGGTTGAATGTAGCTATGGAGGGTGTGTTTGGCAAGGTCATCTTTTCCACTTCAGTATTAAGATGCTGCTAAACCCAGCTTGGCTTGCCTTCCTATAATGGCAACAAATTAAAAATCACACACTGTTATTAGGTAACGGTGCTTCTGAAAGATTACTATATGTTGAATTCGATTTCCTAACAAAGAAATGCCAGCTTTTTTGTTAAAAGCATACTCTTACTCGTTGAGCACAGCAGTGTTCAGGAAATCGCAGCAAATCTTGTTGGAGCCTAGGATGGGATACTGTTTAGAAACTTTTCTCAGCATTTCTTTGTCTCATGGCCTGAACCAATGGAGAGGGAAGTTGTGTGTATATATAATCTTCTTCTTTGTCTGTCAACATCTGTATAGATACATAGATCTAAAACACATAAGTACGCAGAACTAAAATGTTTGCAGGAAGCTGGTTAAAAAAGAAGCAGTAGCACTGAACGCCTGCCGTTTGTACCACAAGCTGTTTTTCCTTCTGTTTGTTGTTTTTTCATTCTGCCCATAACTGATTGGATTTGATATTGAGTAGCTGAGAAATTAAATATTTTTTTGGAGGTTTTTCTAGAGACCTTTGTCCCTGGACATGGGTAAAACCAGAGTTTGGCACACAAATATTTTCCTCTTCAATCAATGAAGTAAACAAAAGTATTTCATTGACTTTGGGGCTGTGTGTCAGTCATTGGTATGAAGATGCCAGTAATGTTGTGTCGTAAGGCTGGCTGAGAAAAAAACTAACTTTTGCTGCAAGGAAATTGTCCTCAGGGTATACTCTTAGGCTGAAAACTTGATTAAAGATTAACTTTCTTGAAAATAACTTACTTGGAGCATGTTATCTTCATGATATAACTTATAACTTCATGATCTGTTTTGCACTGCAAGCATGCATGTGTATATATTACAGAATTCAAACTTATACTTCAAACATATACTTAAGACTAACATTAAGACACAACTGAACGTGCAACCATAGATTATAATCAGTGTTTCTGTTACTTTTATCACAGTGGTGCTGGTCTCCATCAGTGTCATTCCCCACCATCATTTTACCAAAGTTCTGAGGCATTTTTTAATGACCGATGTCCCAGGGCATAGCTGACAAACGCTTTGTTCCCTTACTGTTACCTCCAGCTCCTGCAGCACTCTCTCCCAGGCCTCTCCCTCTGCCCTCCCCAGTGATCATGCACTCAGGAGTTCGACCAGCAGCTGAAGCAGTGATTTTTCCAGCGAAACCCTTTTTTGTCTGGGGATGATAACCTGGGAACTCTTCCACAGCAGTGCTACAGGCTTTATCTCACCGGGGGAAAGTAGCTTGGAGCTTTCAAAGGAAAACCCGAGGCTGCCTTGCTCCTTGGAGTTCAGAGCAGCTTTGGCAGAGTAGGAGACCTTGATCAAGAAGGATGGCACTGTCTGGGGGGGAAAAAAACACGCTGCCTTTCCATGACCAAAAAGGGTTCATCTCCCATTTCTTTACCAGAGTCTTTGAAGGTCGTTTACTCCAGCTCTCCACTTCTGCTTGGTAATTTCAACAGTGCAGTTGGGTGGTTCGATTAATAAGGCTGGGAGTCTGCTCAGTCCCAAAATAAAACAACTGGTGCCCTTAGGTCAGAGAAGAGGTCCGTCTAACCCGAGACCACTGTTCTTTTTATACACTTCCCTGGAACATCTGCTACTAACCATTATCAGAGCAAATAAAGCAATCCTATCGCTAATGTTTCATAAGAGCGGCACACATGGCTTACTGATGTACGAAGCAGCCTGCTGCGTGTTGTGAAACGCTCAGCAGTCCAGAGCCACCCGTCCTCATCAGAAGTGCAGGCAGCAGCACTCGGTGCATCTTGGTGATGAAAGGAAGGTGCTGCTCCCGCAGAGCTCGTTGATCTCCCAGTGGATTCCTTTTTTTTTTAAATTTACCTCTCAGTTTAGTGAAATTCTCAACTGAGATTGCTGTGTACCTTGAAACTTTTTGGAAAATAAATAGTTTGTTGTCCATTACAGGTGATGCCAAAATGGTTTTCTCTCCAAAAGAGTTAAAATCTGGTGGCTAGGACAAGAAGTCACCCCAGCTGCTGCTCTCAGGAGATTGGTCAGTTTGCATTTGGGGAAGCTCTATTTCAGCGTAGCTATCAGAAACTCACAACAGAGGCAATGTACTATATATATTTTTTTTCAGTCTTGGGATTTTTTTCTTCAAGGAAGTAGATCTGACTGATTACCTCTTATGATATGGTGCAGCAGGTGTTGTGAAAGCTCCAGCTAGGAGGAAAAAAACACACGCAAAACCCTGAAGATGGTTTATTTTTATTTTTCTAGCTGTTGTTTCATTTTGGTTTCCACTTAATTACAAGTCCGAAATCTCCAGGAATATTCTAACAGTCTTGCCATGCCAAATGAGCTGATCATCTTTTTATCCTGGAATTGTGTGATCTTGTGCTAACCCCCCTTTGTCAATAGTTGAGCGTCTGGAGTTTTACAGTAAGCTTTCAGATCTCCGTATGTGGATCCCCTGGACAGTAATGTGACTGGGAATGACCTTGTGCAGTGCACAGTGCGAGGTGCTCACTGGGGCTCTTTGGCACAGTCGTGATTAAATCTGTCCTGCGTCTTATAGAAATCTGCCTTCAAGTTTCTCAAAGGTGAACATGCTTACCAGATAAATTACATAAAATTAGGGCATGTGCTTTATTCGGGTCACCTTAGTACTCTCTCATATCTCTGGGATAATTGCAAGTTGCATGTATTTAGAATTTCACTGAGAGATTTCCAACACTACTTGTTCTTATTTTTTAAGTTGAATCAAATTCCTGCTTCTCCACATGTGAGTTGAAAACATAGTTTTGAGCATGAGCATAAGGATGTTGCAACCTCCCTTGCACTGAACTTGAATGCTGTAGTGGTTGTACTACTAAAATTTTTTAACATTGTAAGAAATTGTTTGTTGTTAGGTGTGGGTTGGCTCTTTGCTTCCAGAGGGCAAAGACCTCACAGGTTTAGAGGATGGGGGAAGGCCTCTTGGTCTGATTTTTAGCAATAATTTCTAGTTGCTGTGGCTGACCCTGTACAGACTTCTGAAGTATGCCCCAGCTGGAAACTATGCAGCAGCACGTCTGTGGAGGCTGCAAGCTGGCTGTAATGCCTCTGGCACGAGAGCTGAGTGCCTTGGGTCTGGCTGGCGCAGAGGGTAGCAGTCCTGGTCGCTCCTGAAGTGGCGTGCCACCCTTCGGTAGGCGTCCTCTGGGCCCTGACAGCTCTAGCTAGGCAACTGAAGGCCTGTGGGAGCGGACGATGGCAGCAAGGGCCTGGGAAGGGAACCCCGCGTGGTCGCTGTGCACGCAGGGGCTGTAAGAGGTGCTGAGCGGAGGCTGTGCCCGCATCGCTGTTCCGGTGGGCACTGGGGGGACTGGGCCTTGGCCAGTTCCCGAGGCCTGGAAGGCCCTGTGCTCTGTTAAGCCCTGAGATGTCTGTTTGGAAAAGATCAGTGCATCTCTTTGTTAACTTCTTGAAACAAACTCAGCAAAGAAGAAACGGAAGTAAAGTGGGCGTCATCTTTTCATGTAACTGCTAAAATGATGGAAAGGTCAGAAGCGATTCTGTTTTTCTGGGTTTGGCACAGGAGCTGTCCTCTGAAATTTCCGCAAAACGTATATTGTGTGTGTCTGGATTGTTGTCACCCCCCTTTTTCTTTCATTTAGTGCAATAAAATTTTACCCATTGTTGTTCACGCCTTCTAGTGCTTTAGGAGATTAGATTTAAAATACATTTTAGGGGTGTTGTTTTACATAACTGGGGAGAGTCGGTCTGTGCTCCAGCACACCAGTTTCTCATCTGCTGCTGAGTTACGTATACCCAGAAAAATCATTTTTAAAAAGAAAAAGGCCATTTGGAAGAAGTAAACAGTAATTTGACCAGATGCAGTCTCTAATGTGTGAAAGGAGACTGATTTAAAAACACTTTTTTTTTTTTTCCCCAGCACTTTCTGTGCTGCTCGCTCTGAGGCAGAGGAGATGCTCGCGGAGCCACCTCTGCTGCAGCTGTGCAGCCCGTCCTGCCTGCTGCTCCCCTCGGTCACGTCCTGTCCCTGCCTTTCTGTCATCCAGATCTGGTGCTTTCCTTTTCTCTTAGCCTGTCCTTTTACTGCAGGATTTTCCCTTTCATTGTACTGGGGGAGCAGCAGCAGGAGCACAGAGGACACAGCGGCCAGCCCCATTTTTTCTTCTTGAGATGCTTTTCTAGCTGATGGAAATGGCACAGAAAGTTCAGTTTAATCCTGCAGTCATTTCTGGCTGAAAGCTCAGTTTTGATAGATGAGTTAAAGTTTGCTTTTCAGAATTCAATTTTCTATACAAATTACTTGTTTTTCTAAAGCTCATCATTAGGCTAGGCTTGTAGCCTCGCTTTTCCTCAAGATGTCAGAAGAAACTTTCCTAGAAAGGAAACAGTGCTGGAGCTTGGGGGGGAAATGAGGGTGGCCATCTGCTACAGCACCAGGCACCAGAAAAAGGCTCACGTGCTGGAAGGTGCAAGGCATCTCTGGCTGGAGGAGTGACTGAGATCACTGACGTCTGTCAGGAAGGTTTGTCTCCTTCTCAGAATAGCTCAGCTTTCTGCTGGGGCCGTTTTGTGACGTGCAGCGGACATAAGTCCACATTTCACTACGGTTACACTGGGTAGAAATAAGCTGAGTGGCTTGGTGTCCACATAACAAGGCAGCACGCTGGCAACTATTCTCAGCTCCCACTGCTTACCCACACTGGGCTGGGGTTTGTTGTTTTGGGGGGGATTTGTTTCTTCTAGTAGTACGAATATCCCAGTGCTGCTGTTCTGCTGTCAACAGCCAGGAGCGTAAAGCTGAAACAAGCTTTCAGCTACTGAGGAAGTTATTTTTCAGGGTCTACGTGAATACAGATTTATTAAAATAAGCTAGAATCTTAGCTATTAATAAAATGGAATAAATTGTGGTTACTGATTGAGTTTTGCAGAAACGTCTGTGAAGGGCATCCAGTTCGGCAGTAGATTTTACGCAAGTAACTTATTTTTGGAGGTGCCTGAGATACACCAGTGACCTCCATCATGCTGAGCTTGTTTAAAGAGTCATTGAAACAACAAATAAAGTTTAGAAAGAGTAGGGGGGGTAATAACTTAAATTCAGGATAGGACGGGTAGTGAAGGCAGTCAGTACTTAAAGGTGGCATCTATGAACTTTATCACCGTCATATGGAATTAGAGGTTGTCTCCCATAAGGACCTCATTTTGAAATGCGTCATTTAAATTTGTCAGCGGTTGTAGGTTTTAAGGTAACTACCCTCATTATGTTTTCTTGTCCATTTCCCCTTCTTTTGCAGGTGTTCTAGCTAGTTATTTTTCCGTAAGGCTCCTTTGTCTCTTCCACCCCTCTGCACGGAAAAGTATTGTAGTAATTGTTTCGGTTGGTTTGCAGTCCTCGTGTTTGTCAGTACACGCAGATGCTGCTGACTTTAAATCTGTCAGTACAAGGTGGGCTTCTGCTTTCTCCTTGTTTTTCTCTTTCCTCTGTGATGGAAGGCAAACCCCTTGCCATCTGGAGGGGCTGGGTGCTCGGTGTCACTGCAGCGCTGCAGCAGGGGACTGCGCTGCTTGCAGGCTGCTGCTTGGGGCGGAGGAGCCCCCTCCGAAGGGTGCATGCTGTTCAGAGCATGGGATGGCCTTTCAAGCCTTGCATCCTTGTTGGATGAGAGCAAGCCTTTTGGGATGTGAGGAACATGAGACTGCAGATTTAACTGATTAAAATAACTCTGTGCTTGCATGTCCTTTTCTTCTATGTCCAAGGGCAGGGAAGAAACTAGCAAGAGTTTTAGCTTTGGTTTAGTGTATGCACCATGTGCTTCATCATGAGTCTGAGGTGCAACAGTCGTATGGGGTGGGCACTCAAGGTTGCCTCGGTGAAACCAAAGCAAAGACAGTAAAAGACAATCTTTGTGTGAAGTCGCTCCGAAGTGGATGGCGCCAGCTTCCCCATGAGCCATTCCTCTGTGAACTTTTGGTTCAGCTTTGCTAAATGTAGAGCAACAAACATGTGGTATGAAGAGCAAAATGTTGCCATGTTGGGGCTCTTCCAGAGTGTGTGTTGTCCCTGTGGAAGGCGATGTAAATGGTGGTGGTCCTGAGCTTTTTATCTGGTGGGAAAGCAGATGTTGTGGTAGGCTGGTCCACGTGTAGGCACAGTGCCGCAGAGGTTTGAGAGAACAGCGTTGTATGCAACAAGAGCAGCACAGGTTGCTGTTCATCACCGGAATGCTAACAAGATAAGACTAATTAGCAGTTGTGTGTTTTGGAAAGCAGAAAAAGCATCTGCTTGGAGAGTCCTTTACTAAATACCCTCACCTCTGTGAGGCTTGTTGCTGCCAGCCAGGCCCTGGCAGGGGAGAGCCAGGGAAATCCTTGCAGATGGAGGGCCGCGGTGTGGGATGCAGGCTCTGGCGCTGTCCCATAGGACATGGGCAGTAGGTGCTGGAGGCTGCTGGCTCGGTGCCGCAGCTGTTACCTGTAGGAATTGATTTATTTGGATGTTTATGTTGAATCAATTTGTGAAACCATTTTTTTTGTTGATATGCTGAAACAGGATCTGCCACTGGGGCTGGCAGGTCTTGCAGCTGATGGCTGGCGATGAACCTGCTCCCATCAGCAACGCTTGGCCTTTGATTTTGGATTGTCTGCATGGAGTTTTGTAACATCAGACCTTCTTTGCTAGCCACCCTGGACCCAAGCTCATGTTAAAACACAGGTGCTGAAGGAGCTGTCTGATGGGCAGAGAATGTGGCTGTACCCATGTTCAGTTTCCAAAGTTTGAGGATTCTTGTAGACATTTCATCCCTAATTAAGCTCAGTCATTAACAGGAATGCCCTGCATGCAGAAAATAAACCTGGACAATCTAAAACTGTGTGAAAATACTTTTGAATTCACTAAAAATTATCACTGATAAATTACGACATCCAATGTAGCATTACTGGAAAATGGAAAACCAGTTGGTTTCTGCTCTGCATGGATATCCATTCACAATGGGTCTAACTGTGGTTGCTTCTTGAAAGTTTGAGTTTGGATCCAGAGAGTCAAGTGTTCTGGTGCTGCATGGACTCGTACAGGAACCTGGATGGGTGCGAGCAGGAAGCTGGTGCAAACAGTTTCTGATGAGTATCCTGTTAGCTCTTGTGATAATGTTTTCAGACCAGTGGGGGTCTTCCTGGAAAAATACCAGGCTTGATTAGGTGATGGAGTTGTCAACCCACTGGGTAATGGAGAAGTGCACGTGGGGGTGAGGGATGAGTGCAGCCTGCAGTGGAAAACGTGTGTGAGGCCAGGTAATCCTAGATTTGTGTCCTGAGCCCACACGCGTGTTCCGTTAGCTCCAAACCATCTTCAGACTTGCGTAAGCAAGCATCTGTCCTTCAAAAACACACTGTGAAACGCAATATTCGGCTGCTTAGTCCTTTTATCTCTTCACACCAGATAGGCAGAAGAAAGTAAAAATAGAGCTTGGCAGCTCAGTTGTTTGGGGACAGGGAGCCTGTCTGTCTTAACGCTAAGCCCTCAGCAAAGATGGCTCCTTCTCGTGGGCAGATGTCACTTAACGTGATTTAATTTTGACCTGCTCTGTAACATCTGAGCTTCAGGATCAGGTAGTCCTTCACCGTCTTTTTCACTTCCTTATCATGCACGCTAAGGACTCCAGCTATTTGCTGACCACCAGCTATCTCCCATGTTTGTCTTGGGCCAAAGATGTCTGGCACAGAGAACTCGGGGTTTGAGAAGGGTGTAGGTAGGATCGCTACACAGGGCAGCGAACTACCTGGGTTCACACTGATGCCACAGTGGGTAAATAAATGTTCGCTTCCTTCCATTGAAGTTTTGTCTGTATTTTCTTATTCATTCATTAGATTGACGTTCTCCTGCTTTTTCCCTCTGTTACAGCTTATTTTTTCATGTGTGGAACAGTGAAAGGAGGAGGCACAAATGGCGTAGCAACAAATCAAGCATGAATGCTGAAAACCGTAGTAACAAGAAAAGCATTCTTCAACAGCATCCCTTATTTCTGTCTGCCATTCCCTTACCTGTTCAGGCACTTCCCACATGATTGAGTTACCACAAATTCTTTTCAGTATAATCAGTCAGGACCATGTTTAGGGGAAAAAAAAAAAAAAGAGAGAGAAAAATCTGCTGGTGAAAGTAAAAGCATAGCAGAGGTGACAGGTTGAATGGGAGCTCCCCTGAGAAGAGAGAGCTGCAGTAAGGGTCTTACATTCAGGTGTGAATTTTTCAGGTCAGGCTGACATACACGTCTCTTCTCCATCGGCCTCCCAGTGGCACGCGCAGGTGCAGTTACACTTCCTGTATGTACCAGAAGGACTCAGGGCCGCTGAGGAGATCTCACAATTACTGTGAGACTTGACGCTTTATTTTGGAAAAAAAAAAAAGTTAGCCAAGGGACAGGGGGCTGTTGTGGGGGTTTCTGCCTTGTATGCATCTTAGTGAATTCTGGCCTGGACACCTCATTTTTCCGGCTAGTCCTGTTCAGTGCAGAAGCACAAAAACAACAGTAACTCATCCTTGTTTTTTTTTGAAATACCAGTTCTTCAAAACTGCGCTTGAACCTTCTCAGTTTTTCAGTTGGCTTCGGTGCATGAATGTCATTATTTCTTAGTGTTTTTTTTTTACAGAGTGGTATCCTTCTGTTCAAAATCAAGCTACAGCTTACTGGCTTCTATCAAATGCTGTACGATCCTATTTGATAATGATAAACCAGTACCAAAAGTACTGGTGTCTGCTGTGAGCATCTGGCTGGTAATCTGCACTATGCCAGTTCTGTGCCCTTAATGCTCATCTGTGAAACGTGGAGATAATTAATTGTTGTTTTTCCTTTGGTAGGATTTTTCCAGTTAAAGACGTCCCTGCAGAGCCTGAAGCTCTCACACAGTGGCTGTATCAGCGATTCATTGAAAAGGAGGATCTCCTGACCCATTTCTACGAGACAGGTAGGGTGGGTCTAGCTTAAGAGAACTGCGCTTTGATTGTGTCTTTTCTTACATGGATCTCAAGGGGATTTAAGAATGCGTAAACGTTTCCGCCATGAATACGCTACATACAGTTATTCACACTTCTTATGTGGCAAAAGGATAATAAGAAATAAGAACTAATTAGGAAACATTTGCCTGGCTAAGATGAGAATCAGGTAGCATTTGGAAGCAGAGACATCCAGACAGAGCTAAGGAAATCCCCCTCTTTCCCCAACAGCTCGGCTGCGAAACTTGCTGCCAGAGGAGTTGGTTGAGGGCAATAATTTAGCCAGATTCAAAGGCTTAGTGAACGCTTAGAATAAAAGAATGCAGAGTTTGTTTGGACGGGTTGCAGAATATTTAGGGTTTAAAAAAATCAGCAAACTCTTGACTAAAAGGGGATGAACAAGACTCACGTGCGGCAAGTTCTGTTCCGTCTTGGTGTTGCTATTTAGCATCTTCCGCTGGCGCTTGGACTGTTAGAGAAAACTGGCCTCAGCAGTGTGTAGGCGTGCAGCTCTCTTTTGCTTCCTGTTAAGCTAAACAGCAGGATACTGCGATTGGAAGGGTCTGTAAGAATCAAGCACCTTAAGGGCTCTGAAGTCCTCGCAGCTCTGAGCTGAGCGCTGGTCGCCTGACGTGAGGTGCTCTGGGTGACTTCTGTCGTAACGTACTTTCAGTGTTAATGGATCAGAGGGATCTAAAGAAATTTAGGGCATGAATAACACTGCTGAGGGGATAATGGCAAGTAATGGGACCGAGAGGATCAGGTAAATGTTTCAGCTGGACAGGTGTTTCCTCAGGGCTCTTTTTTCCACCCAGTGTTTTCAGAGTACAAGCCAGAGGAGCTCAACGTAATAAAAAAGAGAAAACAGAGGAAAAAATAGTTTTGTTTAGACATACAGGAAGGGAAGTTTATGAAACATCGACTGAGTAGGAGGAATCCAGATGAAATATTGCAGCTTGGTTTTGAAGGAAAAAATGAAGCTCTGTGTGATTATCACAACTGCTGAGGGAAAAACCAGTCTGTTGGATCAAGGGGGTTCCAGTATTCCAGTGTGACTGCCGAAACAAAGAGGCTGTTTCTGTTAGATGGTGTATTGCAGAAACTGTTCTGATTCCATTCTGAGTGCTCAATTTACCAGTTCTAGTGCTCAAAACATTGAACTGAATCGTTTGACCACCAGCATTGTGCAGTGCTGCATGGAATACTGCTGTCACTCGGCCATTGTGGATGGTACAAGTCAGACCCTGCTATGTCAATTGCATCTCAATGCATCTGTTGGGCAAATAACTTGTGAATCTGCTTGAAAGTGTAACCAGGAGGACGTTCTTGTTACTGAGACATTATTTCACAAATGCCATTAAAATAAAACGGTCACACCTAGAAGTCTAACTAGACCAGAATTCTAACTAGACCAGAATTTCAAAGAGTGCAGTGAACACAATCAGACTTGTTCCTTGAAATGTGCTTCCAAAATGGGGGGAATTGGCAATAACTTGTCCATGCACTAAGCGTGAGTCAATAGGACGCTATAAACGTAATGCGGTGCCATAGCGCCTTACTGGGCACAAAGCAGCATCACTTAAAACTGCTGCCAGTTGCGCCAGGTGAGAGCTTGCTGGCATTCGCTCTTGCTGTCCTGGTTTGCTGCCAACCTGCTCCTGCAGTTTCTGGAAAGCCCTACGAGTCCCCAGGCAGAAGGAAGGGGATCCCCAAGGCTCCCAGGAGGCAGCTTTTACTGCGGCACCACATGAACTGAGCACGTTTTGCAGGCTGTGGGCTGTGGCAGCGTTCTGACGCTGCTCAGGGCCTTGCTGAGTTCACAAGGCTTACTTCAGGCAGTAACCTTCTGTATGGAAGCCCAGTACGTCTGTTTGGTGAACTGCTTGTGTTGAGCTGGAGTAACATTTAATGCGACGTGAAGTGTCAGAAGTTTGTCACTGGTATTATCGCCAGTAGGAATAGATTGTTTTGAAGTATTTTTATTTGGGTAGAAGAAGAATCTAAGCCTAAAACATTTTTTCCCTTTGTTGGTATTCCTAAGGACTTCAGTAGATCTAGAGAAAAGCTGTAATAGTTCATGTCTTAAACAAAAAACCCTTAACATTTGAGTATGGAACTGTCACATTTGTTCTGGTAGGCACATGTTACACATTTCATTTATAGCATTAAAACCATTTACAGATTCCTAGCAGCTAATGGAAAGCTCGTATTGGCCAGAGCATGATTACTCTGAAGTCTTGAGCAAGATAACCATGCCCGCTGCAGTAATGCAGATGGGATTGCATTTAGCACTGGGAGACTAACTCAAACAAAAAAACAACTCTCTGAACTAGGGGCTTATCGGCTGGAAACAAATGGTAGCGTACTGAAGGCATCGTGCTCCTCGTTCACTCTGATCGTAAGCCAGCTGGTGTGATGCCACTAAAAAAAGCCAGCAACGTCATCCTACAGGGCAACAGCGGAGTATTTTCAGTGGTGGTACAGAAGTACTTTTTCCATTGTACTAAATCTGAAACGTCATCTGGAAGTTCTGCATACGGGTCTGTCGGCCCTGCTCCAGAAATACTCCCTGCCCCTCCTCCCCGTTCAATTCATAAGTGTGAAGACAGTGAAGGGCAAGAGGTGTCCTTCCTGTGAAGGACAACCAAAAGTGCTCGGCTTGTCTCTAGCAACGTGAAGGCTGTCTGCATCTCTGTCAGATGCAGGTTGGCTGGGGAGAGGAGGAAGGGGAAGAGCTGTTGCTGTCGGTGCCTAGGGACAGGAGAGTGATTTAAACCAAAGGTCAGCCTTGGTGCAGAAAGACAAATGGGCTGTGAAAGAACAAACGCAGCGCAGAGTGGACGAGCAGGAGATTAGCAGTGAGAATTACTGGGGAATAAATGGAGTGGCAAATCTGCCCGCGTGTGAAAATGTGTCAGTGAGAGCAGGATGGGACTCCGGAAGATTTTTTAATTTAAGAGTATTCATACAGAAAGAAAAGCTTTGTCCTAAGTGTTTGATAGCAGCTCCTGCGCTGACTGCAGCTGGGAAGCGCGGAAGTAGGTTGCTGCTGGTATCTGATCACCCAGCTTGCGTGGATTCCAAGATTCACAACTGACACTGCTGTACACTGTGTGAGCGCACGTATGCTCGTGTTCAGGAGGAAGCCTGTGAGTGTACGTGTTCTTCACAGTGTATAGAATTATTGCTGACCAGCTGTAAAGCTTTAGAGCTTTCAGTCTGGTCGGGTGGACGCTGCTGTAACTTCAAAAGGTAACGCAGAAGATTTTGGTGTCAGTCAGGTCTCCTGGCAAAGGTTGCGTACAGTGAGGATGGCTGCTTTTAAGGAAAGTCGAAGTTTATATCCAAATGAAATGAACATTATTCTTAATTATAAAGAAAACTTTACTTTCTTGAAGCTAACTGACAATGCTGGACATTATTTTGAAAATTTACAGCATTATATAGAATTATCCAACTGTTTGTGGGCACTGCTGCTGGGGCAGGCAGCGATGGTGAAGAACAGTGTCTGGAGCGTTTTTTCTTGTCTTTTTCAGGAGCTTTTCCTCCACTGCAGGGTCAGACAAAAGCTGTTTCTCGGGAGATGACCCTCAGCAATCTGTGGCTGGTTGGCATACAATCATTCGCGTTTTTGTCAGGCGGTATGTGGTACTGCATCTTACAGTATTTTTATCATTGCCTATTTTAAAAGTCGAACGGGACCTGAGGACACAGTGGGAATCCAGGCTTTTGTGAGTGAGTATCATGTTGTATGTGCAAATGTGAATATACAGAGTAAAGGAAAATACTGGATGGACTCTGACCTCTCTCTGGGGAAATTTTAAACTCCGCTGAAGTGAAGATCAGTAACATAGCGACCTGATGATGTATTATTTTAAGATTTGTCTGTATTTTTAAAAGGTGTATACTCTCACCCACACTTAAGCAAATTCAGCATTTGGACAACAGGTGCAATCGTACAACCATCGTAGAGGAACATCCGCGACGAGAAAACTGTCACCGCCAGCATTTCTTGGCATCGTAGTTAGAGCTCAGAGCGTTCGGCAACGCGTCTCCTCTGTCGTCTGAGCAGCGTTGGTGTTGGCAGAGGTTCCTCATCTGCACAGCTTGTACCTTCCCGCAGTCGTTGTGCTGGGCCCAGCGGCACTCTGCGGAGCTGCTGGCCAGGTCTCTGCGACTGCCCAGGCAGCAGCAGCTGTTGTCTTATACACATTGATCCAAAGCCAGCCCAAACAGGGTCCGGTGTCAGGTGTGTTTTGTGAGGAATCGGTCCTCAAAAAAGCATCGCAGCATCGTGGTGTGATTAGAAGTTACCAGCCCATCCCTGCTGTGGTGTTACCATCAGCTCGCCGAGCTCTGTGTGCTGCCAGTAGCTCATAGTGTGAGGAAACCCGGGAAATACTGAAATCACTTGGTCTGTTTCCCCTTTCTGTTCAGAGTGCATCTCATCGATCAGTATCACTTTTCAAAATGCACTTTTAAAGGGAAAATACAGTGAAGGAAGGACATGTAACTTAGGGGGCAGGGGAAAGCTTTGTCTGTCATGCACTGGAAGCCAGAGCAATTCTGTCTGTTTCTGAGGGTCTGCTGGTGCTGCTGGTGAGTTTTAGCCACCTTTGTGTTTTGTGTACTGCAGTTCAACCGAGGTGACCTTCGAGTGGTTTATAGAGGCCTTTTTCTCCCCTGCTAGTTGCAACAGCACTAGATACACTCATGGGAGAGTTCAAATAGTTCAATGCCAACCCTCTTACTGTTTTGCTAAGGAGTACTAGAAGGAAAACTAGTTTCTTAAAAAAAAATAAAAATAAAAAAATAGGTATAATTAATAAAGAGAAGCACAGTCGGTGTTTCCCTGGGGGGCAGGACGAGCATACTGAAGTATGAGGCAATGCTGATTTCCCCGATTTAATTGAAAAATGCCTTGTCAAACATGGCACCTCCCTCCCTCCCCCTTCCAAAAGCAGTCGTTCTATCTGAAGGTGGGGGTGGCTGCAGAACGGCAGGCCATTGCAGGTGCCCTGGACTACGAGTCCCCTCATGGGCTGAAGTGTACTGCTGCAGCTGGAAGGCAAAGGACAGTGACTGCCCGGAGCTCAATATTTGGCTTAAGAAGCTGTCTCTAAATCCCACCTCCTTACGCTCAGCCACATACCTGGGTTGTGGTGTAACGTAAATCCACGTGAAAAGAGGTGTGCCCTGAAAAGGGAGGCAGTCTTGGGAGTACAACTTTCTTCCTGTTGCTCTGGCTAAACCACAGCAGATGGAATGAATGTGTTTGCTCCCCCATGGCAAATGTCATGGGGGCAGCCCAGTGCCATCACGTGTCGGTGGCCGTGGCTGCAGCACATGGGCACAACTGGACTCCACAAATGGCAGAATGCAGTGGCGAGCTCGTTGTCTCTGCCCTCCAGCGGGTGGTTTGGTCGGAGCAGGAAGGTGTCCGTGTTGCGGCTGGGTTTATTTGGAGCTAGGACAGACCAGAGTGATGTACAAAGGGAAGTTCCTGTAAGCAGACTGCACAGCAGTCACCCGCGTCAGGAGGCTGTTCTGTGTGGACCCAGCGAGCTCCATGCAGGAGCATACTGTTGGTTCAATGCAGTATTTTTGCCAGTGGATTACAGTCAGCAGTGAGTGAGCGCACGCTGCCTGCAGGAGTTAGCAATGCACAGCAATGTTTCGGATGGTCCTTTGATTTATCTGGTCCTGTGCATTTTCAATTGATTCCTTTACAGTTCTTCCTGTTGCAACACATTTGTTTGCAAGCACTGTGTTGTTTTGATAGGGTGAGTAAATAGTGTTAGGGCTCAGGTTGCTTTCCTGCCTGCACTGGAAGATGTGACAAGCGCCCGGTGTTGCCTCCCTCCACGGTTGAGCTGCTGTAGACGACGGCGGAATGAAACTGGTGTTGGGAAAATCCACAACACCTTCCCAGAACAAACCGGGATGCTGCTTCGTGACAGAGAGGAAGAAATTTCTCTGTCCAGAGAAGAACACTGTATGGAAAATTCTGCGCTGAAACTACCACGAAGGCAGGAGCTTGGCAGGCTGGTTTGTACAACGTGAACGCCAGCGGGTTGCAGTGGGGTTGTACCTCCTGCACCTGGCCGGGGTCACAGCTGGAGTGAGCCTTTTGCTGCATCAGCCAGGGGTTTCCTCTTCTGCAGAGTTCAACGTGCATTTGACAAAAATGATGCGAGTGAACCATCTGGTTGATCACAAAATGGTTAATTACTGTAATTTTGAATTTGTGTTAAGGAGAAATAAGGTGGAAGAATGTATGAAGTGACAGGATGGAAAAATTAAAGCTAATTGAAAGCTGCTGCACACACGAGTGAGAACGTAGCAGGTTAAGTCCATTGTGAATAAAGACATTTCTCTGCCAGGGTTGCACTCAACATGTGTAAGTTTCTGTGTTTAAGTGTTCATAAGCAAGTTAAATTTGAAACAATGCAAGTCCTCGTGGTTTAGCATTACTGCTCTTACTGAATCCCGTTACGCGAAGAAGGAGCAGTGCTTTCATTTCAGTGCCCTTTGTGTGTACCTTACAGACCCCTGTGTTTTATGTATGGTTCTATTACCAAGTATTTCAACAATGATGTCTCTAGCAGGAAGGATCTTTTTTTAAGTTGCTCTCATCAGATTTTGTAAAGAAAGATTGCCATTTGCCTTGCTTACCTGAAAATTAAAAGCTTCCTCCTCCACCCCGAGCATCAAAATAGGCTGCATCGTACTGCGTGGCACTCTTTGTTGTGCGAACAATGTAATTGTTCTGGGTATTTTGCCATAAAGTGCTGTTACTTTTTCACTTGTTGGTACAAGTCCTTGCAGATGTACCCATCACTTTGTGTGACAGGAGTCAGCTGCTCTGCTTTGCCTTGGCGTACAACGTTGGGACCAAAGGCACGTACAGCTGGGGCTACAAAGCACGAGCCCCCGGGGGCTGGGCGCGTCCTGAGGCAGCGGGCTGGAGGCTCTGTGCTGGTCTGAAGCCATCGCACAGAATAGCTCTACATCTGGGTGCTGTACTGATGGGAAAGAATGGAGCCATATGAAATAAATGGTTATTTTGCAAAATTGCATATTTGATAACCTTTATACTTTTTTTTTTTAAAACAACATTTGGAAGAGCAGAATTGAAACTGTTCTCTGTTAAAGAGTCTGCATACATCATGAACACTTCTGAGCAATTTTATTTCTTCTGTGTAAAAACTGTGGACTACCTGGCTGTGGTATAAAAGTCTTTGAGGATTCTATGCATTTTAGAGTTAAATATTTTATTTAATCATTAGATACTGAAGTAATTAGACACTGAACAACTGTCCAATTAAAGCGAGTGAGTTCCTTTAAAGTTACTCTGCCCTGGTGTTCATTGTGTATGACAAATTCTTGCTTTCTCCGTGGCATTTATTTTCGCCTCCAGTTTTCCCCTCCCCCTGTTACCCCATCTTGCTCTGTGTGATGAGGTGGAGGCAGGCGCCCGTGACTCGCTGTGATTCTGCAAGGGGCTGGCTGTGTCTGGGTTTATTTTACTGGATTTATTTCACTGGATTTTATCAAATCTTTCCAGCAGCCAAGATGTCTTTCAGAAATGTAGACAGGTACCAGAGGAAGCATTTCTCTGCAGAGATCATTAGGTGTCTTTTCCCATTTTTCATGTGGCAAAATAAAGTTAGTTTGGTTTTTTTCAAGATTATTTCATGTGCTTCTGATCCTTAATGGCAGAGATGATTTTGTTTGAGGGTTGTATTTATTGTGCTTAAATCTCATAGATGCACAACTGTGCTTACCATGAATACTGCAAATTGTAAAAAACATTTCACTGTGCAGTTTGAGTGTTAAGTGCAAACGTGGCTTACGGTGCCTTCAGGAAGGATGCAGAGGCCAGTCCACGGCAGAAGTGCTTTAAGGGGAGGAGTGGAGCAGCAGGGTGGAAGGGGAAGTGCTTCCTGCAGCCCTCACCTGCTCCAACACCTGCTGGAAGCTCCCTGGGTGCTCAGCCCGCAGTTTCTGGTCAGGGTGATGCATAGCAGTTATCCACCTCAGGGCTGCCGGGAGTTCTGGGGGTGCCAGGAGCAGAACCTGGGTCCGCCAACCCCGGGCTGCTGCCATCCTCAAGGGTGGATCCAACCTTTCCGCAGGCAGGGCTGTAGTCGCTCCACAGGTACCTCTGCTTCCTAGCAGAGCAGTCTGGCTTTGAACTGCTTCAGCCAGGCAAAGCAGCATAAGGTGGAACAGCACCGTTCATTCTGCGGCCCTGGAGCAGCTCGCTGAGGACAGCTCTTGGTGTCACCTGTGGGTTACCACCTGGTGCTGCGAAGCGACACAAAGGAACTCCTCAGAGTGCATGAGGACGCAGAACAGCAGTGGCTGGGGCTCCCTCTGCCTCTTTGTTTCCCTCCTGGGCTTTGTCCTGTTCCGCTGTGCGGTGTTCTCCTGCCGGGTGGGGGGATGGGGAAGGAAAATTTGCAATCTGAATGAAGACACTGGTGGGAGCCCACTGCTTACCTGCGTGCTGTCATACTGAAAAGCCATTGTTGTAGATTCCTGCCTAGTGCAAAACGTTTGTTTAAAAAAAATAAAAATCTTTCCTGCTGGAAAGAAAACTATTTTTAAAAAGGAAGAAATCCTTTTGGCTATGAGGATGTCAGCTGTATGAGTTGTGACCATATCATGACATGCTGATCAGATATAAATAAATTTTTATCTCTCAGGACTCTTATCTTGTATTTTCACTTTTCTGGTAACTTCCATGTGGTTTTTCTGGATTTTTTTTTTTAAAGCGTGGTCTGTATTTTTAAAATAATTTCAGCTGAGGCAGCAAATAAAGGTATGTAAATGTCGTGTCATGGATGCATAATTCCTGTGTACCAAGAAGCATCTCTTGCTGATTTTAAAATAAAATAACCACGTCAAATGTGTTCAAAGGCTGGTTAGCTCAGGGCGCAGGGGAGTTGCTGCAAGGAGGTTCCAGGGCCACGTGTCTCTCTTCCTCCTTCCCTTCCTTCTGTGAGAGCTGCTGCGAGCTTTGCTTCCAGTGAAACAGCACGCCGAGCCCCTTTGGCATGCAGAGCAAGCGCGTAACTTTCTGGGTGACTGACGAGCAGCTGCTTGCAAATAGGGTGCGGAGCGATGGTCAGAGCTGTATCAAGGGTGCTCACAGCGGGCTGGGAGTGGGAAGAAGGGGTACAAATGGGCCTCTGAGCTGGTCAGGTGCATTATGTGCTGTAGCTACTTTTTTTCTAGAAGGGAAAAGGGTTTTGTTAATACCATTGTATCGGTAGAATTCTACAGTACTTGAACGTTCAGTGTGTCCTTAGGTTGCCTGGGGACTAAGGAAGAGGTCTCAGGTTTGGTTGCACTTTGCCTTCTGCACCGAGTCAGCCAGCTGGTTTGATTAAGGCTTCTCTATGAGTGGAAAAGTGATGCTTTGGGAACTCGGAGCAGCTCCCGCTAACATGTAAAATGCAGCTGAATAAAGGCTGCTAGTGTTTTTAATAATAACTTTAAAAGTAGGCTCACTGTAAATATGATTGCGCAAGTACTAAAGGCTGACAGGAATGGATAGGCTGATCCACGAGTACTGAAGATGGCAAGGAGCTCGCTGAAGTATGAGGAACAGATTTTAAAATTTACCTTGGGAAACTGGGAAAATTCCAAAGAAGTGCATGCGGTGGCAACGTTAGTAAGATAAAACTCTGTCCATGCGTGGAGTACCCAGCAAGCCAGCCTCAGTAATGCCAGTCAGCCTGGCTTTGGGAGAACGCAGCGATGGCTTTGCCAGCCAAAGCTGCGATACTGAATTTGATGAGATGGCAAGTCTGGCTTAGTGTTGTGTGACAGAACGAAGCTGACGTTTTGTAATCTCCCCTGAGAATCTGAAGGAGAAAATCTGTAAAATTCAATGTATATTAAGTTGCTTTTTGGAGAGAAAATACGCCATTTGCAGTTAACTAGTGTAATTCTCAGCAGATCTGGTCAACGATATGCAACATTTTCATGAATGGGATGAAACCATTTTTCAATTCTATCAATTTGTTCCTTAGGAGGGTAAGTCACTGAGCAGTCAGATCACATAGTAACGGGTGTGCTTGGCAGTCAGCATCGTAACACGCAGAAGAAGCGCCCTGTATCTAGCCACAAGAAACAGATGAAGATAAATTATCCCAGAAGTGAAGATAAATAGAAGGGCAGGTCTGACCCTCCAAGCAGACGTGTCGAGTAGCAGTGGAGGGCAGTAGCATCTCTGTGTACAGCATTGGCGAGACTGTATACAGAGCATTGACTCAGAACTGCTGGGCGTGACAGAACAGAGAAGCTTATGAACCAGTCTTTGTCTCTGCACCACGTCTCTGTAGCTGGGTCTGGCGGGCTGACTGGGGCTGAAACAAATGCTGCCCAGCGCCTGAGAAGGGTTTCCTCCTCCTCGGGATGCTTCCTGCTCCTTGCTGGGCTTTCTTTTTCGTTCCTCGTTTCACAGTCTGGGTTGGTTTTAGGGACGAATCACTCATCCCCTGCTGTCCGTGATGTCCCCACCTACCACCAGCAAGGCCCGTCAGCCAACTCACCTCCTGTCTCCTGCACACGGTTCCTCTACTGAGGTGGAGGTGGGGGGTACAGCAGCACTGTGAAACCCCAGATCTGCTGCTGCTCATCTCTGAGGTGAAGCTGCTGGGTTTTCTTTTCCCTCCACACTTTTGAGAATGCTGATGATGGGTTGGTTGTTTTTCACGGGTTTAGTGGTTATTGGTTTGGTTTTGGTTTTCTGCTGCTGTTGTGTTCCTTTGTATGTTTCTCTTAAGCTGCCACATGGGTCTCACCTGTCAGCAAGTATTTGAAGGGGAGAAGCCAGCAGCTGGCAGATAGGGACTGTCCCTCTGCATTTTCGTCCTGAAGTGCACATGGCTGTGAAGTTACGCTTGAAGGTAATGAGGCTTTTCTCTGAAAAAGAAAAAAAACTTTCCACTGGACAAGACAGCACTTTCACTGCGTTAAAAGTGGCAAACGTAAATTCATGGAACAGAACCGATGGCTCAGGGATTCTTTTTTGGTTTGGTTTGGTGGGGTTTTTTGGCCACTACTTTGACTAAATCCTGCCTGGCAACTGGTTTAAAAACAAAAACAAAAACAAAAAATGCTGAATGTGCAATGCCCTGCTCCATTACACCATAACCAATGAATTATGGAGTCTACCTTTGACAACTGAAGCACAAATTTAACAAACTTCAGGGCTGAACCTCATAGGCTATAATTAGGGTGGAGCTGTTTTTCCAGGACGTTTCTTAGTCAAAACTGATGACAAAATACTAACGTTACTTTAATAGGCCAGCAGCGGCATTGCTTTAAGCTCTGTTACTTGCCCACAAGCCCGCAGTAGTGCTAACAGAAGCCATGTGGAGTAACCAGTGCCAGATTAATCTCTGGCCAATAAGTGTTCTCCCATTTCTGCTTATTCCAATGCTGAGAATTGATTCCTTTGTCCCGTGAGGTTCTAGCTAAAGGGTTTTGTTTCTCCAGCCATGGCCTTACAGTAACACCAGTATGGTATGGGGTGTGTCGTATGTTTACACTGTAACTGGCCTTGAGAAAAGCAGCGTTCTGCAGCCAGCTGAGTACTTGCTAAGTGAACAGAAGAACCTGCATGGGAGGGTGGGCTGTGAAGGCTGCCTGTAGCACCTAGTGCCTTGTGGTGTGTGCACAAGTTCAGTTGTGCTGAGAGAAGGAACTAGATCAAGGTGGACTTGCAGCATTAGCCATTGACTAAATTGTTCATTTGTTTGTTTGTTTCCCTCCTATGAAGCTGAGCTGAAGTTGTACCAAAGCCCAAAAAAGACCCCAGACAGAGCCAGTTAAATCCACAAAGGTAACCTGGAAAAAAAAAGCTGTCCTAGTGGAAAAATGAAGGCTAGCTCCTTTATGTTATCCCAAAGGAGGTACTAGCTTCTGTACAAGCCCTGTGTAGATATTTCAGTCATGGACTACAGTCTTGAAGAAAAGACAGAGGATGCAGCAGCTCTGTGCAGAAGCTGCTGACCTAACGGGTGTGCATTCAGTTCTCTACTCTTGAGTTCCAGCTGTCATCTTAAACCCTTTACTACAGAGCTGAGATAGAAGCCAGCGCTGTTCAGCCTCACCGCAGTGGGAAGCTGTGACCTCCATCGTGCAGGTAACCAGACTAGATGTTATCGTGATGGGGTTTGGGGATGAAAGTGCAAAACTTACTATTTTCTTAGTAACTAGACGGCCAATTTTCTGAGATTCTCAACACAATGTTTCTGCCCTGGGCTTACAAGGACCCTGACCTGCAAGAGATAGCAACAAACACTGATGTTTCAGACTGTCCAGTGATTTTTGTATTTGGAGTAACTGTGAAAATGCCTACATTCTTTATGTAAATATCGATCATAGCAGCTGCGTGGTGAATCAGGCACCAGATACGTCTCAGCCAGTCCTAGAGCCTCAAGGAAAACTGTAAGGATCCTGGGAGTGGGCAAGTGTCAAATAACCTTGGCTGTGTAGAGGTAGTTTCTTCCTAACCTTCCCGTTAGAAGCTGGCTTATGTCCTGGCCCACTGAAGTTTATATCCCTACTTTGTTTTCTTTGTAGTTTGCCTCCTCAGCATCTTGCTTTGTAATCCTGAGACATTTTTTGTGTTTGAGGAGGTTAACGAGTCCTGCAGGCCACTTCCAGGCTCTTTCAAAAGTCCACTTCTTTCAGAAAAAAAGCTTCATTAGTTCTAAGTGCTCTCTCTTTGCGTTGGTTGTTCCTTCCCTTTTGTGTTAGTGAGTAGTTTAAAAAGAAAATCCCCGATTTGCTTTTTCTGCCTACCTTTCCTAGGTCTATATACATACCCCTGTCTGCCTCGGTCTGCAATGGCCGAAGATTTCTCTGAGCTGTTTAAAGTTCTGTTCTCATTCCTGTAGCTTCATCACCCGCACAGTTGTATTCCTTCTGCTTTTTATTATAACATTCCAAGAATTGATTGTCCTGTCAGCGTAATTTATTTAAATATTCATTTAAATGCAGCTTGATGGTGAGTTGAGATTTATAAATGGATTTCCCATTAGTGATCTCCTGACTCCAATGAAACATGTATAAATCAAACAGTAAATATGTTAGCACCTACAGCAAAAAGTCTGCTGCCAGTTGTTCTTATCCCTCACACAAAAACACACATTTAACTTCATTGCATACAGAAGAATTCTGAAAGAATAAAACTGTTCCATAAGGTAAAGTGTTTAAACAAACAGAATTCACTTCCTTCATCCTAGTCATGTGGTTTTTTTTTTTGGAGAAAAAAAAAAAAAAAAAAAAAAAAAAAAGAAAGCTTAACAAAGGACTCAAAGTTAATTCTAAGCTTCTGCTTGCATCCCCCTGAAATCTTGGAGCACCTGGCTGTAGAAACCGAAATGCAGCTACCCTGAATCAGTCACTGCTGGAGGAATAGTGTTGTCTCCCTAAAGCATCGATGAAATTTGGTCTCTGATTTTTATTTGTGGCCCTTTAATTTACCATATGAAAACAAACCCCAAATACTCAGCTAAGTCGAAGGGTGAAGATGTGGAAAAGTACCTATTACTGTGCGAAAAGTTCTTGATGCCCATTTCTGGGTTTGCACATCTCTCTCTCCAGCACTTTGCTGTGTAAGGAGGCATGGTATGTGCTGCATCTGGTGGCTCGGGCAGCACAGCAAACCTGCGTATTAAGGGTAGATATCACAAGGTCAGACGTGCCAATTGCGCTGATTAGTACAATCCTGACTAAGAACAGTGACATTACTTTATTTTTACTGAGTACAAGGATTATGGGAATTTAGATGGAACAATAATCTATTTTTATCTTGTATTTTGTAAGCTCAGAAGATGAGTCAGAAAGAAGCTGTATAGTCAGAAAGGCGAGAGCTGCAGTTAAATGAGCAAAGCTGCAGGGACAAAAAATTCCTAGCTCTGCAGCACTGGAGGAGTACTAGGAAGTCTGAGGTTAGAGCAGTGACCCTTACTTGACTGTAGAAGTGTGTATCGTGATGACAAGGTAACGTATAGTGTGGTACCCACTGAGGCAATGTGGTACAACAAGATTTTTAAAAAATACTTCAGCATCTGCAAGTCAGGAGGAAAGAAAACACATTTTGCTAACAGTTATCTATACTTGTTTCTTCCAACTGCTGCATCATCTGAAGGGGAAGAAGGCTAGAGGTATTACAAGGGGGAAAAAAAAAAAAAGCAACAAAAAAGGAGCAGTAGAAAAATTGCTGCTTTGCAACTGATCAGAATTTCCTACAAGTTGCAATGTAGCAAAAGCCATATGCTTAATGGCTTAACTTCAGCAGTTCTTTCAGCACAGCTCCCGGTTAGGTTGTAAGGATGCCCAAGCTGTACGTTACTCGGTGACAACGCAATTGCTGTATCTGGCACTACCTTAAGGAACGCTGGAGGTAAATCAGAGCGATTCCGAATAATAAGGCTGCCGTGTCTAAACCTGACAATTCAGTAGGTTGTGCTGCAACTAGAATTTGTTTCCGGCTCTGTGTGATGTGTGCTATCAAGCCTCAGGTTGCATTGGTTTTACTAACGATTGTTGCTAAAATTACTAATCACAGTAGCAGCGTTGTGCTTTTGCGAAGGGACCAGATGCAGTTTGTGCAAAATGCTTTGTGTAACACCCGTACCTTCCAGAATCGGGGTGCACGATAGTGCCCTGTCATTGCCAGGATAACTGTGACACGGGACCAGACTCGGGGACAGCAGTAAGGGCGGCACCCTGACTCGCAGGGGCCCTGACCTCCGTCCGTAGTACCACACCAGCCCAAGAACTGAGGTAGCACAGTGCTGGGTAACGATGCTTTCAGATCTAACCGTGCTGGTGGAAGAGGTTACCAACCACACAGCTGGAGGAGGGCAGCTCTCTCCACTGTCCTAGTTAAATCCAGGTCGGCTGGTGAAGGAGCACCTGGATACAATATGGTTTAACCGCTTTTTCACCTAACTCAGCTCAGTTGTTGGCAGCATGATGGCTGTGGAGCCAGTAGTTTTGTTTGCACCAGTGCTCCCATCGCCACTGATGCTGCTGGAATTGTGCCAAAGTCAGCAGGAGAAAAGTGCAGAGAAGACAAAACGAGCTGCAGGAGAGGGCTCTGGTGAGCTCACTGCTGAAAACCAGAGAGGTTATGGGACAGGTACTCAGTGTCCACTTTTACGGGGGCTTGTGGCCATTCGGGAGCAAATTGAATGCTGGGCCCTGGCCTCTTTTGAACTGTTCCTTGTTTGGAGACCAACGGTGTTTGTGTTACAATGGGTCTCTTGCTGCCTTTTACCCTTCCCTGACAGAAGCACCTGACTTCTAGCTTGTTCTTTCCACAAATCTGAAGAAGAATAATTACTTGACTGAAGTAGCTAATTCGAATGTAAGAGATAGGAAGCAGCTCCATAGAAATAATTATGCACAAGCTTACACTGGTTTAGCTGAACTGGCTCAAGCATGTGTAAGCACTCTTCTTTTGCTCTGAAACATATCTGCCGCTGTTCCTAGTACACGTACAAATGCACTGGCTGCACTGCTGTAGGTAGCCCTTCACCTGAACGGGCACTGCTGTGCCGGACTGCACGCAGACTGGTTTCTCCCTCCTCTCTCCCACATTTAGTGCTGCAAAAGTAACACCGTAAGTTAAGAGCTGTTATAAAGCTGTAATAGCCTGCTCTTACAAATTATATTGAGCTTTGAAAATGGATGAGGACAAGGGAAACAGAGGCGTTCTCATTCTTTTTTTTTAGGGGGAATGAGAAAAAATGTCTGAAGAAAATTAGGTCCCCTGCTCCTTGGATCCATTTTCATGTCACTGAGGCACTGTGAAAGGAACATTGACCCCTACAAGTGTGTGCCTCTCATCCTTGTTGACTAATGCGTGCCATAGACACTGTGGATGAAGCATCGTTATGTAATTGTGCTTGTTGCAGGCATTGAACCTCTCATGACATAACAGATCCTGTATTAGAGACAGAAGCAGCTTTATCCTAAGTATTACTGCTAGTGTGAATAGACCTAAACACGAGCAGATGCACTGGTATGCCACTATGCCATGAACCATTCTCAGGTTAATGTTGTTTAATTTCTTTATAGAGAAAAAAATCGATCTTTGGGTTCTGAAGATTTTGTAGTTTAGTACCTGTGATGTTATAAAGTCCAGACTAGACTATTGTAAGGCATACATTGCATCATATTTTGACCTTGACTACGCAGACCTCAATTATTCACCCTTTCCAGTTATTGCAAAAGAGGTCAGGTCCTCTGATGTCTACTAATTAAAATTATAAATCAAAATGTTCCAAATTTATCTGAAACCTCAAAGCATATTTGGAATACCTGCAGAGAAAAAGAGATAAAAATATGAATGGGATGGGATGGAGAAAGTGAAGGGCCTAATTAATCGGAATACTCTTGATTTTGACTCTGACATCTTGGAGACCGTTTCAGTATTTAAAGCAACACGTGAAGCCTTGTGGTCCGACCACTGGACCAGCACTGGAAGAGACTCGGGAGCCATGCCCCTCTGGCCGACGGTGCAACTTTGCCTCCCCGTGCTTTCATGTTCTGCACAGAATAATACTGACAAAAGCCTTATGTCTGCTCCAACCAAGCCATCGTTTCCTGCCAGCACAGCACACTGCGCTAGCTCATGGAGGCATTAGACACCAGATTCCGTCTAAAGTGAAGCTGCAGAGGCTCGCTAACAGGCCCGTGTTTCTCATGGGGAGTGACCAACGTCACTTTCACCTCAGCAACCCGGGACTAAGGACACCATCCCGAGTGAGGCTTAAACTGTGCCCTGCACCCTGCAGGACATCTTCTGGGCTTCCTCTTTCCTTGTTGCAAGTCCCATGCAAGCATGTGTTGCATCCTCAGATCTTCTGGACAGCGGTACCTTGTGCTCACTAACCATGACAAGCTATTGCGCTTCAATTGTCACTGCAGTACCCCAGCACTGATGTTGCAGCATTGACCTGGGTATATTCTGGACACCTATGGGAATATATTCATCAGAGAACTGGAGAGGATTTTTAGTTGCAAGTTTTCTTTTGATGCGTTTAACCTTTTTATTTTCTGTCTCTGTTCCCTAAGCAAGGGCAGATTTCTCCCTAGAAATAGGGAGGAATTTTTCAAAACCACATCTTTTCAGAGAGGTATTTCTTTCTGTTTGGCAGCATCCTCAGGTATGCTTCTGTACAATGCATGAATTTTGGAGGACACTGCTACTTTTTACATGTAGTTTAATCACAGGCAGCTAAAGCTGCAATCTTCACCTGAATCTTCCATTTCAGGGAGCTAAGCTGTCAGTGTGAGCCAGCAGGCAACAGAATTGATTGATTTCAGGGGAACTGTGCAGAATTTGGTGATCTGAACCACTGAGAAGCGCACATGAAATGGTCGTGCTTTTACTGAGTTATTAAGCTTGTCACTTAGTGCAGTGCAGGCACTTTCATGGTATCACTGCTGTCTGTTGGCCTGCACAGACCTGAGGCTGTCTTGGGTCTCCCTGTTAGCTTAGGTAAAAGCACACGCTTGCTGTTAAAATCCTGTTAATAGCACTGGGGCCAATGTCAGAGAACGAAACCAAACTTACCCATGACCTTCATGCCGACACTAACATTGTAAGCACAAGTGCATTATGCTGTCATTCTCACAGTCACGGAGATCCACTAAAATAACTATGTTTGGACTGTCTGAAGTTAACCAAAGAACAGATTTTTCTTGTACCTAGAATTTTTTTTTTCATGGGCCTGTGGCTTAATGAGAAACTGATCTTAAGACTGAGTAGCTAAATTCAATTGTAACAAAGGACAGCTCTAAAGTTGGTCTGATGACACAGATCCATATCTGATCCACTCCATCGTATCAGCAGTTTACAATGAAATATTCTATAGGAATGTTGGATTACCCCATACCCAAAAGGTTTTAAATTCTAGAATTATCATGTTAAGATAGGTGATCATTAAATGCTTATCTAGGACATGAATTCAGCCCTGTCATGACAACATAGGGAAATCACCCTTAAAACATCAAAATGCCTTTAGAGTATTGTATTACTTTTAACTGCCACAAGACAGAAGGTTGTCTGGGAGTCTTGATGTACTATTTCCATCCCACGCATTAGGGGAGGGGAAGCATCCCCAGTTTCCTAAAGAAATACAATCTTTGTGGTTGAGCCATCTGTTGTTACCCTGCCCCACAGCTTTCAGGCCTATTGGCCATGTTCTGCTACATTTAAATCAGGTGAAAGTCTCAAGTGTGATCCAAGGAGGGTTTTTTATTGAAAACTGATAGCTGCTTGGAGGACAGACTCCCCAGCTTTAGTGATCTGCATAACAAAAATCCAGAGAAGACACAGACATTTACAGAATTTGGCCAGCTGGCCGATGTGTGGATGGCTGCACAGTCACTGCAGCATGTGCAGTCTGTGCCTAGGGGGCACTCCAGGGGAACATGCAGCAGAGCTGCTGTTACCTGGTGGGAAGCAGAGTTTAGGCAGCAAAGAAGTTGCTGTAGAAGCCCAGCATTTGTTGGCTTTGATGTTAATAAAACAGTCTGAAAGAGTTTACTTCTACATTTCTTTGAGGACTAATTATTGGTTTATGCAATAAATTATGAGGGGTCAGTATATGAGAATGTTAATAATTAAAGCATCTTGTTTTGCTACACTGCAGCCTACTGAAAGATCAAAATGTTCATCATTACCTCTCTCCTGTGAAGTTTTAGCAGCTCTAATTTCATTCCAGAGATACAGAAGCGACACAGGGCCACTGGGTCCACATAGGAAAGCCAGTAGGGAGGGTGTCAGTAAAGAACAGCCTCACCATTTTCAGCAGTGGAACATGGCTAACTGGCCTTCCCGTTGTCCTTGTTTAAAACAAAGGAAGGGCTTGCTCAGAGCGGAGGGTGACTATGTGCTGGTTTTAGTCCACTTAAATAATTCCTACCTGGAAGCAGCAAATATGTTGCTCACTAGATGAAGCAGGTGATTCTGTTATTCTTGTAGAAGCCTCTAAAATTGTCTTGTTTCCTGAAGTTTTTCAAGTATCTGACTTACAGTGATTCTTATAGCCGATGCACTCATTCTGTATGGTCATAGGGCTACCTACTAAAGTAAGCCTGCACAGCTATTCAGAGTGAAGTCTGAGATCAGGCACCTACTGAATAAAGCTGAGACCGCATGGTAATACACAGCACAGTATTAGTTCTGATTCTGCAAATTCAGCTGTGAAGAGTTCAGGACATTTCTTTCACCAGCTGGATAGAAACCTGTCTGTGCTGTGTGTGAACATATTAATAGCCCTACCGTGTTTTCTGAGCCCCAGGAGGCTGCTGGGGTGATGAGTTAGGAACAGACTGGACTGAGCCCCATCCTCCCCAACCCTTTCACCTGCCTCTCCCTTGCTTGCAATGCCTGGCCTCACACATCTTTGTGTTCTTGCCATGTTTGGGCTTCTTCGGTGGCCAGCTCCAGCAACAGTCTTTAGCTTGCAGCTACACAGGAAGGTTGCAAAATTCTTATGGCAGGTTGGGATCAAAGGGGGCCACGTCAGAGAAGCTGGCAGTGAGCCGAGAGCAGCTCCATGCTGTGCTTTCTGTGGGTACTGGCAGAAGAGAGGTGGAATAAACCTTCCTGCTGAGAAGGCACAGCAGGATCCGGGATCAGACCAGGTAGGATGAAGTCACGTTTCTTTTTAGAAAGGGGAGGAGATAACAAAGAGAAGTGAGCCTGTTTTGAGAGGAGTGTGAAGAGACTGAAGATCAATTATCTTCACCCTAGGCCACTCATTAATTCAGGACTTTGCCCTCATCCTCAGGTTGCAAGGCCTAAATTACTTTGTAGACAGTAATAAATCAAGTTACTGTCGACAGGGAGAGGATCCAGTGATTCTGTGTAGGGATTATAGCCAGTAGTGTCTGTTTTTACAACTGTCTTGGCCTCAATGCTATTCATTCTGTGTTTGAGGGAAAGGAATTGTGCATAGTTTAGATTTAACCTGTACTGTTTTTCTTAGCTATGCACAGAGAATGCATCCTTTCATCGCGAGTTTGCTGTGGGCATTGTTAGTGGAAAAAGAGCCAGAAAGTTTTCCTAACTGTTTACTAGTGGAAACAGCCTTAGATGCCTTATGATTTCAGCAAGGTTTTGGAGCACGATCTCCAAAAACCCAGGATAGGATGTTCTGATCCTATCCTGGTCTCCTATTTCGAAGGAATTGCCACTTCCTATGGACCTGTGCGTGCTATGCACTTTGTAGCCCCATGCGGACTGTCTTCTTTCTCCAAGCCAGAGCTGCAGGTCTGGGGGATTTTAGGGCTCTTGCACCCACAGAGACCGTCAAGTCCAAAGCTGCTGCTCTGCCTCGACAGAGCAGTGTATGAGTGTGCCTTGCATATGAGCCTGGCTGCTGTTCAGCAATGCCTTGTAACACCAAAACTTGGGGGTGGGGGTGAAATGAGGACAGGATGGCAATGTTCATAGCAGAAATACCTCACAGCAATACTTGTCATCTCCATTACTGTCAAATTAATTCTGAATTCTTGCACATCATACACTGTTTAGCTGGAGGGAAGTGAGATGGTGTCTTTGCTTCCTTGGCAGAAATCAGAGTAGTTAAGCCCTCTGAGAAGCCTTGCAGAGTGGCAAAGGAAATGTCAAATAGCATTTGGTCAGAGTGTTTCTAAAGTCCTTTGAGGAGCAGCCGATGCTCTCTACACTTTATCTCCACTACTTGTCTGTAGAACAGAGGAATAGGGGATGCTTCTTATTTAGGAAATATCAGCTTTCAGACACAGCTGGGGAGCATAGTGCTGAAAGTACATTTAGGCTGAGACTTAAGTTTAGCAGACCAAATATGCACCCTCAAGCAGCTATGTTTTGATTTGAGAGCAGAAATGAGCTAGCAGCTGGGACAACAGACTGAAGTAACTCAGGAGTAGCAGGCTCAATTTATGGCTTCTTGTGACGTGACCTAGGCAAGTCTCCAGCACCAGCACCACTCCCACTCTGATCCAGCACAGTAAGCACCTCAGTGCAGCAGGCCCTCCAGTCCAACGTAACTGCCTCAATCTCTCCACTCTTAGAAAAAATCTGGGCAAGTGTTGAGGCACTCAGATAAATGAGATTGAACAGCAATGGCCATTAAGTATCTCAGTAAATGAAAGAACATGTGTAGATGCCTAGCTAGAAATAGAATCCCCAGAGATGTTTGTTTCTGCCTCCACTGCGTGCATACTATGTTTGGAGAATGGGAAAGATGACTGCATGCTGAAAATAAAACAGTAAGGAAAAACTGATCCCCCTTGTGTTCTACCTTAATCAGTTTATTCTCTGGGTGCTGCTCTATCAAGTTGCTGGTTCTTTTAAGCTTTCTCCTCCCTCACCTGAAGGTGAGGGAGCTCGTATGAGGTCTTCTCATATCCCTCAGCTTACCAAAAATGTGGTGGAAACATATTAAAGAGAAAACAGGACAGTGCAGCGCAAGTTGTGTCTCTAAAAGCCAGTTAAGTGTCTTGGTAAAGAAGCTAACAATGCTGAGTTTAATGTGATAGCCTGGTCTAGAAACCTCTGTGAAGCTGAATGCTACTGGCCCCGTACGTTAAACTAGAATTATCTGAGATGTATGGACTGTGAGATAATCATTAGGCCTTCTGCTCTGTGGTGCTGCTGGTGTGGAATTAGTACTGTACCGAGACAGTTAAATGTTTGAGACTCACATATTTGGGGTGATTACACCAAAAATGGATTCTTTTCTGGGGTCAAGCACCTGATGTTGTTGCTCAAGGCTTCACAGGTTAATGGTCATCCTCCATCTTGCAAAGTGACCAGAACTTTGCAGTCAAAAACAGAAGTTATGATGACAGTCGGCCCTAATTACTCTGCTCGCTTGCAGGTAGGCACAAGCAGTTTGCTACATGTGCATTCTATACTCCTGGCTAAAAACAACACAAGACATTCAGCAGGAGCTGGCAAGAAAACAACTAACAGAAGGCCAGGTGCAACCAGTACAGTCACCTCAAGGACAGAGCAACCCCTGTGCCTCCTGGCAGGGAGTTTACAGCCTGCGGAGTTTGCTCTCTGCCTTGCCTTCTGCCCTGGATTCATAGCCGTACTGTGCGGCTCCCTGTGGCCAGAGGGAGAGCCACTTTTTCTGCGGTGAGTAACCTTTGTGAAGATCTTGTTTGTGGGGTCACTTTGAAATAATTCTAGGAGGTGGCATTGTAACTTTTGGCTGTTAAATGATCCAATCCATTCCATATAAAGCTTTGGAGTATGACTAATTAACATAATAATAACCACTAGCAGAGAACAAATTAACTGCCTGAACGCTCAGGACTTAAAAGATCAGAGAGAACAAGTTGGAAGGCACTGAGAAATTGAATTAGCAGATTCCCAGGCTGGCAGCCAGTAAGGGACTTCATGCACTAGTGTGTGGGGAGGGATGAGCTCCAAGCCCCAGAGACCCAGACAAAGCCGCTGTCTTCTCTGGGATTATACCATGTGGGTATGTCCCCGAGGGCAAGAAGGGAATGAGCTCTGGAGCCGTTTTTATTCAAGCTAATATTCTGTGAATCAAATGATCTAATTAGCTAAATGTGCATTTGACCACAAGATGTTGTTATTTTTGGCTAACATTGCAAACCTGCATTAGGGTTGCTTCTTTCTCTTCTCTGCATCAATTTTTTACAAAATTCCTGTATTTTCTGATTTAAATCATCAGCAACCTGTGTGGCTGCTCTTGTATTTTGGACTTCAGAGCCTATGATGTCTCTCTTCCTTTTCAGCGATGAGATGAGCTTCTAACTGATACTAGATGAAAGCAATCAGGTTCTTTGAAACAAGTTGTAACCAACAATACAGGTACAAGTAAAGTTTTCTTTCTGTTTTCAAGTAGAAAAAGAGAGGGAAATTACAGATCAATGTGAGCCACAAAATTACATTCCAATTTGGATTTTGATTACAGAACTCCCAGGGTTCAGGCTGAGCTTGAGGTGACACTGAGATCACCAAAATGGAAACAAAATATTATCAGCTTCTGAGTTTTGGCCACTCCAAAATTGAATGAGGTATCACAGAAATCAGATTTCACATTCAGAGAGAGAATGTCTCAATAAGCTTACAGATTTGTTTGTTGCATATCACAATAATTGTTATCATCTTTGTTTTGCAGACTTGGGGACTAGGGACTGCCTGAGGTGCCAGCAGCCACCACCCCAACCTGTTTCTTTTATACTGTAGCAGCAACTCACAAGGTATCACCCTAGCATGTACCACCAGTGCAACATTTTGCCCCATTCTTAGTTCCCAGAAGGGTGCTAACAATCTAGAAGAAAAAGCACAATCAAAGGCTGCACAGATGGTTCCCTCACAGCTGATGGGTAGCTGTGGCTGTTGATGAGTATTTTGGAGGTGACAGACTGAAAGGGCAAAGAAGAGTTACTACCGGCATTTAAAGGGACTCTGCCAGGCCACAACATAGCAGTGGGAGCTGAGCACTGTTTTGAGGCACTTTTCGTGTTTCCCAGTAATCCTTAGCAGTGACTTCAGCATGTGCTACTACAACCAGACATGACTCTGAGATAATATTCTCAAACATGAAGCAACGAACGGCAAGAACTGAGGCTGGTTTAGGTGCTAGCTCCAAATTTCACATAGCCATTCCTGATGTGTTTAGCCTCTTTAGAGCTCTGCTCTTTTTATAGGTGTCCTTGCTTTGTCTGAGGGCCCACTCCAGGCACAGACAGTTGAAGCTCAACCATCTGCCAATCACAGTGAATATTTCCCGACTAGCTTTTTCATTTAAACACCCTGAGCTATCTCTGATTTCTGACTGTGTGGTCCAGCCCTTCCAGGAATGCCTGGCTATAGATGTTTTTATTTTGGTATAAAACTACCTTGTGCTGCAGTGACTTTTCCTCTCTGCTCCATCACAGGATTGAGGATGAATAATCCTACTGAACAGGTAATCCCCTGGAAAGCGACATCTGCCTCCAGGAGAGACCTTTCATGCTGATGGCCCTATAGAAACTGCAAAAGATCACAGGTGTCCTTAACTCTCACTGAAGAGTGACAGCATTCTCAGCCTGACTGCCCAGCATTTGCCTCAGACGTCTTCTCTGAAGTCAGCTGAATGTACATCTAGGCAACACATCCGCGTAAGCTCTGAAAGGGTAAATCAGGCTGTTGCTATAGGATGCCATTCAGGATCATGGGTGTGGTATAGAAAAGCACACTACACTATACTGGAGAATCGTACATCAAAGGGGCTGGTTTTAAGAATCAGCCCAACCAACCCCACTGAAGGCAGCCAAATTTTCAGTCACACAAGAAATACATATACTTCTGTGTGAAGTGTTCCTTCCTTATGAACTAAATCTGAAGAATAAGATGAGATTTCACCTCCACACTGGCTGTATCAGTCCTGCAGTAGCTGTCCTCCTGTTGTTCTCAACTTAACCTGAATGAATTGTCTGTCTTTTCCATAATCAGTTCCATGCAGATACTACAATTGAACTCAGTGCTCCCTAGGCAAGAGATCATCTTAATCTTATTAAGTCTCTTCCTGGGAGCTTCCTACAGTAATGAGGCTTAAGAACTGTGAGGAAAGTAGGGTGGCCACCTTGCTTTTTAAGACTTAGGTCTAACCATTGTATTTGTTGTTTCAAATGAGGACAGCTAAAAATATTTAAACATATTTGAGCACGAAAGCAAAATTTGCTGACCTGTATCTGTGAGGTGCCAAATGTAATAAAGACAACCGAAACAGACAGGCCCGTACCTTACCCAAAGGGTGTGCTGACGCAGTGATTTCTTCAGAGTTATATTCAGACGTTGTTTCTCTGCTGTTATTGCCACTGATGACAGCGGGCCTCCTACAAGCCTGACTGCCCACTTCCAGCTTGCCTCATAAAGTTCGAGCCAGAAGCAGACATGCTGTCATCTGGTCTGACCACCTGACTAGAAGATTTCAGCCTGCTGTTATGGATAGAGCTTAATAATCTGTATATGGTTAAATTTCTCTTTCGGAAAATACCACTCTTGATTTATAAACTTTAAAAATCAGAGAATCTGCACGTGCCTTAGGTGTCTGCTCCTTAGCTAAAAGTCTCTCCTTTTCCTCTAATTTGTCTGACTTCATCTTCCAAAAATCAGTTTGTGTTATGTCTTTCTCCATTAGTCTAAAGAGCTTGTAAGTACCAGGCGTTTTTCTCCACATGAAAGCACTTACTCACTATAATCACCTTACTGTAATACAAGCAGGACTGGGTCTCAGAATAATACATGACAGATTAAAAAAACATGTAGCTCAGTTAGCAGAGGAAGCTTTTTTCTCTGCAGATTTGTATCTCAAACTTAGACTTTCTGGTGTCTAGAATGCACACATTAGTCAATTGCTTTCCCACAAGTGAGTCAATATTAGTAGAAACCCATTCATCATCGTTGTCATCATCATCATCATCCACATGGATTCTCTGGTTTAATAACACAGTTGAGCTCTTCAGGATGCTCCTTCTCTATCTGCTGATTTATTTTCTTGGAACTTGTAGGAGTGCAGTATTGTTAGGAATAAGTTTATGGGGAAGGGACAGAGACTAATGGAAACATCTGTGTGAGATGATCAGTCCAGTCCCATTTCCACAGGGAACCAAAAAAAGACATCAGAGAACTATGCAAAGTAACTGCTCTTTTTTAAACCTCTGTAGTAGAAAACTGAGATTGTTGTATGTAGACTGTCTTGGTTTTAGAATCTTTTTTTCGTATCCACATTGGGAAGCCCACATACAAGGACACCCACTGAGGCAATGGGTGCTAGAGGTGTACAGCAGCACTGAAAGTCAAGTCTTTCCTGTTTAAAGTCCGGCAACTCATTTCTCGCAATTTGAGTTCAGGGTCGCCAGGGAGTTCTGTACCGTATGGTACCAGAATATTTGTCTTCTACCAAAAATTTCTGTCTCCTCATCTTCTGCTCCAACCACAATGCTTTCTTCCCTTAAGTCAATTCCGTAAGATGTAACTGATACTCTTGGCACAGGAGTTTATTTGTCTCCTGAAAGCAAAAGATTATTTTCAGGTTTGTGCTTGCTCCTGCATGGCCCTACAGTATGTCACGCACGTGTACTGCCAGAGTCCCAGCAGTGACCGGTGCCCTCTGTGCCACTGCTACATCTGTTGGTGGATGTTGCCTAATGGAAACGCTGCCTCTGACACACCTACCTAACGCACTTGTAACCTTCAATGTTACAAAATCTGAACGCATATTATGGCAGTGCCCAAAAAAGACTAGGCGTTTTAATCTGAGATCATTATGTTTCACAAACGTACTCCTCTGGTATCTGCTACAAAAAACGTCTGAAACAGGTATGACTTCTAATAGATAAATGAACTTTTTCTCCGTTTGGTACTAAATAAGTAAAATGCAGGACTGCTGAGGAGTGAACTCTGCCTAAACAGAACAGAAAAGGGGTAGCACTCAGTCTGCTGGCAGTCGGTTTTGAAAATGTGGTCAGTCAGTGCCCGCTTCAGGCACAGAAAGCGTGGAGTGAATGAAGCTGGAGAGGGCTGGGCTGTCCTCCAAGCTTAAAAGCTGAGTTATCAAGACTTTGCAGGAGCTGTTGCGTCATTACAGAGAGTTCCAACATGCATAAAGCCTTCCATTTTGAAGGCTTTGCTTCCTATCTTTCAGGCATGGTGCCTTACAAAAGGCAGGAGATATCTGGCAGCAGTGGCACGCTATGTTAGTGTCCTGCTGCCTCCTGAGTGCACAGAGAGGTTCTGGATCCATACAGAGGAGGCCTGAACTGCATGACATTTTGCAGGTGCGATAACCTCAGAGAAAGTGTGGAAGAGATACTGCAGTCACTATTTGTGATTTTGCTTTAATGTCTAATGTGGTTTCTGAGCATTTTTATCCCACAGAAGAAACAAAGTAGAGCAAAACCTATTATTTTTATGGGTAGCACGGGTCCATAATGAAGGGTGTTGGAGAAATAATGAGTGGCCTGGCAACAACAACATCTGTGACAGTACCGGTGTGGTGCATGCAGATCTGGTGATGGCTGCACGTGAAAACATTTCTCCCAGTACATCTGAGGGGACTGTAAGTACAAGTGAGACAATGGAAAAATAGTTGAGACAGACTGTTACACATAACAAACCCTAAAATTGTTGCTTTTAAAAAAAAAAAAAGAAAAAAAAAAAGTTGGGCAGCTGAGGTCAGCAAATTACTTATTTCTTCCTTGGAGATGATTCCAGTTCTTCAGATTTCGAGGAGTCTAGGATTTAAGGTTACTCAGGAACCTCACATTTGAAGTTCTATGGAACTCAAAGTGGGTCTCTTAGTTTAAATAGTGCTCTTAAAGGTCAGTTCAGGCAACTTGTGCTTTTAAAGCAAATGAATACTATTTTGAAAATCAGCATATAGATGGAGACACCTACAATAGGTAGGGCTGCTAGTTTCGCTTCAAGATTCAGAGCTAGGTAATGATATACTTTCCAAATGTCCAGCCACATATTTAAATATTCCCTTACAGAATATAGGAAACATACAAAGCAAATCTAGATTTAGCAGAATTCAAATGCTCCCCTTCCTGAATGCAAAACTATGTCTTTTTACTATCCTCAGTCTCCTCCTCACTAATCCCCACACTGTTATCTTTCTCCTTTTATTTCACTGCTACATGCAGAAGCTTCACCTGCTGCTTAATTTGTTTTTCCTTCACGTCTGTCTATGTTTTCCTCACTTGAATGGCTTGTTTTGCAAAGCAGTACAAGTACGGCTACTGCAACAGTCTCCCCTGTTGAAGCCTGCCTGCCACACGTATTTCTTTTGGAGTCTAACTTGGTGTTGAATCCTAACATTTAAAAAAATGAAATGTAGCATGGTTTTATGCACTATAATTAATGTTTCTAAATTTCGCTCCTTTGCTGCCCTGCCCACAGCTGTGTTGTGCAGAATTTCATCAATGAACATGTTCTTTGTTTCCTCCTTGAGCCAGTAGAGGAAAAATACTGGGAATTTTTACTCTCTGATACTTTTTTTCTGACATGTAATAACATGACATGAAAAATTCCACTGGAATTTTAAGCCATTATTCTCATTATTCATCTTTAATATGTAAGCACGTTGAACCTGGCTCCCTGGCAAAGATACAAAAATCAACATGCTTTCCAATGATCACGAATGTGCTAATTCTAAATACTGTGAACAGGAATATCCCAGAAAGACAGAGAACATGAAAGAAGAGTTGGGAAAGCATTCTTGCATCTCAAAGGTGATAGCGATTATTCTGAACTTTCTTTCACCAAGGTAAACTATTCTAGAAATCTGTTTTCTTGGTGTTCTTTTTCATTCGTTTTTCCAATCAGATCATCAGCTCTGCATGCTTCATCGATCTTTGCTTACACAAGGATCTGTTTAGATAACATTTACCACACTGGTGATGTTTCTAAAGGAGGAGAGTGCTACTGTCTAATATCCCAACATTTTTGTGGTGTTTTT
>VXAV01005926.1:25344-53581 GCA_013399715.1 Alectura lathami | reverse complement strand
GGCCGGGCGGGGCGGCGGTTGCGGCCGGGCGCTCCCGGGAGCAGCGGAGGCGCTCCTCTGCCCGCCCTGCCTTGTGCCGAAGTCGCTCCCCGCGCGTTTTGTTTTGTTTCCCTCCCTCAGATCTTAGTATGGAAGGAGCTCGACTACGGCTCCATGACGGAGGCGGAGAAGCAGATGCTCGTTTCGGAGGTGAATCTGCTCCGCGAACTGAGGCACCCGAACATCGTCCGCTACCACGACCGCATCATCGACCGGAGCAGCACGACCCTGTACATCGTGATGGAGTACTGCGACGGCGGCGACCTGGCCAGCCTCATCGCCCGCTGCACGAGGGAGAGGCACGTAGAGCCTGCGGTGGCCTGGGCCGTGAGGGATCCTGGGCAGTCGAAAGAGAAAGCTCGCAGCAAAGCGTGTCCCTCGATAACCAGATAACTGCACCAGACACAATGCTCTCATTTAGGAGGGGTGTGTGGAAAGTGGTTGTTTTAGCCCTCTTGTTGTTTGTTGCTCATAACAGCTTTAAAAACGGTTGCCAACATTCTGCTGTCTTAAGCGATCCCAGGGGGAGATCTTGTCACAAAACCAGCAATGTGATGTTTGTGTTGTAAGTAATAGGATCGTTGCATATCTGTTAGAACCGTTGAGGGAGGAAGGGCATGTCACAGGGACTCTGCAAGAAGTCTAGATGTCTTCCAGCACAATCAGAATGGCATTTAATTTCATTTTTAAAATAATGTGTAGATGTCTGCTGTCACTGCATCTTTAAAGGTGGTGGTCCTGATTCAGTGAGTTATAGCAACAGTATTTTTAAAAAGTTATAAGACAAAGACTGGCAGCAACTACTTATATTGGTGTATGCAATAAAGCACATATTAACACTTATTAAACAATGTTTCCATCTTTCAGGCATTACTTGGAAGAAAGCTTTGTTCTCCGAGTGTTGACTCAATTGACACTGGCCTTGAAGGAATGTCACAGACGGAGTGACGGTGGAGTCACTGTGCATCGTGACCTAAAACCAGCAAATGTCTTTCTAGACAGCAAGCAGAATGTTAAGCTCGGAGATTTTGGACTGGCTAGAATACTGCAGCACGACACTAGCTTTGCCAAAACGTTTGTTGGAACTCCGTATTACATGTCTCCAGTAAGACCTCTGTGCTGTGCCTTATGTTCTATGTTCTCTTTTGTCTCTCTAAGAGCTGTTTTCTTCAGTGTTGGTTTTGGAGCCCGTTAATACTTGTGAGGGTTTAACGAGAAGTTATTTGTCTTAAATGCAGGTGACTTCATAAAGTGTGTGTATATTTGAGAGCTTGCAGATATTTTAATTTCCTTTCCTCCTTGCACCGTCATTACCTCCTTATTGCAGTTGCTTTTCACTGTATAAGTTTTACGTGCTTGAAATGTTATAGATGTAAGGTAGTTATGCTGGAGCATCTTGCTTGGAACAGAGAAGCTAAAGCATTATGTTTTATAATCTAAATGTAAAGAGGTTATTAAGTTAGCCATTGTGGGTAAGATCTCATTTTCTGTTAGAAATGAGCAAGAATGAGTTATTTTCCTGATACAATGGTTTTTGTGGGGGAAATATTAACGTTGACTGAAACACAGGGTTGTATTAATTGAGGACTGGTGCAACACTTCAGCTTCCTCTGGTGTGGTGCTGCTGTAACTTGTTGAGACTCTGCTAGTAAGAATTGCTGTGGAGGTTAATTAAGGAGGAACCTTAAAAGTACCTCCAGTAATCAATGGTGTAGTTCAGATTTGAATAGTAGGGGATGATCCTGCAATAGGAGAAAAATGTCTTGGTTAATAAACTTCAGATTGTTCTCTCTCTTTAGGAACAAATGAACCACATGTCATACAATGAAAAATCTGACATCTGGTCCCTAGGATGTCTCCTGTATGAGTTATGTGCTCTCTCGTAAGTACAGTAGTGTGATAATGAATGTGGAATATAACTCTTCATGCATATATGATTACACTTCGAACAAATGATAGCTTAAAGGTTTCAGAGACCAGTCCTAGATTTTTATTTCTGTATTGGCCTTGACATCACGTAACTAATCTTTGATTGCTGCTTATTTCTTAGTCTGACACTTTAATGAAAATCTGTCCTGTAAAACTAGTGAGAGAACTCAAGAAAAATATTCCTGTCCAGGCCTCCATTTAGAGCTTACAACCAAAAGGAGCTGGCAGAGAAGATAAAGGAAGGGAAGTTCAGACGAATACCGTATCGCTACTCAGAGCAGCTGAATGAACTTCTCAAAGAGATGATGAACTTAAAGGTAAGAGTCAGTTACTACTTATCCACCTATGATAGGAACTAGTACTGAAGCACTATTTTTCCTTCTCAGTTATGAAACAAAGTGATCTGAAGTAATGGTTGCCATCCCCTTGTCACTGGCAACATCACCTGCTCTGGAAGGTGGGGAGAAGTTGTGCTTTGAGTCCATTTTTAAAAAAAAAAAAAAAAAAAAAAGGGTCAGGGTGGGTACATGATGACGGAGAGCAGCAGCTCGAGTGTTATGCCAGGCTAATAAGATGCAAAATAGTGTCCCAGTATGGCCTACTGGAATTTTCTAACAACATGTTTAACAAAGTCCATCTTTAGGGTTAAAATTGTTCCAGTGTGTTTGGAATTTTGAAGAGGTTTTATCTTCATTTTTGGGTTCTGCTACATGGATAATGTGTAGGTCACACCCCACAGGGTAGGATGGGGGTATTGTCACACACAGAATTCTTCTCAACCAAGCTGTGTCAAGAACCTACATCTCCAACAGGCGTGGATTCTTCAGGTTTCCCCACCCCATTCAGGCTCTGAAAGAAAGTACCTGGGCTGGGAGAGCCAGACTTGCAGCTTCTGGAGCTGTAGACTGGTAACAGCCTCCTACCTCAGCTTTTGTCTGGCTGGATTAGTGCTGCATGCCAGAGCTTAGCTGCTGCCCCCTCCACACTCAGGTTTTTCTCCACCTTTTCCTTAGCTGTATAGCACACCAGCTGGTTTCCACCTGAGGTGGGTCTTGCTTGGGAATCCATGGCCATAATTTTTCTTGGTTACAGATGGACTTGTAGGTAACTTCTCTTCTTTAGGATTATTGCCGGCCTTCAGTTGAAGACATTCTGCAGCATCCCTTGATAGCAGACTTGGTGGCAGAAGAGCAGAGAAAAAATCCTGATAAAAGAGGCTGGAGATCAGGGGAGCCAGAGAGGCTGCAGCATTTTGATGCTCCAGTGAATGAGCTGAAGCTGAAGGAGCAAAAGCTACATGAAAGAGAGCAAGCCATTAAAGACAGAGAGCAACGTCTGGAGCGTATGATATTTCCTTTTGGGAAGGGGGTGGCAATGGGATTCTGATTCAAAGGAATAAGTGCTGAGGAAGGAAAGGTAGACTGTTTTCAAAAGCCTCATTTATAATGCACTAGGCTATCGTACTGCTGTAGTTGCTACTAGAACTCTGTCCAAAAGACTAAACCAAGAATGCTTGGACTTGAGTCATCTACACTAGTTTGTTCTTGTTTTCAGTTAATAGGATTTACTTGGCAGTTCAGAAAAGGAAGTCTGGTCTGTGAAGATTATTAAAAATCCTATTTTTAAGCAATAATTAGCAAAATAAGCAGAAAATCAGTGCCCAAACATATTGCCCTGTACTGTGCACTGGAGGCTGCTTTTCACCTACTCTGTGCATATTAACACTAGCTACATCATGCTCACCTTGGGCTGTATATTAATGTTGGAGTAAAATGTACCTGCTGGTATACAGTTGGCATATATGGTCAGCTGCTTTTATAGAAGCTGCACTCTGCAGGTAGCTTGCCTGTGAAACAGTGCAGGTGGCTGTTCCTCAGGTGTTAGGATTTCCTGGCTAGATAAAATACCTCTTTACATATGTGGCAGGTTCGGTTATACAGATTTTAACTATATGTATTTTTAACTATATATATGACTTTCTGAGCCTGAATAACAACTGCTGCTGTAAAACAGTGTGACACTTCAGCTGGCATCTAAATACTTATTTGGACTTGGTGTCATCTGTGCCACAAGATAATGTGCAGAGCAGACATCCGCTGTAGCTTCAGTGTGGCAGATGTCTTTTTTTTATTAAAAAAAAAAAAAGGTATTTCAGATCACTGGTCCAGTGCTTAATTAATATATTGGTAAAGCTGTACCTGCATAGCAGTTACTGTGCTTTGTTTAGAGATGCAGAAGCAGAACCATGAGTGTACCTGGCAGGTTATTACTACTGTCTCTTTCTGCAAGAAAATCCACCACGCACAATCCGTCTCACATTTACACTCTAACACTGCATACTGCCATATTTCTACTTCCAGAGAGAGAACGGGAACTCTGTGTTCGAGAGAGACTGGCAGAGGACAAGCTTGCTAGGTATCTTACTAACCTATAATTGCCTAGATTAGAAGCTCTACAACCTTACTACAAAAAGCTTAAACTCCCCTTTTTCAAAACAGAGCTGAAAACCTGATGAGGAACTACAATCTCTACAAACAGCAGCGGATATTAGCTTCTGCAGATGGCCCAGGTATGAAAGTATACGAGAAGCCAGTTGCACTGCTAGAAGTAGGCTGGTATGACCAGAAGAATGCTCGTGCCCAACATGCTGTACGTAGTCCCGTTGTAGCAATACAAACCCCAATTACCTCTGCGTGGGAAGAGACTGTTGATTTTCTGCTTAGCAGGAAGACTTGAACGATGCTTGCTTGTAAGTGTGAGCTACCACTGGCAGCACTGCAATTTTTTCTTTCCCAAATTGGGTTCTTGTGATGAACTAAGTGCTGACTTGTAATCCAGACCTCAGAGCTGTACTTATTTTAGTTGTCTTCTTACAGACTTTGATTTACAAAATTTTAATAAAATCTTATATACCTAATCACTTCAGCTTTAGTTCAACTTCTAAAGCCCTCAACGTGGGAACTAATATTTAACAAACAATCACAAAAATGATCCAAGGGATGGAACCCCTTCTCTGTGAGGACTGAGAGAATTGGCACTGTTCAGTTTGGAGAAGAGAAGGCTCTGGGGAGACCTGACGGGGCCTTTCAGTATCTAAACGGGGGCTACAAGAAGGAAGGGGACAGACTCTTTAGCAGGGTCTGTTGTGATAGGAGGAGGGGAGATTTAGCCTGGATATAAGGAAAACGTTTTTTACGATAAGGGTGGTGAAGCACTGGCACAGGTTGCCCAGAGAGGTGGTGGATGCCCCATTCCTGGAGACCTTCAGGGTCAGGCTGGACAGGGCTCTGGGCAACCTGATCCAGCTGTAGCTGTCCCTGTTCTCTGCAGGGGAGCTGGACTGGATGGCCTTTAAAGGTCCAGATGATTCTATGATGATTCTAACAACTCAGATGATTCTATGATTTGTAGGTCACCTAGCTGTGATCAGCACATCAAGTGCTAAAAAAAACACAATGTCATTAATTTACATCTTTGACAATGTGCTACAACACTTGACTACCCACGTCTGTTTTACAGAATCTCTTAGCTCATGAGTATTTGACAATGGCTTTGGCCTTGGTAATATTTAAATCCTGTCTACAACTGGTAGTATTCACTGTTCATTGCACTTTAATAGTACAAATGACTAAAGCACTTGGACAGTTCTCCTTTCTGCTAGGGGCAGCAACAGTAAAATGTTGGTGGGATATTAAATGATGGATCCTAAGTAGTACTTCTAGAACAAAGAAATGTGAACATCCTTTACCATGCAGCAAAAAATGTCTGCATTTAGTTTTGGTCAGAAATAAAGTGAGGCAAGCGTATGCCATTCCTGCTAGTGCAAACAAAGCTGAAGTTGCTCCATCCTCCCAGAAGTGCCTGTCACAGCAGGAAAGAACACAAGTAAAATATTGCTGGAAATCAGCAGTACTCGAGTGTTTCTAGCATACCTGTCTACTCTGAGAAATCTACCTCTCAAGATCTTCTATTTGATCCATTAAAGAATTTAAAATTAAACTTGCCTTGGGCTTTCTGGTGTTGCCTCCATCACTGGATGAGTGAGGCTAAACAAACTTCAGCACTTGCTTCTGTTCTCCTCTGAATCTCCCCTTCTTCCATGCTATATTTAGATATTAACAGGGATATTAATGTTAGAAGATGGGCAAAGACACTGGGTAGCTCATACATATAGGCAGACGATGCAGAAAAGTCAACGCAGCTATTACAGGAGTGACCAGCTCTTGTTCAGTGATCTGTAGACTCTTTGGTTAAACACTTCTGTAACAATGTCTCCTACTCTTCCGCTTCATTCCATGGTACTCCTGTAATACTACTTCTAAAATTTCCCTAGCCCTGCAGCAGGTGCTGTAAGTGTTCTTGCAGTGTTACCAAGATCACTTGTTACTCCTATGGCTACTCCTATCTTTAGTTGCTCCAATGTTACCATCTTTCTCTTCATTGGATGCATCTCAGGCAGATCCCTAATTCTTCCTTAATGTCAGTTGTGTGGTCGGCTGCACGGTAAAACGGAATACCAAAAACCCTAGTTTCTAGGAGCATGTCCTAAACGCTATTTCTGCAGGGAAATAGAATTTTACCCCCTATTTCACGCAGTATTTCCTTAAGTGCTCTCTGGAAATTACAATGGCATATACCCTTATACCACAATCATTTTAAAACTTTGCTTTCAGAATTTCTTCCAAAAATGGAAAAAAATTCTTGCTATGAACTGAGGCGTGTTTAATTAGATATTAGATCACTTAAATCCATAGGCAGTTAGCAAAATGGGTGATAGGATCAAAGGACATACGTTAAGCAATAAATGCTGAGATGCACTAATTCAGTTTGTTTGTTTCTTAAGATAACGCACTCCTGCTCCCCTTTTCTACAACCAAGAAGAAAGTGCATTTTGGTGGAAGTGAAGACGATGCTTTGCCTCCTGCTAATGCAGAAAACTATCCCCTTTCAAAAGGAAAACGTGCTGATCTCAAAAGACGCCTGTATGCGGCAAATCTCCGAGCTCAAGCACTGTGTGAACTGGAAAAAAACTACCAACTGAAGAGCAGACAGATCTTGGGCATGCGCTGAAACTGTGACATAGGTGTACAGTATTTGTCTTTTCAGAGTTGATTAGATGTATAGGAAGATACTGGTGCCTTCCTCTTCTAAGCTGGAACCTACTGAAAATACACTTTTAGTCTGACAGGTAGTTCATAATAAGAGCATAAGAGATTGTGTTACAAAAATAGGTAGTTTTGATACCAAAGCAAACAAGCTGAACTGTATTATTAAAAATATATTTTGGTTTTCTTTGTTTACCACACATTATTTCTCTGAAAGTAAATAACAAATATAGTAAAACAGATCTTTCTCGATCTGTCGTGAAAAAAATTTCAGCTGAAAAAAGTACAGAGATTCACAGTCTGTAGGTTAAATGATGCTGTCCATACTGTACGATACTTGATGAAAGTACTGATATTTTGTATATTTGGTAAAGGAGTGGCTTTTAGCCTGCTTGTGAATATTTTTGAGCTCTCAAAAGAGCCCAAAGAGATTTTATAATCTCTCTTCCTCCTAACAAGGCGCCCTAATAAAGCAGGCTTCTCTTAGTCCAATGTCTTTGACTAATGAGTGGGATGGTCAGCTTACCATAACTGGTGAGTTTATAATCCTTGCTGCCTGGACAGCTGCGTGGCTTTGTAAAGGCTCCCGGAAGACCTGCTTCACGGTACAGTACTTGAAGAAGGTTGTCTTGAAAATGCGGTGTAACCTGGTCCCTTGGGTCTGCTCTCCTGTACAGGGCACCGATCAGCACCCATCTTTTGGGGAAGTGCTATCTGCACTGAATAGCAAATCTTCATTTTCTTGAAGCTTTTGGTCTCCATTTTTTTTGTCTCAGAATTCTCTGCCAGAGTGGAATTTGCTTGCTTAGGGTGGTGTAAGTTTCATGAACTAACAACGATTCATGAACTTAAAAAAATCCTTTGGAATTGCAATGCCTGGCATATATCACCTATGAAGATTTCATACCTCTGGGTTGAAATGCTATCAGACATTGAAAACAGCTGATTTTATAAATATTTGTTTTCTTGTTGAGCCATGAATGTTACCTAAAGAGGTATTCTAGGTGTTTACTATCTTGAAAAGCAAATATCATTTGAAAAATCAGTCCATCTTGATGTATTTGCTGATAGACAAGTGTTTGTATCACCAAACAATAGTTTGGCTCCAGCCTGTTCTTGATGCAGAGCTTGTCATACTTGCACAGTGGTTACTGTTTTCACCATGGTCTCTGCCCGGAAGAATTAAAATATAACCATTTTGTTTCCTAGTGTTGTTCTGGTGGTCCTAATCTAGTGTTAGGTGTGGTTGGAAAGTATCTGCCAGGTGCACACAGACAAAGCTGCTGTGCCTATGGCTCAGTGCAGCTTTCCTTTTGCATTCATAAATGTTGTTTTAAGATTCTCACATGTATTTGGAGGATGAATCCACGCTTTCTCACCATGTTTGTATACACATATTTTTCCATTCTGTGCCTCAACTAGAAAATCTGCAATGAAGTTCTAGTGACCTTTATGTGGATCTTAATTGTACAGCCAATGAACCAGCAAAGGGTAGAATATGCAATAGTATTAGAATATATGCAATAATCTCCTAATCTGAAAAACTGTGGGATGCAAGTGTTTTGTTGTCATCTACAAAACACAGGTACCGGTTCGTCAAAGGAGGAAATGAAGCAACCGAGAAAATGAGTAATTAATGAATCAGGAAAGCCTATCGTGAATTGGCTGATGTGCTTTGCTTTTAACATCAACAAATAATTTCTGCATTTAAAAGTAAAATACCTTTAGAGCAATGCCTGCAGCTTCCCTTTTCATTTAATTCTCTAGTGACCTCAAGATGGCACTGTTGCCCTGTAATTGTTGGGAATCTCCTGGAGCCTATTGAAACATTAACTAACATTATTTAAGATCTGATTGAAATATATTTTTATGTTTTGTTTCAGAAGATCATAAGTGTGTTGCTGCAAGATAATGGTATTCTCAGGCTACAGGCACTTTTGTACTTGCTGGTGCAATTAATTGTAATTATCTGTATTTTTTGAATCTTTTATACATGTTTTTATAAAAAACAGTTGAATCAAAATCTTGGTTAACAATCACACTTATGAATAGCAAATGCATCAGAGAGTGCAAACTATCAGTCATGATGGCAACAATAAATGAGAATGGTTTAAGATGCACCTGTAGCATTTGAGCTATTTGAGGTGCATTACCCACAACATCCACTTGAAGTATTACTGCTCTAATATGATAAATTCAATCTTTCTGGAGGTTTTTGGAACAAGAACTTACAAGCAGTGTCGAACAGGGGAAGGTATCCTGTAGATTGCCTTCATTATGTCTTGGGATTTTTGCTTTGGAATCCTGCAACTCACACTTTCCTACAAATGCCTAACTTTGTCTCAGAGCATGTGTGTAGCAGTGCAGCCACATCCAGGCTGTAATTTTCAATTATATGCAGGAAAATCAACAGCACATTTATGGGAACACCAACTGCATGCAAAGCATTGCCACTGCACTAAGGGATGTGCTTATCTCCTAAAAGGGTAAATTGGTACATACGTGCATGGTATAGCTAAGCCTTTCTCTCGCATGGTATGCAGGGTGATAATAATAGTGTACACTCTTGGATGTTGTGAGATATTCCCTACTGTTTAATTTTGATATCAGGAACTCCAATAATGTCTATAGTTGTGGGCACTCAAATGACACACAGAAGTCGCCTCTGAAGTTACAGATTTTTTTCTGTGCACAGAAGACAATTTAGCTCAAGGATAGATTAGAAGGGGAGCTGCACCTTCAGCCCTTCTGTGTGATCTTGATCAAGACCCTGTCCTGTGCCTTAGGTTCCATCTGTAACAGGCTCATCGCAGGGGAGAGCTCAGAGACAGTGCCAGGATCCTGTACAGGTCTCCACTTCCAGCAGATTTTTAACATCTAGAGGAAATCAGGCTTAAACATAGAGGACCATCAATCTTATTCCTAAACATGAATACCAATAAGTCCTTTAATCTGTATGACATTATTGGACAGCTGGAGGGATAAATCCTCTGGAACAACTAATTATAAAATACTTTTTCATAGGAAAATTCACGTTTTCCCCTTTACTCTCAGTGAGCAAGCCAGGAGGAAGTGATCTGGCCCTAATAATGGCACAAACCAGTTCACAGGTGCTCACTGCAAGAATTGATCTGCAGCTTCCCAGAAGTACAAGACAGTGCAGAGCAGAGACATTGCTCCTTGCTCATACTGCTCGTCATCCTAGTGCTTGTGTGCACTTTTGCTGTGCTAATACAGATGAATTCCATTTCCTAGTGAGCAATTCATAGCATTCATAGCCCAAAATACAGCCAGACCTAGTGACGGAACACTGACAGCCTCTGGGCCATAACTATGCCCTGTTCTTCCCTTGTGTAACTCATGTGCAGCCCGAGGAAACCTAGGAGCCGTAAGGATGGGCATTGGGCATGGAAGGAAGGCAAAGCCTGCCCTGGGAGTCTGCTCAAACACCCATTTCAACAGCATGGAAGACTTGGTCATAATTCAGCCTACATACAATGTAAGAAGTGAGGTTTATTTGTATATTTACTTGAAAAGTTAGCTGGAAGTCAAATATTAATCTTTACAACATTAAAAGGCTCCACAGACTGATAGCGTAATGCCATGTTATACTGCTTTTTCATTTAATCTTGATTTCAGCCAGATCAGCAATGCTGAGAAGTGACGTGAGGCAGCAACACCTTTATCTGATGTCCTTTGAAGGCAAAGTGCGCTTTTGAGGATCAGCTGCCATTAAAGAATGAGGATTGGGAAAAAAAATTTCTCTGCCTTCTGCAAAATGGACTCACGCCATGTGGATCTCGCTTCCAGGCTGCACCCACTCTCAACTACTAGATCCAAGACACAGAAATCAGCGGACATTTAGCAACTTACACAATATGCACTTTTGGACTGTCAGAATGGAAGTACATGCAGAAACAAGCTGCCGCCAGTCTGAGAGTTTTATGATACAAATGGAGAAGAATGCCACAGAGGTACCTCGAATGATCTAGCTACACATCGTCTTATTTTTTAATGTAGGCTCTTTCTGGGTAAGAAAACAGAATGTATTTTTGACAAGTTCTGGCTAATTACCTTTCATTTTATGACTGGTTTCACTTGTGACTGATGGACAACACTTGCTGCTGGTTTACCTGATTCGAGCAGAGGTCATTCATGGGCCCAGTTATTACTGCGTTCCTGGAAGTCTGACTAGAACATGATATGCAGTGACTAATAATTAATAAATAATGCAATTTCCACTATCAACTTTCATATCGTTTTTTCGTGTCATAAAATTAAGTCTACAACATGCAGACTTATGAGGAATATGGCACGTCCTAAACAGATGCTCAAATACTTGGCTAGAGTAAGTAATTTTTTTCCATTGTTCGTATCAACTTGAAAAACGTTTTTTATTTTCAAAGATGGCTGCTAAATACTTATTCACTCATTAATCAGCTCTTTCAGCAGGTCCCGCTCGTGTAAGGTCAGCAGAAGCAAGCTTATGCATAACACAATTTTTTGCACGTATGTGTCTGTCTAAGTCCCAAGGACACAGCAGAAGCCCCATAAAGCCAATGACAAGCTTTCCTCCAAATTCAGCAAACCTTTGGCTGGACTTCAACTTCATTAGCATTAGACACTTGTAAATACTTACACTTGTTTGCTTTTTGTGGACTAGGAGCATTGCCAAAGACACAGCGGGAACAAGCCATCCATCAAGAGAAGTGAAGACAAGCCACTTCAATCTTGGCTTCCACCAGATCGGACTTTCTTTGGCAGGGTGTCACATCAATAGCCCTCTGGAAACCTGGGTACCACTGACCTCCCTGGAGCTGTATGTCGTATTATGGCGCAGTGAATGCGCTTTTTCTGCTCATAATGCGTTTTATCGCCCAATTGCAAATAGAAGCAGTGTTACATACCTGACCTCTCAGCTCTCCATAGACCATCAGGGAGTACTCCAATGACCCCTGAGCTCGATGCTTATTTAGGTCATCCAGGATGTTTCGAAAATTCTGCCTGATAAAAACAAGTGTTAAAGTCACCAACCAATCTGAGCGCTAATTGCCATTTAAAGTCCTTTCTGACTACTGCTAATCAATTGTTAGATGCCACTGGGGAAAGATAATATGGACTTTCTGAGACATGGATGGCAACATAAACAAAGCCGCCAGGGCAAATGGCAGATCATGACAGATAATGATTTCCTGGGAGGTGAAGCAAATACCTCCTATGGCAATGATCCACGTAATTAGCTTGAACTGGATGTAAGTAAGTACTTTGTGGTTGCAACTAAAAGCAGGAGGAAGCATTAGTATTACAGAAAATGATATCATCAAGGAAGTATTCAGTTGATTGGAAAAAATAACCCAGTTCTAAGAGAAATATTACTTGCTTACCTTTAGGGCACATTTTGAGTTTTTCTCCCCAGGTGAACTGAAAGCTAGAAGAACCTTCTCACCATCATGCTACCTTCTAGAAACACCTGTGTGATCTAAGAACAGCTGCTGTATGATGCACCCAGAGGGATCCACCCGTCTCTAAGGCAGGCTGGGGCCTCTCTCACCGTGTGTAAGGTCATTTTTCACCTATTTTCATTCAGTCTCCTTCAGCCATGTGATGGGCACAGATCAACAGTGTGATGAATACAGGTGAGCAACCAAGAATGTCACTAAACACCTGTGTAAGACACAATGAGTACAGTTCCCTGCTCTAAATTTCCCAGTCTTCTTAAAAGCCAAATTCCCATCCTAGTGCTTGACGTTTCCAAACAAAACTGAAGGCTACAGGGGAACTTCATCTCTGTGCAAAGCCACAGTCAATGAAACTCCAGGTATGCTCAAAAAGGGAAAGGGCGTGGAACTGTTTTTTCTAGTTACTGATCTTTTTACACGGGTGGATAATGGTAGGACAAGGGGGAATGGGCTCAAACTGAAAGAGGGGAGGTTTAGGTTGGACATCAGGAAGAAATTCTTCACTGAGAGAGTGGTGAGGCGCTGGCACAGGCTGCCCAGAGAAGCTGTGGCTGCCCCATCCCTGGCTGTGCTCAAGGCCAGGCTGGATGGGTTCCTGGGCAGTTTGATCTAGTGAGCTGGTGGCTGGCAGCCCTGTCCACGGCAGGGGGGTTGGAACTAGATGATCTCTGAGGTCCCTTCCAACCCAAGACATTCTGTGATTCTATGATTCTATGATCTTAACTAAGGGACTGAAAACGGGACCCTGCCTTGCCTAAGATCAGGGAATTTGTCTGGGCAGAGCCCTAGGAGCCTTATTTCAGAGGCTTGGAAGGCAATTTGTGTAGGAACAACCACAGCCTGCATGTTTTTAACCTCTTTCCCTATTCATTTTGCTGTCTCACGTTCTGACTAAAAGCATCCATGGTAGACTAGTCGTGTAACTGCTGCTAATTTGCACTTGCTGCTGGCATGGCTGTGGGTGCAAACAAAACTGTTAAGTGTTGGCAAGAAGCGGTGGGTTAATCATGGTCTTGGAAGCCTGGTGCTCTGCTTGTGCTCCAGGGAATGAGCTCAACTGAACAGCAAAGCCCAGCCCGGGAACTCAGCCCTGGGTTTGTGCCAGGCAGTAACCATGAGTTTTGCTTTCAGAGCTGGCTCTGCAGGAACTTCTTACATAAAATCCTAGACCCCAGCTTAAACTGACCAATGTTCTAATGGTCAGTTGCCTTTTTTAATCCTATTTTTTACAGTTTAGATTCCAACTGCAAGGCTACTTTCTATGCTTATTCTACGCTTATTGCGATTATTCTAAGCTTACTGCAATGATTTACAGTGTTTGTAAGTGGCCTGCCGTATCTGCAGTACCTCAGTTGCATGCAGAGCTGCTTGTCAGAAATGGGAGCTGTTTCTAAAGGCTCACTCCGGGCCATCGTGCTCCACATCCACCTCCTACCCCCCGTTACCAAGCTGTTTCTCCACACCATCAGCTAGGGCAAATTGCCAACTTTCTTGAAAATTTTTCACCTTAATAAAGTGAGACTGAAGAAATTTCTACACCATGGAGAAGTACTTAAAGATCTGTACATGCTGAATAATGCTATTTACCTATTCATAACTTTGGAGTTATTATCAGACATGTAAAGATACACTGTACGTAACCAACCGGCACAGGTACAAAGTTGGGGAAAAACTGTGTACGTTTAGTGTGAACCTATTACTGTTATTATCATACAAACATGTACTACTAAAGATGCTGTTGGCTGTAGTCCCGATCCAGTATTCCACTGTACCAAGCTGTGAACAAGTATTTTTAGTGATCCTACAGGCAAATCTTCAATCTTTCCCTTTCAGAAAATCAGAAGAATCAACAAGAAAAACAGGGAATAAAATCAAATTTTTGGAACGGTAAGGACAGCTTTCATCATATGCAAGCACAGAACTGTCTTCTACTCTTCTTTTTACCAGCCTCTTCCGCAGTTTACAAGCTCCTTCTCCCTGGTGACTCAACCTCAGAAGAATGGCAGCTGCTCTCTTTTTTAGTGCCAGGGCAACTCCTTATCGTGCTGTAAATCATTCTGTCATGTTTCAGCCACAGCAGTGCTGAGAAATAGGACGTGTACCCAGCATCAGCACTGCCTGCCCCTAAATGCGTGTAATGAGTTTAGGACCCCTGGCTACTGCTGTGGTCCTTTCCTGCACTTGATAAATAATAAAAAACGCATGAAAAGAACACTAGACATTTCTCAACCCACAAGTTATTCTAGGGAAACTCCTATTTGGGACTTCCATCACCTGGCAATGAGGTTTTTGTTTTGTTTAAAGCACGTAGCCAGTAGAAATAAAACCCATGCTGATATACAGTCTTTGCACAGCTACTGGGTCATTCACAAGTTGCCAATGCAGGCTACTACGTAAACTGGAAATCCCTCTGTGACAACATCCACCCTTCTCATTTTCTTAATTGACTTAATGCCAGTCTTCAGATTGACAGCCCAGTAGTCTGACTTCCTACCTTCACAGGAGAGGAATTCACTGTGAATTAACAGGGTGAGGCTGTCACCATGTGTGCTCCGTGCTCCGTCTTCTCATCAAGGTTGCTCAGATTTGTGTCATTCTTATTTGTTTTAGGAAGTGCTTACAGCAAAAAAAGAGGAAGCATAATTTTAAATGATTTTCTACAGATTACTGAGGTGGGATCGAGTGATAATATTTGATATCTTTTCCCCTCTTTTTATTTTGCCTCAGCTAATCCTCCTTTGGCATGGGAGCAGGAGTGGCTATTTAAACAACGGTCGTTTATTTACAGCTCCTTAGGGTTTCATTGTCATTTATCTGGGATGGCAGAAACATTAACCCCAATTCAGCATTGTTGGAAGCAAAGGATTTCCATGTCACTGTTTTTGCAAGGTGCATGTTGTAAAGGAGAATTCTAATTTACGACCATTTCACAATCACTCACTTCTTCGTCTCTGAGTTTTGGGGAGTCTTCTTCGCAAAATTGTGGGCCAAGAGCCATTGGGACCAAAAAGTCCACTGACCCCTTCAGCTGTTGTTGCTCTATGCAGCATATTAGTTCAGGGCTTTTCTCTTGCATTGAACCTTGTAAATGTTTTATCCACCCACTCCTGAAACATTCCCAATATCTGGATTTGAGTGATTGTGGCTGCTCTTGCCAGAAGACACTGGCAGCCAGGGGACAGCCAGACTGCAGCGCTGATGTACTGGGGAATGAGACGGCTTCCCCGTGACCTGGAACCTGCCTGTCAGTGCTGGCTAGATTTCAAAAAGCTGCTACACAGTTTACGCAGGAGCCTTTGTTGTGAGATTCTCTGAGTCAGAGCTTAAAGCAATTTCAATGCTACAGCGCCTACAGACCAGCCTTTGAGCAGTAACTTCAGCAACTGTATTTGAGATTGTGTAAATTTTTCTTAAAATTTCCTTAGAGCACCTGTGAAGGACAGGCAATCCCCAAAGACACTTGGCCTTTCTTTCAGGCAAAAACATCCCACTAAAAGCTATCTCACTATCCTACAAGAAGCTCCAGATAAGCGCTGGGCATTTTCCCTGTTCCCAAGCTGACAAATGTAAGTTTCAGGTCTGGGTGATACCAGACTGGTGGAAGTGTGGGGGCTCACAGCTCTGGCAGATATCTGCCAGACGTCAAACACTGATGAACCAAGCGGTCTGCACACCAAGGAAAGTTGCTGAAGATTACAAAGCTTAGGGGAAGTTTATAAGGCTTTGTCCTTTGATTGTAAATGCAGGAGGAATCCTGGCCCTAGGGAATCATTGATTCGATTGTGGCCTGGGTTGCATACAAAGTCCTGCCTTTTTGATTTAGAGTGTTTGTTTGTTTCCAATCCTTTTCCCCTACCATTCCTCATTGCTGCTCTCCCAGGGGATCATTCAGTGGAATAAAATCACGAGTTTAACATTCATCCAGCAAAAACCTTTGAGGACAGACTCGAAAGTGAGCAAGTGTTCTATTATCTGATGAAGAAGAATGTCTTCATGAAGTAGTTAGTACCCTTAGGCCGAATACAAATAACATACCTTATTAATAAGCCTTTTTAGCCAAGGAGAAACTTGCACAAACTGCCCCACTGTCCAACAATCAAGCGAGGCTGGCAGAAGGAGGCAAGACCTTTGGATTTAGCAGAAATAACTAACTGGGCTTGTTACTTGCTTTTGATTTCTTTTTTTCCCCTCTTGCTGCCTTTGCTCCATCTTGTCTGTTTGCCTAATTTCCTTTGTGTTTTTCGGTCACATTATTTTTCCACTGGAACAAGTAAGGCCCAGGATGGGATACTTTGACCACGATACGAGTCTCCAGCATCAGGCAGCCAACAGTGTCTTCCCAGGTTTTTGGAAACCAGGAATCCTTGCTCCTAATCTTCCTCCTGAACTGCATCTGCTCAGTGTGTGTGTGTGCACGTGTGCACTAGTATGAGGCCTCTAACCAACACTCAGTTAGCAGAAGGATGACCCTGTTTGTAAGACTGTGTGCAAACAGATGCCTGCGTACATTTTACATGATCATTTGAAATTTCCCAAGCCAAGGTTTGTTCCAAGCCATCTTGAAAATGCAACTATTTCCCCATTTCATTTTAAAAGCAACGGTCCTGAGAATTTTTAAGAGGGCTGACGAACTCACTGATCTCTCTGAAATTGTCAGGGGAAGCTGCACAGACATTAGCATGCTAAATGCAGGCCAGTATTTACCTTGGCTATCTGAATGAACCTCTTGATGTAAAGGAGTATTGTGTTCTCCTTAGTGCTTTGCTGCAGAAGCACTTCTCCAGCAGTAAAACAAAAAAAGCAGGTTTAATTATTAGCTGCTTTGCCACCTTGGTGGCTTCAGCAGGCTGCGTGCAGACTTCACAGATAAAGGCACTTGGGCACACCCAAGGCTGGGTCGGCAGAGTCTTGAAAGAAAAAGCTGGAGGTGACCGCTCCCCTCTAAAGGCTCCATCTATCTCAGACAAACAGCTGTGCAGGAGTGAGCCGGAGATTGAGGAGCTGCTGCTCCTGCTAGCCAGCCTGCTGTGCAGGAAGGTCTCTGAGTGTGCTATCCTGGTGGCCCACGGGGACAGACCCACACAGAGTCCCCTTGCTGGGTGCATCAGATAACACAGAAACATGAAACTGGGCTGCCTCTGAGTTTGTGGTTATGCTGGGGCATGCCAGTCACAGGACACCTGCACTGAGCTTCCAGCTCCGTGACCAGCTATGCTCTGCCTGGGGCAAGGCGTCCTGCAGGCTCAGGGCCACCTGCAGCCCCCTCTGCTGCCTGTTGTCCTGCCTTTTGGACAGCCCTGTGGAGGCTTTTCCTAGGCTGAAGGTGATATGGGATCCACACTCACCTTTCTGCCTGTGACTCGATTAGGTGACATGCAGACTGTTGAGTTTTGGCAGCCAGAGAGGGACCTGCGCAGCCCATGGACCTGCGTTAACAAACCAAGCAGCACAAACAGGCTGTGACACAGTTACAGCGAGTGAGAGAGAAACAAAGACAGTCAGGAGGACACTGTGGCACGTGGGGCTAGGATGAATCACCTCAACAAAGAGAAGACTCGGTTGAGCTATGCACCCCAGTAGGAACTGCTGGGCCATGCAGCACTGCAAAAGTGACGCGGCTGCCCCAGTTGCTAGATGAGGCCAGAGCCAATGCCGGGAAGTCATTTCATGTGACCCCGGTGAACCGTAATAGTAGAGATCAAGCAACTCCTCCTCTCCCTCCTTGTAACTTCCCAGCCCACACATTGTCTGCATGCTGCCATACTGAACATTTCAGGAGGGGTCACACGTGCACACCTGATTCCATGTTCACCTACACAGAGTGTCCTGGAGGGCACTCCAGGAGGACTCTGTCGGGTTAGCCTGTTGAGACTCCTTGGGAAGACACAAACACAAACACCATCAGCTGCCTTTTTGTGTGCTTATAGACTGCAGCCAATCCTCCAGAAATCCAAAATACATGGGAAACATTATTCCCAATTAGGATTAGACATGAAGTTGTTGGCTCGCATTATTAACAAGCATAGAAGCTCTGGAGGCCAGCTAGACAAAGATCTACTGATTCACCGATTTTCAACAACTAATGTCAATATATGTGTGTGCTGATAACACAGTGATTTTATATCACTACAGTGATACAAACTGCAAACACCAGTGCCTTAACAACACTACTATGCGGTGATGCAGCTCATCAAGTAAGTACATATTTTGCTTTTTTACTTATTCCTTTTCTTACAAGGACAGTACCTTTCTACAGGGAAATCTCAAAGAAAGAGGTAGGCGTAGGTCTATCTAATTATCAAAGGCACAAAGAATGTCCATTATATGTGGCTAATTAAAAAATAAATAAAAAATAAGAAGCATACTCCTAGAATTCCAGTTGGCACTGTACACAATTCTAAGCTTGTATATAGTTTAACAGAAGCTTTTTTTTTGCACAAGAGCTTGACAAAGAGCAGGAAAAAGACCTTTATCCCGCTGTTAACTAGTCAGATAATATACATTGCTAGTCAATAAGGGAGATGGAGCCGATATTTCACAGTCTTCTTGGAAACTTGATGGAAGAGCCCTTTGCAGGACAGCTACAGTAACTGTTGAATTTAACATTTGCTTTGCCATCTCGGCAGTGATAGAAATGGGTTCTCTCCATTGGCTCTGAGGATACTGTGGCATATCGTTTAATCCACCCATGCTGATGTGAATTTTATTCTCTCAAACATCGAGAAACATCTGGGTAGATACAAGCAGCTCAACACAAATAAAGCAATGTTCACAGTTGCTATATGCGAATAGCCATTCATAATGAACTGTACAGAATTAGCTTGTAAAAAGTTTAGATGAAGGTTTTTGAAAAATGCCTGAAGTGAGACTCTTCCATGCTTAATCGCCTACTTCAGTGTCCTGCTTTCCAAAGTAGCCACTATTCCTGTTTGCTTCTGAGGGAACTATTGGCTGCCCAGGACTGATTATATCACAACACTTCCTCTATGGATGTCAGTCGTGGCTTGGAGACACGGCTTTCAACATCACATTTCTGGTGTATTGGTATAAGCATTAGTATTAGCAGGAAGGGCCACTGAACACTACTCTTCCTTCTGGCATCACTCAGTTTGTGTCAGTAAAGAATTCACTTATCTCACACTTTAATGTACAAAAATACCCCTTCTCTTATAACAGGGAGAACTAACACTTGGGGGCAGAAGTCACCTTACTAGCTGTTGACTTCAGCTCTGAGCTATTCACACCAGACTTTCTTTATATTCATGGACAGAAATGGGCTCTCTTAAGGGTGGAATTCATCTGATCAAGCACATACGACTCTTGGAGGATATAAATCACACTGTAGGCTCTACTGACAAAGCTGATTAGATCTCCACTGACTCTCAAGGGATACTTGTGATCTGAAGATGTCTGTGTGTCAGCTACCAGCTCTCAGACATGAATCCCTCCCTTATGGTCCATTTGAGACTGTGGTTTCATGATCAGCATAAACAGCTATGGGTTATTGCCAGTTTATGGTCACACACATCTCCCTGCCCTAATCACAAGGTCTTATGTGTCAGCTCTAGCAGTCCTGCATCCCTAGGCAAATAGGATAAACTTGCTGAACTGGCTGAAGAAAAATACTTTGGTTTTGGTTGCACTAGCAGCTGATCTGATGTCCCTCACGGGGCATCTAGAAATTGCTGTATCTGGGTACTGTTTGGGGGCAGAAATATGATTTCCAATGGGGAAATATGACTTTTAGTCAGACTGGTATAAGTTGACCACAAAATGGCCTCCATGAAAGGCAGCTATGGAAAAAACAAACAAACAAACAAACAAACAAACAAAAACAGATTAAGTTACAGAATATAAAGTCAACATGTTTGTGCTCACTCTCTTAGGATATGATTTGACAGGTATCAAATACAACTGACTGTTGGAAAGAAAAGTGGTGATGAGACATAGCACAGACCTTTATGTCTCCCTTATGTGAAGGCCACATTTGGTGTTTGAAGAGAGGAACAGTGTACAGAGTGTCTCAGAGTTGGGTTTGCAGTATGTTCCAAATCACATCAGCTCTAGGGAAAGGAAATTTTAAACGATCATAGAATCACAAAATCATAGAATATCCTGAGTTGGGAGAGGTCCACAAAGATCACCAAGTTCAACCCCTGGCCCCACACAGCACCACCCAAACCCAGACCCTGTGTCTGAGAGCGGTGTCCAAACGCTCCTTGAGCTCTGGCAGCTTGGGGCCGTGCCCACTGCCCTGGGGAGCGTGGTCCATGCCCACCACCCCCTGGTGCAGAACCTTCTCCTAACCCCCAGCCTGACCCTCCCCTGACACAGCTCCATGCCGTTCCCTCGGGTCCTGTTGCTGTCCCCAGGGAGCAGAGATCAGCGCCTGCCCCTCCGCTCCCCTGGGAGGGAGCTGTAGGCCGCCATGAGGCCTCCCCTCAGCCTCCTCTGCTCTGGGCTGAACAAACCAAGGGGCCTCAGCCGCTCCTCATACTCCTTGCCCTCCAGATCCTTCCCATCTTCGTAGCCCCCTTTGGATGCCCTCTCATAGCTTTATGTCCTTCTGATGTTGTGGCACCCAGCCCTTCAACTTGTCAAGATCTCTCTGCAAGCCCTCTCTACTCTCGAGGGAGTCAACAGCTCCTCCCAGTTTAATGTCATCTGCAAACTTACTTAGTATACCTTCATCCTATCTCCAAGTCATTGATGAAAACATTGAAGAACTGGTCCTAAAATGGAGCCCTGTGGAACCCAATCGCTGACTGGCTGCCAGTCTGTTGTAATCCCAGCTATTGTAACCCTTCCAGCCCAACCCATTGGCCAGTTGTTCACCCACTGCATTGTTTTTGTCTAGCTGTATGCCGGACATTTTGTACAGAATGATATTGTGAGAAACAGTATCAAAAGTTTTACTGAAATCAAAAAAGATTACATCAAATGGCTTCCCTTTGTCAAGGAAGTGGGTAACCTTGACATAAAAGGAGATCACGTTTGTTAAACAGGACTTTTCCCCTTGTGAACTAGTGCTGGCTAAAACCAATTACTGTGTTGTCTTTCACATGTTTTTCAATAACTCCCAGAATAATCTTCTCCATAATTTTGCCAGGCAGTGAAGTGAGACTGACAGTCCTGTAATTACCAGGGTTTTTTTTCTTGCCCTCTTGAAAACTGGGACATCAGGCCCCATAGACTTATATGCATCCAGCTGGAGCAGTAAATCCCACACAAGTTTGGGGTTGGCTGGGAGTTTATCATTACCACAGTCACGGTCTTTCAACTCAGGTCTTTGAGGGTCCCAGAACCCATCATCAGTGTTGAAGACAGAGGCAAAGAAAGCATTAAATGACTTTGACATAGTTGTATTTTTGCTCTGGACAAAGCTGCTTTTCAAACAAGTCCCCAGACGGTTATCTGCTGGTAATGTTAAGTGGTTGCAGACTTGCTTTTAGCAGATAGCAGCGATCATTCGACATCATTTGCTAGAATGGCTTCCTTCTAAGCAGCTTAGAAAGGATGGTCCTTGTCAGAAGCTTGGCTAATGGCTGAGGAACAGCTATCCACAGCTCCTACAGACCTAAATGGAGAAGGAATTATAAACAAACAAACAAAAAACCAACCAACCAACCAACCAACCAAAAAACCTCCAAGCAGCAAAACAAATGGTGGTTTTCCATGGATATATCCATTTGTGTAATAAAGGGAAATCTGTCCATCTCAAGCCAATACAACCAATATCTAATTATAAACAGTAAAATGATGAGCACAGCCACTTAAAGGACTTCACATGAAAAAGACTATTATCAAGATGGATGGATGTAGTTCTGGCCTGACATGTGCTGTGGCACCAAGTGCAGCGGAGCTGTGTGGGTAGGTGAGCCAACTGTTCCCAGGTGTGCCTGGGTTGCTTGCCCAGGATGAGCCTGAGGCCCCCCTCAAGACCAGACCTGTTGGTGCTGGGTCAGAGTGGGAGCCTGTGAGCATTTCACAGGGGTCCCCATGCCTAAGCATGTACTACAACTCCCGTGCCACTAGGCTGCTTGGCAGGCCCGCCCTGCAGAGCAGAAACAATAGGATGTGCCACATCCTGTGCTCATAGCTCTTCCAGGAACCATCCTTTAAGATCTCTACACACAAAGCCAGCGTGACGGCTTTCATTCCAGTTTGCCTGGGGATTTTCCTCTTGAGCCAATACTGCTCTTATACTAAGCTCTTACATTGGTTAGTTCAGTCCCTGGAACTGAAAAAAAATATTTGCATGGTGTGCCCTTGATGTCACCAGGCTCCTAGCAGATACAGAGATGTATCAGCACGGCTCCATTTGTTAGGGCAAAATGTGCCACACCACAGGGCATTTCTTCTTTGGTAGCATCACACAGGAGGGAGTAGCAGCCTCACTGCATTCAAAACTGTACTTGTTGACCTAGTTTTGAACTGACTTTTCAAACGCCAGAACATGCACATTTATGATTTCCCAGCAATATTCACTGTTCTTGTAGGGACTTCTAGGGACTTATCTGGAGGGACCTTCTTCCTGCAAGCAACCTTTAGAAATCCTGCATCAATGAAATCCCACATGCTATATAGTGGAAACCTCTACCACCAAATAACCAATTTTAATGCACAAAACCATTGTATATTCTCTGACAGATTTTGTAGGTAGGTTGGACAGGCAGCTGCTAGAAACAGCATCACAGCAATTACATCTCTCAGTCTCTGTCTTCAGTAAATGCCCATTGGCCCGGTACAGTGGTAAACAAACACCAGAGTTCAAAGGCACCTGGCTTCACTTGTGCTGCTGACAATAGAGGTACATCCTAAAGACACTAATGTAGATGTGCTGAAGTCACTGCCTGATGTGACCGATCAGCCTCCACCTCCCACCTATCACTTGGTCCCCACACAACAAATGTAGAGAGGGAGAGAAAACCCTGCACCCACCAAAGCCCCGAAGTGACACCCAAGACAAAGCAAATAGGGCCACAGAATGAAATTTCTAAACTGATTTTTAGGTTACACACATTCCACAGTCAGATATCCAGGAGTGTGATTTCATTTCTGGTATGAAGCACGTGCCTCTGCCAGCCATCCTGGGGGAACACTGGGTGCCCAGCACCTTGTGATCCTAAACCCGAACGTAACAGGCGGCTCCAAAGTTTAACCACCCAAGTCTGAGCGTGTTGACTGCAGGTCCAAGAGCATCTCTTCTGAAACTGATCTTCAGAGCATACAGGAGATGCTCACTTGTCCCACAGTTGTTCAGAACGATGAAGAGTTGAGCTGAGCATGCTGAGACTCTAGCCACTTGTGAGATTAGAATGAGGGTAGATGTTTGAAACAAGACCATTTATATCAGTAACAAGTCCGTTGATTATATTAATTAATGAAGAACATATAGATTGAGATGATGTTTAGAATACAGCTAGAGATGTCATGTTCTTTCTAAAGACAACACAAGGCAAAGCTTAACAATGATTTATTACAAATACCATGAGGGGTAATTTATTTCAGTAATAAGTGTTACCCACCAATCAGCTGTAAAGACATTTTTTCTTCCCATAAATTCCATATCTACAGAATTTTCCCTTCCCTGTTGAATCATTATTACTTATCTTTCCAGCAGGCAGCTGCATTGTGTGGAAAAGTGAATACCACCACATCTTTCCTGACCTTTTTTTCCTTTAATGATTAATATGATGATGATTTTTCTGGTAAGATCCACTTGAACATTGCTTGAATAAGTTATTAGGTCTAAACCAAAAAGTCTGTTAACTTCACAGCTGATTAGAGAAAAAAATTTGCCTGCCAGCCTACCTGTGAATTGTAAGAAAATTCTGATTATATCAGAAGCAGAGCAAGTGGTAACCAAAACAACCAGGAAACACTCTCCAGTCCACTGAAACATGCGTGTTCATTAAAAACTCAGAGACCGGCTGTGCAGTTAACTGTGGTCTAAGTTACGCAGCAGCTGCAGGCTGCCAAATGCTATTGGATCAAATACAGGGATTGATAGCACGAAAGCACAACAGCTAACCTTCAGAGGAAAGATCAAAACTGGACATAAGACAGGCATATTTTAAAACCATTTTCTTTAATAGGGAGGAAAAAAATCAGAAAGGAAATTTTTCATTTTTTCATCTGCTTTTCAAGGTTCAGAAGTATAAAGGATGATAACCTGACCCAACCAATTTGTCTGGAGTTCTGCCACTGGCTTACAAAAAGCACAGTTTTACACATACACTAAGCCAGTGGAAGAACAAATCTCTTTATAGGGCAAGATGCTCTTTGTCTCTCATTGCTGCTAGTCTTTCTTCACAGGCCACAAGGCCTTTAAGCACATGCTTAACTTGCTTCTACTCAAAGGCGGCCTCTTAATTAACTGCAAACACTTTTAAGTCCTTTCCTTGATAAAGCTGATTTCCTGAATCAGGATACAACTGTGAATTTGCAGGATGCAACAATGAATTTGACATAGGGCTATGTGAACAGTAATACTTCTCATTTGTTTTGTTTTTCATTACAGGAAATTAACTCGTTAATACAGGTAACTGGGCAGTGGATGTTTTTGTTCTCTTTGGAGCTGCTGACTGGATCTAATTTGAAGAAACCTTGAAAGGACAGCTAACAGAGAGACATTGCCTGCAAGAAACACAGCCCAAAATGAACACTGACAGCCTTGAAGGGGAACAGACAGATGGAGTCATGTTTGTCAGAGTCCCACAAGCCTTTATTAAAAGCAGACAGGTCTGACGACTGTGCAGAAAGGGAACAAGATAGGTGCTAAAAGGAGGCAGCGTGCTCTGTAACATGTGACTGCATTAGAGGACCCTAGACAGGGCTTCACCTTCTCCAAGTGGAAAGGCATGCAGTGACGAAAAGCCCTCCGTGGCTGACCTCTCTCCACATGCAAGCTTGCACCGATTCAAAGGAAAAAGTAGTGACTTTATTTACTCAGCAAACATGCTGAGTAACAGTGAATCTGCCAGCCAAAGTCCTTTTCTTCCCACAGTGCTCAGCAGACTTTGAGAGTTCAGCAGTGTGCAGTGCAGAAGATTTTGCCTCAGCACAGGCAACAAGCAGCAGCTCTGTCCAGCTTTTCCCTATCTTGTCACCCAGGTCTGGGCTGGTACAAAGCTGCTCACTGGAGATTCAGAGTCACTTCTCCCCTCAGAACATGGAGAACTTTCAGTAAGCAAGCTGATCTGGAAACTGTTCAGTCCACATGTGTGGACCGGAAGCAGAGCCGAGAGAAGAATTGGGTTAGTCACAATGCCTGGAAGCCTAAAAAAAAAACCCAGAGAAACAAAGCAAAACAAAACAAAACAGTCCCCCTCACTTTGAAGATACGGTATTCTCCTCAAACACTTATGCAGGAACAAACTGTTCTCCTGCAAGCACACAGTCTTAAGATTTGATTAGGTACCTTTATCAGTCACCTTCCTATTAATCTTAAAATTTATAATGTTGCCACATGGACGGTCCTAAATTTAGGAACTATCCCTGTTCTTCTTGGATGCTGATGTGTAGTAAAACAATAGAAAAGCCTGGGAACAGCCATGCAGAGCACGCTGGTTTACGACAAAAACTTTGAGGCAAGGTAGTGTCTGCGTCCTACACGTCCAACAGCAGGGCCGGGCTACCAGTGGGGGTTATTAACCCAAATCCCTGCACTTGAAGCGAATGGTGGCTGCTCAGTCCCCTAGAACAAAATCAGATGCCCATCCACCTTCCTCAGGGAGCCATGGAAGGCCTCAGGAACCATTTTCACTTCCAGCCTGGAAAATACTCATGCCCTCACAGTTTCCTGAGGTCTGTGGTCCCTGTCTTGTGGCTCTTCGCCCCAAGAGGAATCCAGTATTCAGACAGGTATAGCAGGAAGAAAAGCTGTCCCTGGGCAAGAGCATGCTGTCCCGTAAGGGGAAGACAGCAGAAAACTGATGAGTTGGATAGAACCTTTGAGCATATTAGGGGGACTCATGGTGAAGAAACGTTAAAAGGATCCCAAATTCATCGAGGCATTGTTTACATGCTAAGAAAGAAGCGAAGAGAACTCTTTATGCAGTTAATGTCCAATGTTAAGTTTTATTGGTAGGGATGGGATTGATACTGATATCCCGCTGACTTCACTGAGGAGGGGCCCCAGCACTTCCAGTTAAGAGAACTATGATGACAGCACGCGGAAACTAACACTCAGTTTTGGTAATGCCTGAAGCCCAGCACGAGAGACACAAAACTCCTTGTCCTTCCTTGCCACCTACACTTACAGATCCCTGTAAAAGGATAATCCACCCACAGGAACTAAAGAAGGTTTCAGCTGCACTAGTTTCTTTGACCCATATATCCTAAATTTGGGTACGTCTTCTTCATTAACTAATGGCCATGTGTGGGGGTGAGGAGCAAAGGACATGGCCATGTTCCGCTGTGGTGTAATTGAGGGTCAGCTTCCCCATCACCCACACCACCTCATTAAATGATGTTGTGGCATACGGGAAGCCAAGCAGGCGAGGAGAACGTTATGGCAATTTAATTGCTGACTCTTACAGCACTCTTGAAGTACCGGTAGTCATTACAGCATTCCGTAGGGTTTGCTAACCCAAAACAAGAGCAGACCTAGATTTTGACATGAACGATCTCACAGAAAACAGGGTTCAGGGTCACGGGTCAGAACAGCAGCGCCTGTGGTGCCTGAGCTGTGTCCGTAATGTAAAGAATGTGACACTGCAGCGTAAGTGAAGAGACAACAGCATGCAAAGATCGGAGCAACATGGTAGGCAGCCATGGACTTGCTGGGATTTTGCTGAGTCTAGCAGAAACCGGTCCTGAACTACAGGTCTCAGTTACACCCGCTGATCACTTCCCGCGTGGAAGCACGAACACCTTGTCATTCAGCTAACAAAATGAGGCTAGCTTTCCAGCTCCAGCTGTCAGGAACCTCTGTACAGACCCCGGAATCACGATCCCTTTGGAAGCTCCAGGTACAGCAACAGGCTCTTGTACTCCTGCTTCGTCTTCTTTTCCGAGCACCACTTTTCTTGCCGCCTCTGTATGCTCCACACACAGAGCTATACCTCCACGCTACAGCCAGCTACGGCTGTTTCCTCGCTCTTCATTTTCCTCTCATTTCCAGACAGTTTCCCATTGCCATGTTTGCTGCTCCCCGCAGCACAGCCAGTGAAGGAAGGAGTCGACTCCACTTTTTTCTAACTGTTGTGATTACATTTTTGCCATTTTTCCAGATGTCTCATAAGATGTTTTCCCTTTTCTTTCCTTGAGCACAATAAATTCAATAAAATGAACAGTATACACAGACTGATCTACAACCATTGGAATGTTTTTGTTATATTACAGTTTTCCAAAAGTTCCTCAAGCAAAATTACTACCTTCTTCTCTCCAAATTTTTAAACTCTTAATCAGATATATGTATAATCAGATATTTGACTACATGTCATACAACTACAAATCATCTAAGTGCGATAGCTATAACTACAGCCCACCAATTACACTATTTCCTCGTCACACACCCAAATGCTTTCGGAAGCGCAAACGGAAGAAGAAAACGAAGGGTAATCTCTGCTCTGCAAAAGCACCGAGCCTCGGCCAGGCCCGGGAGCCGGAGGGCCGCACCAGCAGCCGCAGGGCCGCTCTGTGACGCGTTCGGCAGCTGGCAGGCGGGGCCGCTGCTTTGACGGCCGGCGACGGGCGCCC
>VXAV01005926.1:452-23739 GCA_013399715.1 Alectura lathami | reverse complement strand
GGGGGCAGGGGCTGGGGAGCTGCTGAGCGGCGCTCTGGGGCAGGCAGCAGCTGCGCCTCCGCCTGAAACCGTCGCTGCAGGTGCTAAAAGGAGAGCCCTAGGCTGTGCCTTTGTCCTGCGGACGGGTCAGGGGTGAAGCCTGGGCTGAAGCACCGCGCCTTGGGAAAAGCTGGGGCTGGCGGGGAAGGCGCGCGGCGAGTGGCTTTTGCCTAGCGACGCAGGCTGTCACCAGGCTCAGTGCCCTGATGCCTTCCGAGCGGGCTGTGCAGCAGGCTAAGCGCTCAGCCAACGCCTGGCTCCTGGCGGCCAGGGCTCTCCCTGGAGCTGGCAGGTAGCTACCTGCAAGATGCTTTTCTCCCTCCGGGCACGGCGTGCTGCAGTGTGTTCCATTCTTGGAAGTGACCGGTTGAGACTGGGGTGCAACAGGTGCTGAATGCAGAGCTCACTGGTTTCAGAGAACACGCGTCATTTCTTCGAATTAGTTTTCTTTAGCTATCCGAAGCATGCAGCTTCCCGCTTGTATATAGAGGCAAATTTAAAATCTTCCCTTCCTAATTCTGATTAGACTGTTTTTTTTTTTTTTTTTTGTGGGAGGGAATTTCGTGGATTATGTTTTTTAACAGATCCAGAAGCCTGGGTTGTTTGTTTTGAAGTCACTTGGCAAGTATTTGCCCCTTCTCAACTTCAGTCTTAGGGCATCCATCCCTGTGACAGGGAAGAACGGGTGTCAGTCTTCAGACACACTCTCCTTTCAGGGCAACATCAGGAGACTGCTGACTTAGCTTAGGCTGAGCTTCCTTCTGCAGCGTGAACTTTGCTATAGTTTTGGTACTTCTGTGGTCAGCAGTTCCAATGCACATCTGAGAAACTTACAGTTTCTCGTTCTTTCTTTCTCTTTTTTTTTTTTTTTTTTTTTTTTTTTTTCTGTAGTTGATTTTGAAAAGATGGGTTTTGCAAGAGGATAGGAAGGTTCCTCTGCACATTACATTATTTTCTTGACCACATAATAACCTCTTAATGTTATGTTAGTTCCAACAAAAGTGTCCTAATAATTAGTTTCAAACAATGTAGAATTCATTTGGCCGTTGATCTAATTGATATCTTGGCTTGCAAATTGCTCTTGCATGTTGGAACATAAGTTGTGTTTTTAGCTAAACTCTTGTCTAGTTGTAGGCTGGAAGGTTGACTTGTAGCGTGGATTGAGATGTATACTGTTTTCAGCTAACTTTTCTGGAGCACGTTGTGGGTGTCCTGACAATAACAAATATTTTGTTGTGGGCATTTAGTAGGTAACATGTAATTTTGGTCACGGTGAAACTTTTAAATAAGTTTGCCTGTCCTTCTCTGCCATGTCATGATTATGTAAGGGCAAGAGGTGTTCATCTTTGGCCCATGTAAGTGTTACAGGCGAAGGCGCCTGGAGGGAGCTGTGAGGTGCGCGAGTGAGGGCCAGGGAAGTGACTGAGAGCAGTGCTGTGCCCTAGCTGGGTGTGATGGAGAGGGATAGACCCTCTTCTCCTAAGGCTGAACGGGAAACCTCGTAATAGCCTTAGGGTGAGTCCTGCACAGCCATCTTTGTGCATGCATTGTATGTAAAGTAACCTGTTGGATTTAAATGAGTCAAAATTCACATGGACACATTTTAACCATTTACAGTTAAAATTCCAGAGCTTTCTGGAGTCTACTGCTGTCCTCCCTTACAGATGGGTCCGCTGACTCTCCAAATCCTCGTTGTTCCAAATCCTTGGTACGCAGCAAAGCACTGGAAAAAGTTCTCTTTCCATGCTCTTATTGTGGACCCTGAGGTCTGAACTCTGTAACTTGAGATATTTTCCTCTAAGTTGCTCATTTCTCTGGAAAATTACTGGTCTCAGTGACATTTCCATATTCCATAACTCCTAGAAGTCGTGTGGAAAATGTAGCTGGAGCTTTAGGGTGAAAGTGTGGTGCCTGGGGCTTGGGACTGACTTGCTCAGCTGCGGTTGTATGAACCTGCCTCCTCCTTGGGAGAGGAAAGAACCTGTAGACACTTTTACAGCAGCAGAATTACAGTCAAGAGAGCAGAGTGGCAAAAGCTGTAGGTCGTACTAACGTGTTAATGTTTACAGAGTGCTGAGCTGGATAGCTATGGAGGCAGTAAGAGCTCCTTGTTCTGCTTGTCAGGCCAGTGGCCCCTGCCCATTGCATTTCGATAACACTGGAAGTTTTCTGTCCAAAGATCTTCTGAAGAAATGTAAAAGGTTAATCTTGTAAAATAATCTGACAAAGGCGGGCACTAAAGTGTTCATTTACAAATTACGCAGTTCATAGTGCATGGCTTTGGGTATCAACAGCTATGTGCCACTCAACAGCAACATGTCACTTGGGAAAAAAAAAAGTACAAAAAAAAAAAAAACGTTTTTGTGTATACCGGAACACAAGTAACACGAGCTCATAGCCTCTGATAGCTTGCACTGTCCTGTAGTCAGTGCTGCTGACAAGTCCTGCCTTGTATCTCGCAGTTGTGCCGGCTGCGTGTGCCATCTCAGAAAAGCTTCTTCCTCTTACCTGATTTGGAAACGAACCCCTCACCCAAAAAGAAGTGACTGTAGAGCAATATCTGTGCTGCTTTTGAGCTTCTGGCCTCATCAAATGCAGTAGAAGGTAGAACTGCACTCCTATGGTTCAGGAGAGGCTGTAGCAACGTGATTGCCCTTCTGGCCGTTCAGAAGAGGGAACGAATAGAAGTTGCTTAGCTACTTGAGCAGCTGTTACGTATACGCTCTGCGTTCTGCATTTGGTTTAAGAAGTGAGCAGTAAGTGGGTTAAACAGTTGGAAAATGTGAAAGCAGGCTTCTGGTAAAACACAGGTGTTACGGGTCGAGTTGCTTGTTCTTCAGTTCTGTACTGAATGCGGCAGGCTTAATGTTGGTCATTATTTCATCTGGGAGTGTAGTGTATTACTGTAGCACGTGCCTAATCATTGTGCCGCTTTCTTGTCAGGTGATGTGAAGGACGACACGACTGACCTGCAAGTGAACGGGAACGCTGGCCATTACACCTTGGATGTGGAGGAGGTGGAAGAAGACTCCAGCGCGCAGCTTAACATGCGTGGAGTTTTTCTGCATGTTTTTGGAGATGCCTTAGGTTCAGTAATCGTGGTGGTGAATGCCTTGCTCTTCTATAGTTTGTGGAATCCGTGCCCCAAAGATGGGCCCTGCTTTAATCCATGTGTCAATAGCCACTGCGTGGAGAATGCTACTTTATCCCAGGCACTTGGCAGTGCAAACAAGTCTGAGCAAGAGAGCATTACTGTGGCTGGTCCATGCTGGTTGCTGTATTTAGATCCCGTTCTTTGTCTGATTATGGTTTGTATACTCCTGTACACAACTTACCCGCTACTTAGGGAGTCAGCCCTCATACTCCTGCAGACTGTTCCCAAGCAAATAGATGTCCATTCTTTGAACTCAAAGTTACGTACCCTTGATGGGGTTGAAGCAGTCCACGAGTTACACATCTGGCAGCTAGCGGGCAGTAGGATCATTGGCACTGCGCACATAAAGTGTCCAGACCCTTCCACGTACATGATGGTGGCGAAGCGCATAAAAGAGATCTTTCACGATGAAGGGATTCATGCGACTACCATCCAGCCTGAGTTTGCCAGCGTTGGCTCTGAATCAGGGAGAGGGAAATGCGAGTTCCCTTGCAGAACTCAGTGTGCTCTGAAGCAGTGTTGTGGAACAGTAGAAGATAGTACTGGAAAGAAGACAGAGAAATCGTCTTCGTTTAGTATTTCTTGTTCAGAGGTTGTCATTGAATTTCCGCATAACAAAACTAGAAGGACTAAATCGGAGAGCGTCCCTGCAGTTAAGCTAGAGGCGAACACTGATCAGAACGAGCAGTTTGAGTCCTCTTTGTAACTCCCAGAACGGTGCTACCTGAGTTTTGGTGACTGACAACAGCTGTGTCAAGCAAGAGGAGGAGACAGATGTTTGAGAAGCGATTTTGCCAAGTAGCGTAATTGCCGAAGTCCTTGTTCTTGTCATACTGCTACACCTACAACGCTTGTTTTAAAGAACATGATGTCACTGTCGTATACAATGTTTGTGTTGACTTTGTTCTGAGACAGACAGAAAGTGCACCGATGCTGTAACAACTTCAGAAAACCATTTCAGCTGAGACACTTTTTGTTGTGCATCAAATTCACTTTTTTCCAGTGAAAAGGTATTTGAGGGATAAGCATATAGGAACTCAATTTGTGTTACAGATTTCTTGGACCTACTCTTTCCTTTAATATTTGATTTGTAGATATTTTAATATATTGTTTATTTAGAAGCCCTGAGGAAACCAAAGTTGATAGAACGTTTTTAAAGATATAACTGCTTAAAACTGGAAACCACTTTGTCAGTTTCACATATTTTTCGTAGACCTATGTAATAAAAAATGTGAAGGTTTTTCTAACGAATTTATCATATAGTATATTTTAAAGGAAGCATCATGTGATTGTTAGAAACGGTCCCCGATTTTTTCCAGTAAGGTAGCGAGGTGATTAAAATCAGCTGCCTGTGAAAGTATCAGGTGTTAAAGGTTTTTTGTATCAAAATGAAAGTTGAAGTCACAGTACGTGAGACTGGCAGGTAAAGTAATGCGCACTACAATATTTAATGGGTTTTCTGGTATTTTTCATGATTTCCAAGTCGTGTCTCATGAAAGTCTTTGAGTTTAAAGAATCCTTGACTCAGTGCTATGAATGGAGAGCTGGAGCTTCAACCCTAACTGGTGCCCAGTTTACTGATAGAAGAAGGAGTCAGTAGGAGCTCTGTCGGGGACGGTTGGTCCAGCACTGATGGTAAAACTGATGCTGCTCAAAAGCTGAGACATAGCCTCCATAGAAAGAATTGAGTGATGCAGTGTGCTTGTAGCTGAGCCTGTCTGTAAGCACTCGCAGTGACTGCGGTCCTGGTCTCTGCGGCACCCTCAGGAGTGTCCCTCTGGCTTCTGCTGAAGGGTGTGGGGAGCAGGATTTCATTCACTGTGTTTTACTCTGTAAGATGTGTATCACGTAATTTCACCTAACCAGTCTCCGATTCTATGGTGTAAAATGTTAGACGAGTTAATTGACAACTGGCTCTAAAGAAGCTGTTACAGTATGCTGCCAACCTACACCTGAACAGAAGAGAAGCTGATCTGTGGACTCTGAATCTGGCAGAGACTAGGTGAGAGCTGAAGATAAAAGAAATCTAATCTAGAACCCTGACCCTGCTGACCCACCTGCAAGTTATGTGTGGGGAAGATGTCTGGTGATGAATTGTCTGCTCCTGTGCTCAAAACTGGAAAGCAGCTCGCATCTTCCGTTGCTTGCCGGATGACTCGGGGCATGTCAGATGAACACTCTGCCTTGGTTTCCCTGTTTTAAAATGGGGATAATACCTACCTCACAGGGGTGTTGTGAGGCTTAACTCTCGCATGCAGAACTCAGATCTGTTACTGGAAGGCGCTGGAAGGAGCTAAGATAAACTGTGGAGTGCTTGCTCCTTCAAATAGATGTATTGCAATACGTAGGCACAACAGAGGGAGCTGAGGATTGTTTTGGCCTTATGAAATTCCTTGATGCTGTGGTTTTCAGGTTTTCAACAGTATTTAAATGTAGATTTTTTTAAAAAAGAATGTTTTGTTAGCGAAGGGAATGTAGCTTTGCCTCCAGATACAGAACACCTTGCTAGTTTGCATTTCTAGTACGCATCTTACGTGATGACTGCTCATATAAGTACTTCAAATAGCCTGCTGCTTGCCAGGCCCGGGTTGGCCCGGGTTGTGCCGGTAGTCTTACCCAACTTCTCAGCAGAGCGTCGCAGTCAACTCTCGATTATCCATGGGTGGACGACCAGTGTTGTGTGCTCACTGCACGGCCAGGCCGGCTGCAGCAGATGCCGAGTGCCAAAGCCCAGGGGAGGCGGAGGGGCTCAGTCCCGAGGTGCTCAGCCCAGTCCCACGCAGGCCGGCCCCCCGGGTTGGTCGGTGGCACGCGACCGCAGGGAGCCGCGGTGCGAGGACGCGTCCCCTCGGCACAGCGCTGGCTTGGGGCGGTGGTGCTTCACCGGCAGCGCTGTGCGTTTTCTGTGTTTGTGCTTGTAAAGTCTCATGAACTAACTTATATAAATACTATATTAACGTATTTATGGTTTTGTTTTGTCTGAATTCTGCTCGCTCTTTCTCCTGTTACCTGTATATGATCTAGAGTTGACTGTTAAATGAGATCTTGTATGAGACTACATTTGCAAAATATGCTACCACTGCTAGTATACTACAAAGTATTATCCAAGTAAATTTTGAAATGAACAAAGTGCTATTTTTTTGAAATGTGTATCCTTGCTTTTTATGGTAAACTTTGACTAAATTTTTGCTCGCTAGTTTAAAATTGGCCTCAGTCATGAGTGTGAGTTATTGGGGTCCTGCTCTGTATCACTAACGCGCCATAGAACTACTGCTCTAGAGTTTATTTAAAAAAGAAACAAAACAAAAAACCCCATAGTAGCACTGACAAGCCTGACTTACTTCTCTCCTGTTGCTTTTATAAAAAGAGAGCAACTGTTAAGTCGTGACAGTTGCCGCCATTGGTTAGCAGTCTCAGCAAATGCATCCGAGTAGATGGAATTGCAGTCACTGATTCCGTTGTAGCTTTAATCTTTTTGTGCCAGAAGTCGTATTTTTCTATTACTGTGTCCATTGCAGGCAATGGATAGCTCAAAAGACAAAAAGCTCTCCCCCACGTTATTTTTGTTACCGGGACAGGATACGAATGTGACGGTGAAGATGCTGATGCCGACCAGGGGGGTGTGGGGGGAGCTGTGTGGCCTCTCTTTGTCCTGTGACATGCTGCGTGTGCAGCACCAGCTGCTGGCAACGGGGCCCTGTGGTCTCTTCAGCCCTGAGTGCTAAATTCACTGAAAGTACGCGATCAGGTCAGGCGGCTGTGCAGCAGCAGGAACACAGTTTTTGTGTTCGTCCTGGCTGTATTTGACCCAACTGTAGCCTGCTACCCTGCGAGACAGCTTGACTTTTTAACCTGACCTGCCTGTGGTTGCACAGACCGCCTTTATTCTGAAAATCATAGTTGTAGAATGCTGGGAGCATTCAAAAACACTGCGCGATCTGTTTTTGTTTNTTTTTTTTTTTTTTTTTTTTTTTTTTTTTTTTCCCCCCACAAAGCATGAAACTAGTGAATCTGATGTAAGTGAACACTGCAGTGGTGGGGAGCTAATTGTATTGTGTATCACATTCCTGAATTTTTAAAATAAAAAGAATACGGAACACTGATTTTAAGGAAAAATAAGTTTGTATTTCAGTGTTGAGATTGTTTATGCTTCTAATTAAATGTCAGAGATGTGCCAAACATCATTGGTTGCAATATTTTGTGTTTAGTACGTCTCATCCAGAAACGTGCTGTTTAGAATCACTGCTTAGGTCGTACCTGCGCTGAGATGCAGGGCAGAGCTAATTCAGACACTCGGGGGCTGCCCGCAGTACCATGGAGCTTTGTTTTATCAGAGTAAATCGCTTCTGTGGAGCTCCTTGTAGTATTTGGCTAGCTTGCTTTCAGCATCCACTCCAGGCTTTTGCTAGTATCTCTTATTGCTGCCTCATGGTATTCAGCATAGATAGATGCATAGTTATGTAAAAAGCAAAACTAGCTCCAACTTGTGACTCCCCAAGAGCCATGGCAAGGGCTCACTCCTGCAAATTTCTCTGTTCAAGAATAGTTTCATCGCGCTGACGAGTAGTTACTTGCATGCAAGGAATTACTTGCAGGAGTGAGTCCAAAGCTTCTGCCAGTACAGCCTGCCTTTTGAAGAACCACTGAGAGTACCTGCGTTTTACGGCAGTTTTACACTCAGTAGCGTTGTGGTGATTCTAAATGTGCTGCAGAAGTGGGTTCATTGCAGTTTCCAGGGTTTCTGCCAGGTCTTATTCCTTTTGCCCACTCTCCAGAATGAAAGAAAAAGCCAAGAGTGTCCTAAGGCTTGTTAACAAGTTTAGCTAAACTGATGCTGCCTTGTGCTTCTGGAACTGGGCCGCCTGAGTTTATTAAACACTGAGTAGTGGAGTTTAAGGAGGAGGGATAAAGATTCTTGCCATTCCCCTGCCCCTGCCCCCCGCTTTGCTGGCTCTTTCTAATCTCTTCAGCTATGGAGAGACCAGGGGGACAGAGGGGCTGGATGTTCTGAGTTCCATGTGGAGAGAATGGGGAATACTGCTAACTATTTTTAAAAGCATATAAATATGCTCTGCCTATTTTAGTTTCATAGCATGGCATCAGTTACTCCCTTTTCAGATATGTTTTGAAGTTGTTCAGCTCTGTTAATTTTGGCTTTTTCTCTGCTGGATGGAAAGAGGCTGATGCTCCACTTGCCTGAGCTAAAGCCAGTCTTGACAGTTTTCCAAGTCAAATGTAGCTTTGCTGATAACAGGAGGTCTGATTATTCCTCGTGACCTTTGCTTTGTGTGGTTAACTGCCTTTGAGGTACAGTACCACGTTTCATCAGGCTCACTTTTTTTTTTTTTTTTTTTTTTTTTTTTTTGCATTCAGTGTTATCTAAATAGTTTTAGAGTAAAACCACAGTACTGAAAAAAAAGATCTTTTATCCATGTCTCCAAAAAGCACATGGGATTCATTTGGCTTCTTCATGTCCTGGATCTTGTTCCTGAGCGATGTTGGAATATAATTGGCATAGCCAGATTTCATCGGTGAAATTTCTTTTTGGCTTCTTTTTGAATAAATGCTAATGTTCTGACTTTTTTTGTATGAAGTATTAAAGTCCTGAGAAAATAAATGAAAGCTGGGATTTCTTTCTTAGGCCAGGAAGACATTTGACAAGTAGAAATGCACTTTCACAGCTGCTGAGACTCTCAGAAACAAGTACAAAGTGCACAAGTAGAGGAGGAATTAATAAAGGGGTTGTAAATGATGGCCTCCAACCGCACCTCAAGGAGCAATTAAAAGGAGAGCTGCTGAGTTCTGATACCACATGAAGAATTAATTGCAATTATGCAAAATGCACTTTTTTAGCCTTGGAAAGGAGTAAAAAAATATTCCTGTCTTAGTAGTTGGCAGTGGTTAAACATCTAACGAGTAGGTCAATAAGGCAGGCTTGCTAATAGATGTCTGTGCCACTTTATTTGGTTTCCAGGTCTTTGGAATGCCCCTACCCTAGAACGGAAGGTGCTTTGGTGTTTGTCGGCTTCATTTCTTTCAGTGTGGAAGCTCTGCAGCTTTTCAAATACGGTGAGAGAAAAGTACTGACTGCAGAAGAAGATGCAGCTGCCAGGAGTAATACGGAGGGGGCAGGATTGTTACTAATATCTGCCTTGAGCTGTTCCTGAGCTTGCAGTGATGTGTTCGGCTCTCTGCTGGTGCAACTTCAGAGCAACTACTGTTTTGGTTTTTTTTTTTCCAATAGAGAGAAGAGTTGTTCCGTATTGTTAGGTACATACACAGGAAGGTGTTTGGTTGTACTGTAAGCATTGCCCATGAGTAAGAATGTTACCATTTCCCAAAGCTATTTCTGCCTTCGCCATGAAATGCAATTTAAGAACATCCTCTGTGAGACATGCGAATGTGGGAATTTTTAATTGATGGGATGGGAAGGGAAGCCTGAGGCCTATGGCTCCCTTTAGTTTTCAGATGTGCCCTTACCCATGCTGTTCCTAGACCGTGTCCTCCTACCCCAGATGGCTGCACACCCACCTTGGGGACCAGGCCCAGTTCCCAGAAGAACTGGGAGCTGCTTGTGCACTGCAGTAGCTGATTCTCCGGGGGGACACGTCAGGCTGCAGGCAGGTGAGCACTTCCAGCAGGAACCTTCGCCTCAATCCCATCTGTGCTAGCATCCCAAAACTGGCATGAAGCCCTTGCCGCTGAAACTTTGGTTACCTTTTACAAATAGTGTGTTTTTTGTTTATTTCTTTGGCACTCATACAGACTTTAAAACAGTGCTCACACCAAATGTCACCCCCCTCGTATCACAGGCTGTGTTTCTTGTTGCTGCATTCATAGGCACCCCAGCGTTTTCCTCGCACCAGCCGGCATGGCTAAGAATAGCCGCGATGATGCAGTGGAACAGGACGTGCAACCTGCTGGGTTTCCTGCATTTGTGCTGCGTTGCTGGCCTGTGCTGAAGCCCGTTCTGCTCCGTTTTCCCTGCTGGAGGTGCTGGGTGGATTTGTTAGGGCTCAGATTCAGCTTTTCTGAGTTGTTTGATGCTGCCATGTCACTGCTGGCTGAGGGTGTGGTGCAGCAGGTGTGTATATGTGGGAAACCTGAGAGGCAATGAGGTCATTGGTGCTTACTGATCCTGGTGCTCGTGTCCTGTGAGCAATACCCTGAAAGACAAGTGCTGCCCATGTTGCTAGAGCCCTGAGAGTTCTGCACTGATGGGAGACAGCCCAGCATCCTCATCCTGCGGGGCTCCGTGACCCTTCCCCAGCCTGCTGCAGGTGAGCTCGTTGTCTCTGGAGAAAGGGATTGTGGGAATTAACAAAATTTGCTTGATAATTTTTACCTGTATTTTTGTGACCATGTAAGGACGTTGCGATCCAAACCAGTGGGACTGGTCGTACATGCCTGCTGTTGAAGGGTTTGGGCTAAAGCACCAGGTAAAATCCAGGCTCCAGCAGTTTGTGTGCTAAATAGCCATAGTAGTGGCAATCTTGCGCTTTTATGCCATGCTGTTTGGAAGGAATTTGCCCTTCTCACATTAGTGTTCAAAAAAAAAAAAATTGTGTTTAATTACCACAGGCACTATTAGCAGGCCTCAGCAGCCATGTTTTCAGTTTCTCTGGAGATGTCCCCGCACATCGTAGGTGCACGGCAGAGATTTTGACGAGCGAGTTGGCAAGCTGTCATGAACAAGGAGGTGTTTGTCCATATGCTTCAGCTTGGAGGTGGGATGACACTTGGCACCGTGATGTCCCAGTTTTCTTCTCTCAAGAAGTAGGAAAACTGCAGAAACCAAATTCTGAGGCAAACTCTGTGGGCAGAGCCCTTGTGTCAGGACTGCTTGTGTCGGGCTGAGCGCGTGGCATTGCTGGTCACGTATCAGAGCTCAGAGGACCACTAAAGGCAGATATATTATTTTATATGTATATATGATCTAAAAATTGCTGAGGACTTGCAGGGATTTTTTTCCTTGACATATTCAAAGTTGTTTGTGAAACTCCTGGCTGCCAGGCTGGCTGGTGCTCCTGATGGCTGGCCCCTGCCTGGATGGGTACCTGGGCGTTGGGGCACATTTGGTGGCTTCACAGCAACAAATGTCACATGGAAACACAAGGGGAGAGGGGCTGGAGCTTTGAGCCTTGTTTGAAGTGTGGAGGCAGCTGGCTTCGCTGCGGTGGTGACTTTGGTCAGCAGGGAGCAAAAGAAATTATGGCGTCAATGGAGAAAAATGAGCAGCTCTGTGCTGTGGATTTTGGAGTGGTTATGTTTGTTTGTTTGTTTTCCTGCAGCTGTTTTGGTGAGAGTAATGATGTTCTCCTGTCTTCCCCACCAGCTCTGCAGTATGCCACAGCTTGTTGCTGTGAGACCTAGAGGTGATGGCCATGGAAATCAAAGATAGTGAGTGATATGAAAAAAAAAAAATCCTTAAACAGATCACTGATAAAACCAAGACCTTAATATTTCCAGGGCTGGGAAGGCAGCCAGTGTAACTTCTGCTGTTACATTGGGAAAGGACTGCAAGGAGCACCAACCTCAGCACCTGCAGTGAAAATAGTGCAGAACATCAGGTCCCAGAAGTTTGGTTCCATATCTCAGTGTATGAGAAGCAGCCTCTGTGAAGAGGCTGCAGCTTGGCAAAAGCTGTGTCTTTGTACAGGGGTTTTTGTGCTAGCAACACTTTAAGCCCTGACAGAGCGGTATTTCTCCCACTAACATGAGGTAAAGTAAAATGCAGAGTGTCCTTATGCAATGTGCAGCTCCCCTTTCGAAACAGCAGTTGGGAGACAGTCATTGGTCAAAAATCGCTTACACAAGATAAACAGGGGCGGACTGCTGCCGTCTTTCCCTTCCCCTTTATCTTTAAACCCTAACCTTAAATTACAAATCTGAGGTTAACACAGTGCAGTGCATCTGCAATACTGAAACCAGCTAAATTTTAATAGATCTTACTTATTTCAGTGCTGATGAAAGTTTGAAAGTTTCTCTATCTAACAGAAATGCTTCCAAGCTTTTGAAGTGCAAATGGAAATGTTTTAATATATTACTACAAATGTTTTCAAATTAAATAGTTAGTTCTCCTCATATGGCATTTCATAATCAACAAGAAAATGATTTACTAATTCTGTATCCTTGTTTCTAATCCAAGTAGTTCACAATGAAGTTTTGCTTGTTTTTTGGTGGGTGTGATTCATCCCCAACAGAGTCACTCAATATTTAGAGGAAAAAAAGCTTAAGTTTCAGTGAAGTTTCAGAGGCACTTTGTTTGGTTCAAGCTGCTTATTAAGCCAGTTAGGTAGGATGGTCATGGTTATTACAGAGCTCCTCAGATTGTGTTTTCCTTCTCCTGGCCTTATGGACGTGAGAATCTGCCCTGGTGCAGCCCTGGGGGCTCCAACAGACTCAAGAAGAGCTCTCTGCTCAGAGCCCACATGAGCCTCTCTCCTTGGCGTACTCTTCATCCCTCGTACGTGGCTAGGTAGTGTCTAACGGAAGACTAGGTAGTCTCTGAGGCCAGAAAAGTGAGCACGCACTTTGTAGCGAATGTCTCATTTGTTTTTATATGAGCTTCAGTTCTGTCAAGAAGCTAAAATTTCAGTTTATCTAGGAGCTAGAAATAGGGCAGGGCTTGTGGAAATCTGTAAAAGTAATATGCCTTCTGTAAAACAAACCTACACATCAAGGCAGATAGACAGACAGAACTACGCCGTGTTCTTTAACAGAATTGTGTGGCTTCCTTCTTTAACAGGAGCAAGGCTGGGGTGCAGAAGGGGGGTTTGGATGTCGTTGCTGTTCAGCTTTTTCGTTTCCCATTTTGCATAAATTCTCAATAGATGGTTGGAAGCAGACTTCTGTTAACTTCTGATTGTTAAGAAACCAAAGAGCAGTCCTGGAAAGAAGCTGAGGTCCGAGAACGCAGCAGGGTAGTGGGCAACTTAATAAATATGCTGTTGTTATAACATCTGTCACGTTAGCATTCACCAGCTCATGACTGTAGCTGTCGTATAGGAGGGAGAGGCTGCAGGACCTTTCAAGCAAAAGCTTTCTGCACGGCAGGGTGCTGTAACCTCCTGTACCCTGAAGCTGTTTGGCTAAACCGGGCTGGAAGTGGCACTGAGACAGGCTCCTGTGTGGGTCCGTGAGGGGTTCAGAAGCAGTTTGGCTTAACAGTTTTCCTCTTTTTTTTTTTTTTTTCCTCTGCAATGTCCAGAAGAGTCAGGAAAAATAAATCAAACACCAAAATAACGTGTTTTTATTTTTAGGTGGTTTTTTGACCATACTTTGATTCTCTTACTGGCTGTAAGAGAGGAGATATAAGCAACTGTCTCAAACAAAAATCTCTGGAGCACAACTAAGGAGTTCCACTGTCTTTAAGGCACCCAATGCATACCAGCCCCAAGCAGCAGAGGTATTTTGGTTCATTTTAAACGGGCCTATGTAAGGACGACAGCAACTGCACAAACACTGAACCCCACACAGCATGTCTCGCCACCTGTTTCTGCGATTTCTTTAGCCTGTTGACTCATATTTGTCTTTTCTGGAAACTAAGGAAAATGCCTGCCACGCTGGAAATGCGTCTGGTTTGGTTCTGATCTCTGACGGAGCTCCTCCAAAATGGCTCCATGGCGATAAGGTTTCTGACTTCTCTATTTTTTGCTTCTGCATGTCAGGTGGTGAACTGAGTCTGCTTTTCATTTGGATTTTTATTCCTCTTCTATCAGTGAAATTCCAAGTTCAAATTCTCTCAGTATTTTGAGCAGAACACAATATTTTGCTCCCAGTAGCTTTTTCTAAAGACCTTCCGAGCTGCAAAGAGGAAAGAAAATCAGTCACTGGCCCTGCGCTATTTAAAGCCCATCCAGGAATGAGAGCATGAATCCTAGCAGTGCAGTTCCATGGTAGTGCTAAAATCTTGCAAATAAACTGTGCTGCATATTAGCACATGAATTGCTCTTTAAATGATAAACATTGGACTGAATGAATATCTATACAGCTCTGGGGAAAGATAGTCAGTAGGGCTAGGCTGGTGAAATGCAATAGTTTTCTCTCCAAAATACGAACAAAACTACAGCTTGCTGAAAACACAAATTATTCCCTGTGTCTGAATAGCCAGGTTAAGAAACACTGCTTCTTTTTGACATAGAGGTGGCACACGATGCATTCTTTTTTTCACATTAGAATAGTCAAGACCTTTAGGAAGGCCTACCACCAGCTTTCTGCAGGGTGGCTGCAGAAAAGCACAGTGCTGCTGCTTCCCATTCTTTCCTGTCTTGTGCAGCTGCAGTCCTCATGCATGGCTTCAATCCTTGTGCATGGCTGCAATCCTCATGCACAGCCGTGCTCACCATGAGCCGCTGCAGTCCTGGTGCACAGCGATGCCGCGGTGGCCCTGTTGGGTACAAGGTGCTTGTTTACAAAGGCTGGGCTGTGATGCGGGGGCAGCTCCACACTTATCTCACATGCTAGCCTGGGCTGCACAGCCTCAACGCGAGGGTTTGTGGCACACCAAGCGGTGACCAATTAGTCAAAATGCTGCTGTCCTGCTATAAAATGCAATTTGGCCAAATGAAACCACTGCTGCCGCAAGCACTCAGCTGAAATGCCTGGAAGGCTGTAGCTAGCAGAGAAATCCATCTTTCAGAAGCCCCACAGCAGGCCATTAGCTTTCAAACAGATTTTAGGAATTGGAGCAGCTTTCCTGCCATGTAGCCCTCAGCAGGGACAGCACCAGCTCCAAGCACCCAGGGTCTGCCCATGGGGTTTGGGCCTGGGGCCACACATTATGTCCCTTGGTGGAAAGGGGATGAGGTGCTCAGTAGCTGCCAAAAACCACACACCATTGAGTGTGGTCAGGCAGTCAATATCTCTTCACCACCAATAAATATTCCTGGCTTTTAAAGGATGATGTACTCTCCAAGAAGTGGCTCCTGGTGGCCACAGAAGTGCCTCGTGTCTGGCTGCACCTGCCAAAATCTGTGCTGAGGAAAGGAAAAGGAGGAGGGGCCTTGTTTCTTGTCCTCTGCCACCAGCTGTGTTGCTCCATCCTTTGGGAGGCAGGGTGCCAGCTAAAAGTCCTGCCAGGCCCCACGTGTGTGTCCCCAGGTGGGACAGACACAGGGATGGTTGTGGGGTACCTCTGACCCTATGGAAACAACAGAAACACCCCACTCAGAATAATGGAACCAAAGAATGGTTTGGGTTGGAAGGGACCTTAAAAACCATCCAGTTCCAACCCCCTGCCGTGGGCAGGGACATTTCCCCACCAGACCAGATAGCCCAGGGCCCCATCCAACCTGGCCTTGAAGCCTCCAGGGATGGAACATCCACAGCTTTTCTGGGCAGCTTGTGCCAGGGCCTCACCACGCTCTGAGTGGAAAATGTGTTCTTAATATCTAATCTAAGCCCACCCTTAGGGGCTAAGCCAGAGATCGCCTAGGGCTGGACCCAGGCGCCAATCCCCATGACAAGAGACTTGAAAAGCTGCAAGTCAGCACGCTTCTCGAGGAGTGCTGCGTTGGGCAGGTTTTCCATCCTGAAGCACAGCTGGGAGCACAGTTTTCACAGGCAGCTATGCAATGCCCAAATGAGAGGCTGAGGGAGCTGGCGTCTTTGTGTTCATCGCTGCAAGCCCAGCTCCTACTGTCAGTATCTTCCCGGCAGTTTGTGTCTCCGCCCAATGCCTTTATTTGCACAAGTTTTCAGAAGCGTCGGAGTGGCCAAACTCGATGGATCGCCTGTCTGAGATATCTGGATGCAGTCACAAGTGAAGCGTTTGTCTGGGCGTATCGATCCTTACTTGTGCCCTGATTTTTTAATTGCAAAGTTCACCCTGCAAGTTGTCTTTGGGGAGCTCTCTTTGGTATTTCCTCTTCCTGAAGTGAAAAATCCTTTGCATCTTTCCTGCTTTCATATTAAAGGGAAAATAGGATTTCATGTTTGAATAAGTAGGATGCAAAACACCGTTCAGTTTAAATCTGGGCTGCTCTCTGTTGAAGGGTGAGAAAACACTGCTGTTTGCTTTCCTTAGAAATTGGTGACATTCTGCTACAGTGTGAAGTGAGCGCTGCCAAGAAGAGACGAAGGCACGAATGGAAAGCACCAAGGCTGGCAGTGCAGGAGAAACTCTCTGCTGGGGCAGAGCTGTGCCACAGCTCGTTACTTCCCGAAGGCTTCACCCAGCTGACACTCGGGTGTGTGCGGGCTGGGGTTTCCCAAAAGCTGCCCTGCGCCGGGCTGGCGCTGGGTGTCTGCTGCTGGGTGCCGGCGGTGCTGCAGGGCCTCACACTCACCTCTCCCGCCCCTGCAGGGCTTTTGGTGCTGCCTGCGATGGAAACAAGGGCGTGTGGAAAGCAGTGGCTCCAGCTGAGCTGCAAAGGGGTGAGGAGATTACCTCAGAGGACAAACAGATATAATTATCTGCGACAGACTCAGAGGCTGTGCTGCAACCATTTCCTCCTTAAGACCTCAGTACACCTGACAAAGAAAAATGTCCTGGTTTCTGTGCAGAGATGCATGACATCATGATTTATCATGAATGATCCTGCCTTGAACCTTTGTTTTCCAGGTTTCAGTGCACCTGTGGCCTCACCTGCCCTAGAAATACAGAAATATTGTGAAAGACCAAGAAGCTGCAGCCAAAGATTTTCCCATTCTTTCCGAGTCTGGCTGGTGAGTTTCCTTTGCAAGGTGCAAAATACTTGTCCTTCTTTCACAAGTAATGCTAAAATGTGTTGTGTTTTTTTTAAAGGAAAACCTGAGGGGAAAAAAAATCTATTTTCCTCTCAAGGGCTGCAGGAGCCAGTGCCAGTGCTCTGGGCGCAGTGCTGTTTTGGGAATGTTCAGAGAAGCCAGCACTTACCTCTGCATTCACAGTGGCCAGGACGCCCCAGCCGTGGGGAAGGGGTGCTGTTGATGGACATCTCCTGGGGGATTTTGGCACTGGAACCTGGGGTGCCTTAATCCCTGCCTTCGTACCACTAGTGAAGCTGATCTTTCTGTCACCACCTCCCCATGCAGCCGCTCCTTTCCTGCAGCTGTCTTAGTATTTGTAAAACTGTTTTTCCCTGGTATTCAGCTGTATTTCCCTCTTGTCTTTCGTGACCATCATTGCTTCTTGCCCTGCTCTTCCTTGTGCGGTGCTGCTTTGCATGGACTGAGGGGCAGAGGTGGCATTTGGGACACAACTTACATCATAGCTTCTGGATGAACATATTGTCAGACAGCAGCACAATGGGGTGAAACCCCCTGCTCTGAGAGCAGTAATGCACAGCTCAGTGTGGGACTGCCACAGACCCACAAGCTTTCAGGGTTTTCATTAGGAAGTTGATGATGGACCAGTGAATACACGACTTCGGGGTGCTTGGGGCTGGGAGAAGCTGTACCCTAGTCTCAGCAGGAAAGGCAAGGATGTGCTGAAGCACCTGCACTGGGGTGAGCAGCAGAAATCACTGCAGAATGCATCTTGCCTCTCCAGTGGGAGCTGACTCTCAGATGCAGAAAGCACTAACGATTCTGCCAGAGTAATTAGAGCAATCTGAATCAGACATCACTACGCACACGTCCCTTTACAATGGTGACACGTTTCCTGATGCGTCTGCAGCCCACGGCACTCTGGGAGGGTGCTCTCCCGCCCTGCAGCCATCATCTCCTCCCAGCACTTACCCTTACCCCGTGCCAGCCGCCCATCTTGCCAAACCGCCCTTCGGCAGAGCTGGGAGCTCGCTGGGAGCGAAGAACAGCATACGGGGTGGGAAGGTGGAGGGAAGGCAGAGCAAGGCGCCAGGCCAGTGCTGGGAGGAGAGACTGGAGGGAGGCATGGGGAGGACAGGCGCCCGCAGTGCACAGACAGCAGCAGTGGCACAGGATGAAAGCATGACAGAGCCGGTGCTGTGGGAAGGAATAGGGGTGTGAGAGAGAGGGAAACACGGACCAGAGATACCTGTTTTGTGCTGCTTCATCAGTGACTACTCAGGCAGCTCGTCAGGTCTTCCTTTGTGCTTCAGTTTTTAAACAGCCCACACCATCCCCGTGTAAGCTCGCTGGCACAGGTGAGGTCCCCATGTGCACTCTGAGACTTGGCATAGCCATGCAAAACCACACACGGGCTTGTGCTACGTGTATCCAGAGCAAACAGGTGTGTCAGAAGGAAGCGTTAGATGCCCTCATCTCCTAGAAGGGAGCTGTCACTCATGGAGGCCCAGAAAATATCCTGGTTCATAGTGGGTTATTTTCGTGTCCCTCATTCCCTGTTGTTTGTTCTCAGCAGGGATGTGCTTGCATGTGGTAGTGCTGGGTCAGGGTTAGCCCCACACTTCCTGTCTTGTGTTTCACCGAATTACAGAATATCCCGAGTTGGAAGGGACCCACAAGGACCATCGAGTCCAACTCCTGGCTCCACACAGGACCACCCAAACCCAAGCCCTGTGTCTGAGAGCGGTGTCCAAACGCTCCTTGAGCTCCGGCAGCTTGGGGCCGTGCCCACTGCCCTGGGGAGCCTGTTCCATGCCCACCACTCCCTGGTGCAGAACCTTCTCCTAACCCCCACCCTGACCCTCCCCTGACGCAGCTCCACACTGTTCCCTCGGGTCCTGTCACTGTCCCCAGAGAGCAGAGATCAGTGCCTGCCCCTCCGCTCCCCTGGGAGGAAGCTGCAGGCCACCATGAGGCCTCCCCTCAGCCTCCTCTGCTCTGGGCTGAACAAACCAAGGGACCTCAGCCGCTCCTCATACACCTTGCCCTCCAGATCTTTCATCATCTTTGTAACCCTCCTTTGGATGCTCTCTCATAGTTTTATGTCTTTCTAATATTGTGGTGCCCAAATTTGCCCACAGTGGTTAAGATGAGGCTGCACCAGGCAGAGCAGAGTGGGACAGGGTTTGGGCAGCTTTGGCATCTATTGGATGTGACTGAGGTGACATATACAGGGATCATCCTGAGGCATTTCAAAGGTGCAGATCCTCCTGGACCAGAGAATGGGGACATTGAGACACGGAGGGAAGGCGCTCGGTGACAAGATGGTGACACTCCTCACTTGGGTCAGGAACGCTTCCAGCCCCAGGAACTACACCAGGGATGATAGGATGGGGCTCCTCAGCCAGCTGCAGCCTGGCTTTCTTCCACAGAAGTGCAGAAGACACTTTTCTCTACTGAGTATGGTCTCGTGATGCCCAGGGAGATGCAATGTTCACATTTCCAGTCTGCCCCGCCACCAGACACCCTGCCTGATCTGGCGGGGGGCTCAGAGTACAGCCACAGGAGAGAGTGTTTTTGCCTGCTCTGTCGGCCGTTGGTCTGCAGGCCCAGCTCCTACAAGTGACATCAGCCTGCTAGGTGCTCCCACATGACTCACAACCGCAACACAAGAAGAAGCGAGAGGCCGGCCGGAGGGGCACCATAATTTTCTGTTGTCGTCCAGGCCCGGTGGCTGCTGCTGGAGGCCACCTCCTCTGTAATTACAGCCCAGCAGGAGAAGGCCTGCCAGCCTGCACGGCTCGGCCGCTGGAGGTAGCTCTAGAGGGTGGCTACGTGCACAGCAGGAGGATGGGAAACCTGATCGGGAGGATAAGGAGGAGACACTCGGTACCGCTGTGGGATTGCATGCGAGAGCCCGGTGTTGTCTGAAGGGAGGACAGTGAGATACCATCGGCTACTCCTGTTATTACACTCCAGGACTCATTAAGGGCTGAAGACAAGGAGCCAGTTAATTATTTACAACATATGCATGAAGGGGAAGGCAGGAACACAAAAAGGGCTATTTCATCATTTTTTTTTCAGCCTAGCAAGGCTTCTTAGTTTGTAAGAACCAGCACTTCTTCTTTTAAGTCTCATTTTGAAGTTTGCCAGCAAGCTCTTCCCCTCCGGCATCGGTCAGCCCTGTGGCAAACTCAGATTTCTGCTCTGCTTGCTTAATGGGCACCTCCAAACCCAGGGTTTATTTTGCCTGCCTGCTTCAGCTTGCCTTGGCCCTGACCTGCGAGGGCTCTGGGGAAGGGCTCGGTGTGTGTAGCGGGCTAACCTTTTCCATGTGGCATGGCCTTTCCCTTTGGAATAAGCTGATTCATTAGTGTGGAAACACTTTGTGCAATGTTCTCAGCTTCGCTTAAATTTCCAGTTAAAACACTGGTCAAAGTGCCTCATTTTTCTATGTCCAAAGCTTTTCCTCAGGTCTGGTGTTGCAGGGTACTGCACTGGGCTGACCTGGCAGCCACTGCACTGCGTGTGACACCACGTGAAGCACCTCTGCCTTCGGCAATGGTGAGAGAGGGTGGGAGCCGGGCTGAGGTCCTGGCCAGACTCCCCACTCCTCAGAGGTCCTCAACAACGGCCTTCTCCTGGGGAGCCATCATGTGGCCCCCAGGGACCCTTTCCACCACATGACGGTTGTCCACACTCTAGTGAAATGCATGCCTGTGCACTTTCCTCTGCTCTCACTTTGTCTTTGAATGTTTACCAGCAAGACCGAAGCACCTCCATCCCCTCGAAGGAGTAGTGTGTTTGGCTGCAGAGTCCTTTCTCTGTCAATGTATTTTTGTGCTCCTGACTGTACATCAGGAGCACTTTCATTGCAGCACAACAGGAAGTTTTTAATGAACACATTGTTGTTCGGATTCACAGGGCAGGCTTTGTGCTGTTTCTGAGGAAAGTATATTCTGTAGAGATGATTTTCAGGAATGATTTAGGTGGTGAGGAAACTGAACATGTCCCCTCAGTGGTTTCCTTTTGGCATGAAGTTGCCAGAAGGGCTGGAGCCAAGTCCAGCACCTGTGAGTGCTTCAGAAGGCCAGGCTGGTGGGAGAGGAGACCTCTGCACCAGGACAGCTGGGAGCTTGCAAACAGCATTCCCCAGTCCTTGCTCCTGCCTTGTCAGGTCTCCCTGAGTACCCGGGTGGGACAACAGCATGTCACCATTGGCTTTCTCCTTGCACAGGGTGTTTTGCTGCCTTTTTTAAAAAAGCAATTCCTGCTATGGCCTCATGGACAAATAAAGTGAGCAGCATGCTGTGAGATGTGGAGATGCTGGGACGGCAAAGCACACTACTAGTGCAGCTATGATCATTGACCACTACTACCTTGCAGCAAGGAGCCAGCTCATTTCCACTTGTCTGGAGCAGCCAGGAAAACTGCTAGAGGAAAAAGAGTGAATTTTCAGTGTGATAGAGACAGAACAACCTGGAAACAGGCCATGGGGTCTTCCCTCCCAAGCCAGCCTCTTGGGAACCAAGCCCTGCTGCTGGATGATGGCTTTTTGCTCTTGTTCTCATATCAGTCAGGAGTCCAAGCAAAGTAGCAGCAGATGCAAAGCCCTCCTCATCCTTGGTGGCATGCTTGGTAACATATCGCTGTTTGTCTGAGGCCTGAGGAGGCTGCTAAAGCCTCCTGCGCGTTTGACAAGTGCTTAATTTGATAAAACTGGAACAGGAGCCTGTATGTTTAAGGAATACAAAAGCCAAAAAGATGTCACTTGCTATTTCAGGAAGTCATGGGTTGAGCAGCTGAACTTCTATGAACTTTTTCCTCAGTGGGGGATTTTGGCAGGAAACTGTACTATTTAAAATTTGGTGACTTACCAGCAGTTTGCTTCAAAAGCATCTATCCTGCCCATAATTACGATGCTTAGATCCAGGACTTCTGTTTTGTTTAGGTGAACAAGTCTTGTGGAATGCCTTTGTGAATCAAATCTAATCAAGTCAGTGTTCTCCAGCCAGAACCTGGAAGCCTGCCCAGGGAGCGTGGCAGGGGAGGACGGTGTGAGAGGCCAGGAGCAATGACAGCCTGCTGGGGCAGAGATGAACGAGGTGGAGCAGTGAACTGGCCCTAGATAAGGAGATTTGCACACTTCTCCAAAGCACCTAAACTCCTGGATGCACTGGGTGTGTGAGTTTACTGCAGCAAGCCTGGGGCAGTTTCAATTGATGCAACTGCTGTTTGCTCAGCAGCTGAGAGGCCCAGCTTCCTCTGATCTTGGTTGTGCTCAGAAAACAGCTTCTTCTATACCTGTCTCCAGCACTCGGGTGGGCATCTGCACAATGCCAGGAGTGGGCACATTGTATGGTTTTTCCAAGGGGGGATTGAGTATAAGCACCCGAGGTCCCTGCAGAGTCAGGAAGAAATGATTAGAATTCAAAGGACAAAGAAATGATTAGAATTCAGAGTGAGCAGAAGGAGGAGACATAGTCCTGAATTTTTGCTCTGGATACATGATGATGACCCACCACCATGATGAGGTGACCCTACCAAGGGGGCTCAGGTGCAGAGATACACAGCCCTGGCAGCGATTGCTGGCACAGCTGCAGTAACATCTGGAAGGAGAGCAGTCCTCCTCTCTACACGTATCCTGAGTGATCTGCCAGCAGTACAGGAGCATTCACAGACATTTTGGGTCCTCTCTCCATAGCTAAATCCTTTGAAGCCAACCACTTTGGGGAAAACCTGAGATCCTGATCTCTGCAGACATCTGTGTCCGTGGCGCAGCTCCACAGCAGCATCATGCACTGGCAGTGTCTGAAAGTGCCGATATGCTCATCAGGGATGCTGGCAGTCCTGCGGCATCACTCCTGTAGGGCAGGCTGGCAGTACATGGGGAGCTGCAAGTCGTCGATTTGGGGTGTGCTGATGTGCCTGCTCTGTACTGATCTGCACCGCTGGTGTGACCAGCTTGACTTGACATGCACTAATCTGAAAGACAGAGAGGAGCTCTCTCGTCCTCCTGTCTCCTAGCAGGAGGCTGTGGCGCTGGAAGCACCGTGCCATCCGGCACCAGCACTCACCACATGCTTACTGATGGTAAAACTAGGAGAAAGGCATCCAGCATGTGAGGCATCCTGGGAAAATGTCCTTCAGGAAAAGCCACAGCTCACAGTCAAATGAGAGGCTGCTTCAAGTCACCTCTTCTTCCCATCAGTCCAGTGGGGTGCTTACAAAGAGCCAAATTTTGTTCCCTGGGTGAACACCGCATCCGCTTGGACAAAGTGGGGCAACGCCGCCGACCAGCCTGCTGCTGGCTGCTGCCAGCCCGGCGGGAGGCTTTGCTGGCCCCGGGTGCCGCGCAGGACGCAGCCGGTCGGAAGTCACGGCGCGGTGCGGGTGCGGCTGCGG
>VXAV01005925.1:0-10078 GCA_013399715.1 Alectura lathami | reverse complement strand
ACTATTTTTCAATACATATATATATGAGACATTACATATATATGTCATATACATACGTCACATCTATCTGTCAAATATATATGTCAAATATATATGTCTCATATATATATGAGACATAATACATATGAGATATTTATATGTGTCTGTGTATATATATATAGATGCACATATGAGAGAAGGGAATATTTTTGGGAAAAACTCCAGCTTCCATGGGCTTTCTTATCATTTTTGAACAAATGATCCCATGAACAAGAATCAGTCAGTTCCTTAAGTTTTGCTGACTGGCCAGTGCATTCATTCAAATCCATGATTGTGTAAAACTTGAACTGTAAACTTGAGACCCTAAATACTAACTTTGTCTCTCCAGTTACTAGCTTTCTGAAGTATTTTTATGGGTATCTATCTTTTTAAGGGATTTTTCCAATGCAGGCTGTGGTTCAGAACACAACATGAATACATTTTCTTACATAATTGCTTCCTTATGGTATTCTAGCAATTGAATATTGATTCAATATCGCTTCTTAACAGGCAGAGCTGGCTGCTTTAAATCAATGCTTTTGAAACTGCACAGATGATATGCAGCTACTTTACTTCCAAATATCCCATGCTGCATCAAAAGGGTTTTCAAATAAAGGAAGAAAATTATACATATACACAAAATATCTCTTTCATATTCACAAGGATAATATACTCCAGCTCAACTCAGGTGCTCCCCAGAGGTTTTGGCTCTCTAGAAAGAGTTAAATATCTGGAACAGACACTTTTCTTGCTCATTTGTTAGCACTGTTTTCAAAGGACTGTTCAGAGAATGAAGCCCAACAAAAATGCAAATTCTCCACTCCATGCTCAACTAACAAAGCATCCAATCAGTTCCCACTGAGCTCCAGTTCACTTCACGTCCACATGTAAGTGATTAAGTGTACATTGTTTGAAACTTAATTCCACATCTGTTCTTCTGTGGGACTTGGAAAACAGATGAATTTTTCTGACAATTGTTTGCAGAGAGGATAATCACAAGCATGTGTAATAGTATACCAAAGTGTAAGGGGAAAACTCCATGAATCTAAGAAGCTTTTCTCCTGAATATCTTTGTTATATATTATTGTTTCTTTCCTAAGAGTACTTAAAAAAAAAAAAAAAAAGTTCTCAAATAAAAATCATTAATAATTGCTTGAGAAGCCATNAAAAAAAAAAAAAAAAAAAAAAAAAAAAAAAAAAAAAAAAAAAAAAAAAAAAAAAAAAGAAGGAAAAACAAACAAACACACACACTTGTCTATAGTCTATCAGGTAACTTCAAAAGATGCTGCACAAGTGGCAAAACCTACAACACAGAAAATATGTGGTTACTTCACGTAGCTCTACAGCCGTGAGAGAGCTTTCCAGGCTATTATAGTATGACAGTCAGCATCTTGTGATGGATCACGGACTTCACACATTTAAGTGAAGGATATAATTTCTTTAGATCTCCACAGAATGCTGATAAGCAGAGAAAAGTAGATGAGAACTCTTCACTGTAACTGCTAATGCAAGTGCAGACAGCATCTTTGATACTGGTACTGGGCAAGGTAAGGTTCAAAAAAGCACTTCTTCCATGCAAGATGCAGTTGGATGCTAACTTTCTCGTTTGCTTAATAACTGTACTAATTAATGAAAGAAAGATCCACTAAAAGCTATTAAACACAAAACCTGCCTCATTTGACTCAGTACATATTTGAGGAATGGAGCACTGGAGACTATGAGAACATCAATGTGTATTTGCTCTGTTCTGTAGGCCACTGGCTACCATCACATACGGGGCTAAATAAAACCTCCAGCCTCTTTTGCTTAATTACAGCCTTATTATATTATCGTGGAATTTTGCTTGACTTATTTAAATAACCAGTGCAAGAGTGACATTAACTGCAGTGTTTTAGGAAGAAATTCATAGGGAGGGCACAAGATAACTTACAAATTTATTTATTTTTTAATATACTGCTGAGCTTGAAGTAACAATTAGTCACCAACGAGAACATGTCAAAGAAAGGCCAAAATTTTACTTCAGTCATGGCAAACTGATGAGTTAGTTCAGATAAACCAGATAATGCTGCCAATTCCTACAGTTTTATTGTGAACTTCCTGTTGCGTCGTGTTTTTTAAAACAGCAAATGTCAAAGACATGTGATCAGCTTATATTATAAGAGGTATTTTCAAACTTTTCTCTGCAGTCCTTAGGACTAGAAACATGAATGATAACAAAAGCCAAACAACAACAACAAAAAATCCACCAAAATTCACACTTTTATTTTAAGATCAAGAGAATATTACTTTCCAGTTTGGATTTTTCTTTTATTCTTTCCTTTTTTTTTTTTTTTTTTTCTCACGGTAATGGCATCAGTGGAAAAAAAAAACTCAGAAAGAACACTGCATCACCTCTGATGAAATAGATGAAAAACATGAATGAAAACTGGCTGGGTTTCCTGAAGTAGGAAAGTAGAAAAGGTATAGATAGAAGAAATAAAGTTTAACTAACAGAACTCTTACAATGTTAAAAAAGATTATATTTAGAGAAGGCAAAAAGTCTGTTTTCCACACCAAAATAAACTGTTGGGTTTTAAATGTTTTCTGCTAAGCAGAATTGATACCTGACATTAATTAAGTAGGATTTCAATATAAAATGTGTAGGATAACCAACTCCATAAGGAAGAAGACATAAAAAGGATCTGCTACAGATGATAATCATGTACTTTCAATTTCATTATGTAAGTTAAATGCCACAAAGGAAAGATTAATAATGCAGAGCATGTGATCAGACAGCATTGTGCTTTGGAGGAAATATTCCTGTGAGATCTATATTAAAACTACTGAAACTCACTAAAAAGACAAGCAATGCTGCTTGACCAAGGATTAAAATACAATGTATGCCCTTATTTATACATAAAAAGTAGACAGGTTATGTAGGCCTGATTATCATACCCATCAACAACTGGGTATCAGCCCAATAGTATATTATCCAACTGCAGTCAATAATGACAGGGTTTTATTGTTTCATTTAAAATGATTGAGTGTTGTAAAAAATCACTGAAGGCTCCCTGCTGTTCAGGTAAGATTAGAGAGCCATTAACCATCTGCAGAGAAAGATCAGGTGAGTAAACAAAATTCCCTCACTCACCTCCAACACTGTTGATGCCAAAGTTTTCCCAACTTTATTTTCATGTGTTATAGGCACTGAAGACACACACTTCTATTTTTTTTTTTTTTGCTGAGTATCCTCTGATAACAAGAACTTCCTATAAATTACAGCATTCATATGCACATGTATACACATATTTTAAAAAATGCTACACTATCATATTGATACCCCGAAAATACAAAGTTGTACACTTCAAAGACTTATATAGGGCTGGTTTTTTTTCCTGCTAGGGTGACGAAAAGGCTGAACAAAATTCAATACACATAGGAGTCCCACGGGTCCCATCCACTATGTCCCTCTGTAATTGTGCGAAAAGCTTGTCTGGAGTCTCTCAAGGCATCTGGAGTTGACACTTCTCCTATTTATCCAGCTAAAGTAAGGTCCCCTGCTTCTCCCCTGCCAATACCATAAAGAATTTAATGCATCAGCAGAGACTTGAAACCTGAAACTCTATCCAGTATTTTCATAAAACGATTCACAGACTTGCACTGACTTTTTTGACTTAAAGCAAAGGGTTTCCATGCAGCAATTTGGAGCTAGGTTAATCCACTCATTTCCAGCAGTGGGGGAGGGAACACTGTAACAAGCAACATACTGATTTTAACATACTGAGACCGAAAAGAAATCCCAAGTGAGTCCTTTCATGCCTTCTTAAAAAGATCAGAGCTCCTGTTTAATGCTGCCTATGAAAAAATAAGTATGAACATCCAGCAACACCAGAAAATTAAGGTGGAAGTAAAGTAAAAGGGGAACCAAGAAACGTAAAGCAACTCTGTTTTACACTTCACAAGAGGAAAGCATTCTGGAACCAAATCTTACTCCACATCAACACCCCAGATAACAAGAAAGAACCAAAGGAGGATTTGGATCAAAGGAGTGTTCATATGCAAAGCTGAAGAAGTCCCCCCTTTTATTACTAAAACACAAGACAGACACTTAACACAGAAGGAAGTCCAATCCTACCACACTTGCTGATGAACTTGTCAAAGAAATGTTAATCCACACTCACATGTTTATTATCTCATCCACTATAAGTACCAGCAAAGCTAGTTATTCTGCATTTAGCTTTTTGAGAATGGAATATATTGTGATTAACTGTATACTGATTTTTTACAATTGTCTGCTTATGCAAAATGGCATCTTCAGTTTTTTTGAAAATTGAAATATCATCCATTCACATCAACCAAATACAACAAAAGATAGTCTTAGGCAGGACAGGTATTGTACAATCACTGAATGCTCAGGAAGGATACCAGTACTCTAGAATACACACTAAAGTTTCTGTGGCTTTTTCCAGTTTTCAGCCAGTAAAGCATATTCAGTATTGTGCAGACAAGTACAGCGTTCTGGTTTCCATGTATGACAAGTTATCCATAGGAAACTTTTAAAAGTTCAGTCAACTGTGTTTTAAGTAACAGTCTTGTGAAAAATAATAACATGTTAACAGTATTTATAGGAATAATATACTCATAAATAGACTAATGAAGCATTTATAATTAGTAACTAAAAATTTAACTGCACAAAAAAGAACCACAGAAACTGGCATTAGATTGTTTTTGTTATTTCAGGCACTTGTAGCATTGCTTTCAGGCATAAATGTGGATTGGGCAACCTGCTTTGGGTGGCCCTACTCAAGAAGGGGCTTGGACCAGGTGACATCCAGAGGTCCCTTCCAACCTCAGCTACTCTAGGATTCTGTGAATTAATCTCTCATATCAGATTACAAGTAACAGTGCTTCTCTAAAGTGTGTTCTCAAGTTTAAAAATACTTTAAAAAGCCTGTATGTCTACAAGTTTTTATTGCTCCTACAATCTAAACAGTTTGTTTTTACTTAATTAGCTACCATTTTGGCATTTCCAATACAAACAAACAGTGTTACACATACCATTTGAACTATTTCAACATGACAAGAAGGCTTAACAAATTCACCTTTTGTGTGTGTGTGTGTCCAGTTTAGTTAGCCCACAGAAAAACCCTGAACTTTGATTTTCCTTTAGGATTTATTAACACTGTGTACCCAATGAACACACGGCTACAACGAGTGACCGGTCAGAAACAGCCCCCAGCAGGGCTTGCTGGGGGACGCACCGAGCACCCCTGCACTCCTCACATAAGCTGGCTGGTGACACACCATCCATGCAAATTAAGAGGCACGGTACCATTGAGAGGACAGGTCCCTGTCTCATTTACAGTCAGATAACATGAAAAGGTGAGTCTTTCCTCTAAATCACACTCAGCTGTGCTGCAGAGACTCCATGACTAGTCTGTTAAGATAGATCCCACTTATTTTCGCATTTTGTCACTGCTGTTCAAAGCAGCTCAGGCTCCAAACAAGTTATCGAAGTTTAAACACTGTCCTGCCTAAGCCATGAATGCAGAGACCGCTTTCCAAAACCTAACCTGCTGAACAGGTATGTGTTGTAAAACTTAAGGTGAACGAAAGGTCTAAATGACCAACATTTGAACACCACATACCGGAGCATCAGCATTCACTGGGTCACAGCTGAAGCCATTACAAATGCTAAGTCCCCGTTGTATTGCCAATAAATAAACTGCCTTGAAGTCACCTTTTCCATTACTTTCCTAGGAATCTTATCCATATTTTTGATGTATGGCGGACTCTATCTATAACGTTTATTCCGTGTAAGCTGCCAGGGTCCCGCCATTCCATACAGATGTAGCGGGACAGCTGCCCTCGATTTACAGGCAGTGTCTCAACATTTCTGATACCTTCCTTTGAGGTATCTAACTGAACTTTGGGAGCCCACCCTTATGGCACCCTGTAACAAAACATACAGGTTTTGACAACTACATTGTAAGATGACACAAATTAATTCAGAACCATGTGCTCAGAATTAATTAATAGTACGTCCTCTAAGTTTTCTTCACTTTTTCCCCTAATTTTCCAACATATCCATTTTAAATAAAGATTCTGAGGCAGCTCTCTGTGTCCTCACCTGCTCCTAAGCCATCTGCTCATGGTTGTAGATGCGGACGTGGCTGCCTTTTCAACAGAGCAGACAAATCAAAGGCAACCAGCTTCAACTAACCAGGCACAGCCTTATCACCACACTGAAAGATACTTCAGTGACAAAGACTACCTGCAAAAACAGTCCAAGAGGTTTGGCCAGGACAGAGGTAGCTGACGAGTTTCTGGCATATGGAGGATTTCAAAAACGCATGCGCTTTGTCTGGGCACTGCCTGCCCCAGCAGAGCAGGAGCTGTGTGTGGTTTCTGTAGCCTAGATTTTCCCTTCTTTGGGATAACAGCCTGAACTCCACCAGCAGTAGCTAAATCCAGCCCTCAGGAAATAAACGTCTGGCTCTCAACATCCACAAATGAAGAAAAACCTACTTCTGGGTACAGAATACGCAGATCTGTGATTCTGAATATTCCCAGCCTAGATTTGGGCTTTCATAAATTAAATAACTTTTACATCTCCAGACATTTAAACAGCAGACATTTTGAGATCTTACCACCTTTAATTCCCAACAAATTCCCAATGACATCTCGACACTTTTTTTTTTTTTAAGAATAATCAAAGTTCAGTACTTTTTCCAGGCCCATTTGTAAGGACAAAAGCTTAGTAAAATTATCGACCCAGTTTCCAACTACTTGCTGCCAACCTGAAAGACAAACAGTTTAAGATGATGGCACACATCAATGCCAAGCTTGGCTCTCAGAACTTCATGCCTAATATAACGGCTTCCTTGTCACGGTTGAAAACAGAGTTAAGGAAAAACGGAGTATTCCATAGCATATACATCACGGCACCCCGCTCTCCGAGAAAAGGGGAGGGGGGTGAGGGGGAAAAGCCATGGTTTGTGGAGCCGTGTCAGGCTGGCATGGGGCCACGCAGTGTGGGCAGCTGCGCGCAGGCGCGGTGGGCGGGTTCTGGCTCTGCATGGTCAGGCTGGCGCATGGGTGAGAACTTGCCTTTTTTTTCTGTAAGTTAATTGTTCTACTCCAAATCTCTTACATTCTAAACTTACTATTGTAGTAAAGTTAGTTATACTAACTCTTGAGTTCTACCTTTTATTTTCCTCTCACTTTCCCTTCTCCCCCTGCTGATACTGGCCACCGGCAGCCGCTGAGCTTGCTCCCCAGAAGGGGAGGGTAAAGGAAGCTACTGCTGTGAGATACCAAGGGTTTAAACCACAACATTCCTGCAAAGTCAATCAGAAGCATCTTGCTCCTGAAGCTGTTTTAGTAATATTTGGTATTTTTTTTTTCATATTGTTATCAAGTAATATAAAGATGCATATCACATTTGGCTTGTTACAATGTGTTGCCTTCAATTATCAGCTAGCAAGAATGAAATTCAGAGGCAGCTGCTGCTGTTGAACAAGGAAAATAGAAACCTTTTTCTCTGAATCTTCAAAATCTATGGAGATTCAGCAAAATAGACATTTATATAAAACCAAAGTTGAATGTTACACTACAAAAAAGCATGTTCTTCATTAAAATTAGTATTTATGGCTTTGAGGTTTACCAATAGTTTTGCAGCAGCAAAATTCTTAGTAGTGATTTCCTTTTAGTTCCTTTAAAGCTTTAACTTACCTTAGTTAATCTTCTTAACTATCTACCACTGAACAATTAAATGATCAACATTCAAGAACCCTACTACCACGAGCCTGGCCTTTTTGGTCAAAGACTTCACCAAGGATTTCACCACCAGCTTCTCCTGTTTGAAAGGCAAAGTCTTGCTTACTGAGAACATTTCAAAGCTTCATTCAAATATTACATTTATATACTCAATGAACTGAGTGCTGAGACAAAAACAGATGAAAAATGAAAAAATGAACAGTCCAATAGGCATGGCTTAAAGACGAACATAAAGCGTTCTCTGTAATCAGAGAACACATTCAACCTGAAAGCCACTTGAGCAGTGATCCAACATTGTAAGGACAAGGACTGGAGCCAAGTAACTTCTTGACAGCAGTCGTGGGGAAACTTCTCTTAGACTGATACAGCCATCATCTTTCTACCTGTGTAGGAGGACAACCTTGTTCAAAACTTCTACTAAACATTAACTTTGGATTGATATTTTCTCCATTTGTAGCACTGATGATCTGAAGTGGAAATGTTGTGCATTAATATTTAAACAAACAGGAGGAGTTGGAAGCCACCATGCTACTAGAAAACCACAAGATAGTTGCCATCACTGAAACCTGGTGGGATGATTCCCACCATTGGAGCATGGCTATCAATGGCTACAAGCTGTTCAGAAGGGACAAGTGTGGTAGGAGGGGAGGAGGCATTGCCCTCTACATCAAGAACGGAATTGAGTTTGAAGAGCTCTCCCCGAAGAACAGCCATGAGCAAGTTAAAAGCTTATGGATGAGAGTTAGAGGCCAAGGCAGCAAAGGGAGCCTTGTGGCTGGTGCCTACTACAGGCCGCCTGACCAAGCAGAGCCTGTGGATGAAGCCTTCTTTCTCCAGCTGCAGGAGGTGCTGCAATTTCAAGGTCTCACCCTGCTGGGGGACTTCAAACACCCTGACATCTGCTGGAAAAGTAGCATGGCAAGTTGTAGGCAATCCAGGAGGCTCCTGGAATGCATCGAGGACAACTTCTTGAGCCAAGTAACAGACAGCCCCACCAGGGGCGATGCCATACTGGACCTGCTGCTCACCAACACAAGTTAACTGATTGGTGGCATCAGGACTGGAGGCTGCCTGGGCTCTAGTGATCACGCCACGCTAGAGTTCACACTCCTGAGGGATATGGCGCAGACAAGGAGTAAAATCAGGACCCTAAATTTTAGGAAAGCTAACTTCCAGCTCTTCAGGGAGTTAGTCAACAGAACCCCCTGCCAAACTGCCCTCAAGGACAAGGGAGTGGAGCAGAACTGGCAGATTTTGAAGGAAGCTTTCCTTAGTGCCCAGGAGCGCTCCATCTCAGGTGTAGGAAGTCAGGAAAGGAAGGCAGGAGACCCGGGTGGCTGCACCGTGACCTGCTGGTCAACCTGGAGAGCAAGAAGAAAATGCACAGGCAGTGGAAGCAGGGACAGGTATCCTGGGAGGAGTATAGGGATGCTGCTAGGCTGGGTAGGGATGGGGTCAGGACGGCCAAGGCCCACCTGGAACTGGACTTGGCAAGGGATGCAAAGAAGAAAAAGAAAGGCTTCTACAGGTATATCGACTGGAAAAAGAGAGTCCAGGAAGGTGTCCCCTCCCTCGTCAGCAATACAGGCAGGCTGGTAACAACAGACAAGGAGAAGGCTGAGGTGTCCAACAACCCTTTTGCCCAAACATCCATAAGCCTGTGGGTCCTGATAAGATACATTCCAGAGTCCAGAGGGAACTGGCTGATGCAGTCACCAAGCCACTCTCTATGATATTTAAGAAGTCATGGCAGTCAGTTGAAATCCCCGGTGACTGGAAAAAAGGCAGTGTCACACCCATTTTTAAGAAGGGTAGAAAGGATGACCCAGGGAACTACCAACATGTCAGCCTCACTTCTGTGCCAGGGAATATCATGGAACAGATCCTCCTGGAAGCTATGCTAAGGCACAGGGAAGACAGGGAGGTGATGCAAGACAACCAGCATGGCTTCACCTAGGGCAAGTCCTGCATACCAACCTAGCTGCCTTCTATGATGGCGTAACTGCATCAGTGGACAGGGGAAGAGCCACTGATGTCATCTGTCTGGACTTCAGGAAGGCCTCTGACATGGTCCCCCATAACACCCTTCTCTCTACACAGGAAAGTCAGGGATTGTTTGATGGATGAGGAACTGGTTGCAAGATGTCACCCAGAGAGTGATGGTCAATTGCTCTATGTCTGGATGGAAATCAGGATTGTGCCCTACAGTGGTCCTGTATTGGGACTGATGCTCTTCAATATCATAGAATCATACAATGATAGAACCACAGAATGGCTTGGATTGGAAGGGACCTCAGAGATC
>VXAV01005923.1:50378-64462 GCA_013399715.1 Alectura lathami | reverse complement strand
TACTCTAGTCTTAAATCCACCAGCTGCATTGCACACAAATGCAGTCATCACATGTAACCATCAAAACAAGATGAGCTCTGAACATGATAGATGCCAAAAGCATTGATGGTCCTTTCAGGAAAAGCCAAAGTCACTATCTCTCTGCAATTTGACAAATATCAGACACATTTAGGTGCTCTTTAAAGTAGTTTTATTTTTATTTTAGTCAATCATGGAAAAAGTAATTCTGTTTTTCCCTCCAGCGCATTAAACATGCTGTCACTTATAGATTGGATATTGTGTTAATTTGGGATCATGTTAGCCAAAAAAGTATGCATGTTATTCTATTTGTAGAATGTGCTGACCTTGAGGAAATTTATTTTAACCCTGATGAATTTGATGGTTTGAGGATAATTCATGGGTATCAGAAGGTTCACAGATAAAAACATTTCTTTGACCTTCAAAGTGCTCATCACTAACATGTCATTATGGAAGTTGGGAACATTTAAGTCCCTTCAAAATGCATCACCTAAAAGCATCCTCTTTGCTTGTCAGTCTATATTATTCCTGTCTGAATGTCTTCATTATCTCCTCATTTTCCATAGCATCATATGCAAATTTCTTATGCCCACCTTCAATGCCCTTCACAACTGTAACCTTTCTGTTTAATTTTTTTTTTTTTTTTTTTCTTTTTGCTTTTGCTTTTCCCTTCAGCTCTGTAGTGGTCTACCCTAGAGTGAGTGGGTATTCGGTAATACCAAAACACTCTTTATAATACTCTTCTCTTTCTTAGGAGTAGTTCCTGTGGCAAAGCATACCACAAAACGTCCAGCAAGGATCAGCTACTAATCTTACTAGGTAAGATGCAGTCTGATAGATGATATTTACTTAAGGTAAAGAAACTAATTCAAATTGTATAGATAGAGCATATTTACTCTTGCCAGTCCTCCTCCTTCATGCCTGCTGTTTCCAGTAATCACATATGGTCTCTTTGTTTCACATTAGACTACATGTTCCTTGGAACCGAGATTTTGTATTTATAACAGAGCTCATCAAACAGTACAGAAGGCATCTCTGCGCACTGCTATCAATTCAACAGAAAACCATATATTGACACTGAATGAATTCCAATCTTTGATTTGTTCAAATAGGTTAATCATACCATATTGTTGACACACTGTTGCTAAATAGAACATATAAACATTTATCCCTGACTTCAATGTTTAAATAAGTTACAGAACATTATATTCGTTTGCATTCAATGCCCTTCTATCCTGAAAAGCCTAGCCCCTGACAAATGACATTGGCACAGAAATAGGGCAGTTGATGACACTAGCGAGGCAGAAAATAGATGACTTAAGAGAGGATATGGTTGACTGAGAAAGAAAGGTGTGCATATAGACATAGGAATGTGAATATGTTTCATGGTAGGTAGAAGGAGTCTTGAAATTACATCAGTTTTGAAAAACACTTAAAAATATATTTTCCCATGGAGGTCTCAAAATCCCTCTTATTCTTCAAAAGAAAGATTGTTGAAGCCAAGTATTGAAAAAATAATAGTAATTGGTTGTATTATTCTAGATATTNCCTGAAGTGTGGAAGAATCAAATTTGAAATCAATGTGCCATTTAATTGCTTTTATTTCCTCAAATGACTGACCAATGAAAAAGCCATTTTGTTTTAAATGTGGGTTTTGGTGAACCGTATCCTTAAAAAGAAAAAAAAAAAAAAAAAAAACACCAAAAAACCACATATTACTCACCAATGGTAAAAACAAGCTGATTTTTCCCTGTCCTTTTGTATTATTTTTGTGTATTGAAAGAATTTACAGGCTGACAAATTTTGTCCAAAAAACAGTGGCCATTTAATATATTCAAGTATTAGGATTTTGCTGGATTACCAGTATGTATAAATGCATGTATGTACTTTTAGACACAAGACTTTGCTCTAAATGAAAATACTAATATTCTGAAGTGTTATAAAATCACTACTATGATCTTCATAAAAGGAATGCTAAACATCTATGCATTTGATGTTGCAGTTCCTTGTATTGCAATTATTCATGTTTTACGAGATTTCCTATGTGTTTGTTCTCCACATACAACAGAGTGACTTTCAGTCAAGAAATAGAAAATAACGAAAACAAGACACAGAGCAACATCTTGATTTCCGCTAGCAATAAGAACAACTTGATTTGGATTTAGTTGTGCAACTCTTACACAGTTTGATATGAATTCATTCAAGTGAATAAAATGGATTGAAGCCATGAGTAAATACCTGCATATGAAAAAATTGTATCAGAATCCTTCTATATTAAAATAAGATTTGTAGAAAGGGACAGCATATGAACCTCTGCATATGAGCAGATACTTTCATGTTTAGATCTTTTGCAGTCAAAGACTGACTAAAGTAAATGTATCCCATTTTGACAAAAACAGTTATACTAGCATGGAGTAAAGGTAAAGTAAAGAAAGTATTTGTCAGGGTTGAGAGAATGAGTATTGTGGATTTTCCTTGAAAGTAGAAATCCATGTATGGAAAGGTCCACCAAAGTCCTAACTACATCATATAATTCACTAATAGTGCCAACTTATGTACAGGTAACATAGAAGAAAGGCCTAATATAGATGAAGAGCCTTCTAAATTCCGGGTATTTCCTGCAGAAGAAGAAAATCTCAATTTTTCTTCATCTCAGTGATAGTTTGAAAGCAATAGATGAATTCTTTGATCAGATAAAACNCTACCTAAATTCTGACCTAGTTTTCCTATTGTCATTCCAGCATCATATCCCTGATGTAAGCAATTATCCAAGTAATGTTTTCAAAGTTTGTAATTAGAAATAGGGAAAAGAAGAAAAGGAGACCAAGAATATGTAGAAAGCTTTCAAACAAACAAACAAAAATAAAACCAACAGAGGAATGTCACCATTTAATAGTAGCTCCAAACTGCATACCATACATTGAAACACCAATGTCCTAGAAACTTCAAGTTTACTTTATTTAACTAGTTTCCAAAAAGATTGTTATACTTCAATCGCTGTGAGAAGTCTTGGTTTGTAATTTTTTACCAATATTCATTCTGAAATCTATGAACCTGAAGGTACTCCTTATGATTTGATGGAGATAATAGAAAATTATTAGTAGATATCAGATCACTAATTCTTGCACATTTGAGAAGAAAATAGAAACTTTTCTTGCAAGTGAATAGAGTCCTCACTGAACATAGCTTCCTGAGTTTTGTTTTCAGTGGTGTCTTCCTAAGTGCATTACAAACAACAAATTCACTCAAAATATTGTAGACTGGCCTTCTCTAAAGAGAAATGTAAAAAGGAAAAGAAGGGAGATGAGAGGGAGAGGGACATGGAGCTGGGAGAAAGGGAGAAGATGGAGATGAAAAATTACATGTAGTATGTAGCTTTCAGAATTCCTTTGAAATCACAGAAAACTGAAGCAAACCCAACGTGATCAAAAAAGAGCATCACCCTCTACATGGTTTTATACAAACCACTCTAGCATTCTCAATTAAATGACAGCTGGCATCCCAGAAAACTCAGAAAACTGAGAGTGACTGTTGTTAAGTTACATTGCTAAGACAAGGTAGGTCAGCACTGGAGCCAAAATTCCCATCTCATTCTGCCTGGCAGATGACTTGGCCATCTCCTGTGTTAGTCACCAGAGCAGTTCATTTTATTGTTCAGTCCCTGACTAGCTATGAATTGGAGCTATTACAGAGATTAGTGGAAAACAAACATGTATGAACTGACACTTATTTGACTGATCAAAAATGCAAAGTATTGCCTCAGAATCTTTTAAACGTGAATGACATTTCTGACAGGAGGAGGACATGGCAAACCAAGACAGCAGCAGAAAGTATCTGTCCTTTATCTATGGCTCTTCCTCAGAGCTCAAAAGACCTACCAAAATACTAATCTTGGCTTTTTTCAACTAGAAGTGTGTTTGGAGATGTGTTTCCCATTAATCACCGAGGCTGAACTACTGATATACATCAGCCTTCCAGCTATACTCTGAAGAATATGTCACTGTCCAAACACAGAATTATTTGCACAAATTTCGCAAAAGGCATTAGTATTGCAGCATGGAAACTTACTGATTTTGTTCCAGAGTTGAACAATCTCCAAAATATATGCAGACTCTCTTTGACTATCATGGATGGTAAAGAATGATTCTCAATTCAAAGGATATGGTACATCAGGAAACACTTTCCCTAACAGATTATTATGGCTGAGACAATCCTGCTTTCTATGTCTTTACTGTAATATAGTCTGCTTACTAGCTCATTTTGAAGAAGCTTATTCCAGGTCTCTTAAAAAAGATAATCAATAGTATTGAAACAAAAGCATGCACTTCTACAATCATCTGTGCTAGCTCAGTTTCCAAAACAATGTTTATACAAATCACTGTACCAATTACAGCATGTACAAACTAAGTCTTTGTATACACAGAGTACTAGTTAATCCCTCACAAACCTATTTAAATGAGAAAGAATTAGATCCATACTAGACAGATTTTTGGGCAAATACGTTTAGGTGTAATTCTGTTTTGCAGTTTTGAAAACACAACACATGTTTTATGTTGTAAGTAAAGTTAAGGATGGGTACTATGTCATCAGCGGAAAGAAATAAAAAATATTCTAGCAATTTCCAATGACTTTGATGTTATGATCCAATGAATTGTGTGAGTAGACCTTATTTATAAATTCTGTTCGGTCTTCCAAGGTGTAGCAATCTCATATCACAAATTCTGTGTAACTTCAGGGATCATCTTTCCTGTTTTATAACCAGCATAACTATAAAGACTGAAAAATGAGAATAGTCAAGAACAATTCTCTCTTTTAGAAGCAGGGTAAGAGCAGCATCAATATGCTTCTATTTACATAGAAACACACTTAAAAAAGAAACTAGGTATCCTCTAGAAAATGGTAAACTAATTAGTTTAATGTCAAAAGCCTTCTTGAACTGCACTAATACTAAAGAGAATAATGATTTCTAACACACCATACATCATTCTGGACAGTAACTTGCCGTGTATTTTTGTGTTTACCCATTGACACTGTTCTATATCATGCCTCTTCTAGTGAACCTTTCTTCCCAACCGTGGATAAAACACTGAGAGTACCAAAACATCCTCTTTTCAAGGCTACATTGTCTCCACAGATCTTCGTATCCTGCTCAAAGTCTTTATACCAATCATCATCAATCATTGCTTCATGCTATGAAGTGTCATGGAAAAACCTTAAAGCCAGCTCTAAACTAACAAGTGGATAAGGTGCATATAGCAACAATTTTTAAATTGTAGCTACTTTTGAAATATACCTCCCTAAGTTGAAAAATGACCATATTATAGTGCCCAGTTCACGGGTGTTCTGATAGAAAATTGGGATTTCTGTCTCCTAAAATAGCACAAAAAGAATTTTGAAGCAGTGAGTAGTGATACTTAATAGAAAGGAAACCTGACAAGAAAACAGATGCTTACAAATCTTAGGAGTGATATCAAAACTAAGAGCATACAGATTTGGGGTCTGGAGCTCATAGAGTTATAGATTGCAAGATTCCTGGTGGCAGTCTGGGAAACAAGTCCCAGGTCTTGGAGGCAGGAGGACATTTCTAACGTCCTTATTGTCCCCTGTTAGGATGATGGTGCAAAACTCCTCATAGAGTGTGTCAGAAATACTAGGATTTACAGAAATGCAAGGCAGGATAATCCCAGTCATGGATACTAGAAAACACTGCACAGTACTTCTGTGCTTGGTATAGTTACCCAGAACATAGGAACATGGACTTGTGGGTTGGGACAATCCTAGAAAAAGTAATCTGAAAGCCTAGCTCCTAGCAGATAACCTGAAGAGATGGGAAAATGAAAGGGAAACAAGAAAGTTTGTCAAAATAACTTGTATTGCTCTGAAAGCATTTCAGTTACCACAAGGCAGTGTTTCCATAGAACCAAAAAATAGTTTTAAAATCAGAAAATTCCCAACAAGTTCCACTTCTGAGAATTTGGATATTAGGATGATTGAGATACTTTGACTGAACAACAAAACACTCCATTTCAATATTTTTTTAAGGACAAGGAAGGTAAAATGTCAAATATGTGGAGGAGAAAGGGAACTAAGTGCACAGGAAAATTACAAAGGAGGATTTTCCTACATTTTCGAACATAATAATCTATTAATAATATTTTGGGTTTGATCATATAATGTTATACAATGTGCAAGTCCTAGTGCTTAGATAATTAAAGGAACATTTTAAAAATTCATTCTGGCTAGCAGGGAGGGATTATGCATGGATTACTTTTAATCTTCAAAAGATCAGATATAAAAAAATTAATCTTTCTGTTACTTGCATTTAACCTGATATAAATTTNNTATATAGAAAAAATTAGTTTATGAATTTCCTTTAGAAAATCTTCACAGTGCTAAGACAGGAAAGCAGGAAGATGTCTTATTTCCTAAAAGAATCAGCATACTGCAGGCTTGCTTAAATTTGTCTCTGCAGGAACTATGTCTAATTCAGATTAAAATGTCATTGATTTCCCTGTAGGATCTCAGAGAATCTGCAAAGGCCCTTTCCTGCAGTGATATTCACTTGTCGCTGGTCACCACAGCACATCAAAATGGAGCTTATGTTCTGTGTGATTTAATTAAATGTAATTATGCAAGTTAAGAAGCACACTTAAAGGATTGTGCTTCGATCAAACCTTCAATCTACTTTTCAAGTTATACACATCATTTCACACTGTTTATATGATGGATAACTGCTATGATATGATTGCACACAGAAGAGATATGCACAAAATGGAAATACAGGAAAGAGAATATGTTCTTCACTCTAAAAATAATCCAAAATAATTAAGAACAGTTAGATATGAATTTGCTAAAATTCATTGCATGTATTAGCATGCTATTGTATTAGCAAAGCAAAGCCTCATTTGAAATTAAAAGGCTTTTAGCACCAATAATCTTCCAGCTTTTTTCTGCCTTTCTTTTCCAACAAGAACACTTTCACTTTGTGATTATCTACACCATAACGGTCAGCTGCTGTCTTTAGAGAGCTGAAGAAAACCCTACACAGAAGTACTAAAACAGTACAGTTTGGGAGAGCTTAGATGAAATGAGGAACCTTTTTATAAAGCTCCAATGTACCCACTCAAAACAAAAAATCAAAAACCACGGATATCCACAACTGTCGGCTGTATGGGGCCCCTGCAAGGCAGCCTTGAAAGCAACCTTCGGCATCTGCTACTCCAATTTGCATAAGTAATTGGTAAGTGATTAGGAGCACACGCTGACAAAAACAAGCTCAGCATGTGATGGAGTGGGCAGATTCTCTTCCTTCAAATTACACCGAATTTCAGAAAGATTCCGAAGGAATGATTACTTATTCTAAAAGTTTATGACCTTCTGGTAACAGACATTCTTGACCTGCCTCAAGAGTTATGTTCCTGAGGGCAATAAAGCTGTCAATGATGATCACAAAGCAAGGGGAATAGATTTTAGTGTAGTCAGGGTAAATCTCTGGAACTTGTTTCCACAGATCACCGTGTCCTCTAGCTCACCCTTCATGGTATGTTCTGACTTCAGCATTGCTAGAGAACATGCTGGTAGGTGATACCTGTATCAGACGGCAGAGCTCTGAGAGTTTTCCTCCAGCCTTTCATTCACTGTGGGCTGCTGCGTGGAGGCAAACCACCAGCTGGGAGTTGTATCACTATTGCATCCTTCCCTTCCCATTTTGACTGGACACAAACACAAAAGGGAAAAGAAAAACTGGTTCTTGTGAAACAGAAGGGGTGCTCACAAATCTGATTCTCCTCTCAGTTCCAAAAACATGTGTGGAGCAGCCCTTCACTCACCTGAGGATGAAATAGAAATGAACAGCTGGAATCTTAAACCTTCTCTGCTCCTGGTAAAAGGAAAATGGCAATTGAACCTTGAGCTGGGAGTGCACAACAATTGAAAAAAAAAAATAAAGAAATAAAAGAGAATTCAAAGTGAGTATGTATGTGGAGAGAGAATTCAAATGAGGGACAAAATGATTTGTAATTAAAATACATGATTTGAAGAAAACTAGTTTTGTAGTGGAAAATAAATATAACCAGTTTGGAAAAATTATCTGAGTAAACTCAAACTGAAGTGATCACTATATTTTTCTATCTAACATTATTTTTTCTCACCATATTCAAAGCTAAGTCAGAATTTCTGAGAGTACTGCTAACCTATTGTAATTACTAGATACAGTCACATTAAAATTATTTCATCATCTCAGTGCGAACTGAGTGAACATTGGTTTAGTTTATTTTAAGCAGTTTCATATGGCAAGAATTTGTCCTTTAATTTCAGTAAAAAATATTGATAAAAATTATGCAGATAAAATTTCTCAAAGACGATAATCTGCATATCTTAGGCAGAAGCATTGAATTTCACAAGTTATTAGATATCTAAAAGTTAAATACATTTTTTCTTAGATTACTGCTGATGTCCACCTCTGCTGTCCCCTGTACTGTGGCAGACGTTTTTGCTTTGCAAGTTTTTCTTACCCTCAAGACATGATAGCTGATGTACAAAAATATACAACCCGCCTCCTTCTGATCCTTCCCTTCCCCTTATTATTGACAAACTTTTCCTGCTCAGAGAGGGAGATGGTGTAGGATATGGCAGAATTCCTGCATCTATTGTCCTTTGGGTAAGTAAAATTCACTGACTTTGGACTGTATATACAAGACACTACAGAAACAGCACTATTCCTATTTGTGCAAATTCTGCTTTCCTTTATATGAAATTAGATAGAAAAAATGTAGTAGGTCCATGTACGCTGTCACATCTGCACCAGAAACAACACATGGTTATTCTGGGTGGGCAAAATTTCCTATCTTTCACTTGTGGACCAAGGGTGCAAGCACAGAGATGGGCAAATCGGAAGCTGTTTTTCAGTAGTTATGTCTGTTATTTCTGTGTCTAGAACACAACCATCCTGATAAATTAGGTACTGAAAAAAAGAGAAGGGTTATAAGTCAGCATGAAATGGCTTCAGTGAACATCTGTTGTAAGCTGTCTGTGTGGCAGTAGATGAATGTGAATTCTTGGAATTAATCAAGCAGGGCATGACCTTACTGAAACATTTAGAAAAAAGCGCTTGCACACCACAGCAACAGAGTCTCCTTTCTCTCACTCTCAGATGCAGAGGGTGGCTCTTCACCAGACCTAGCTTCCATACTTCTCTGGGGAAGAAAAGGTAGAAGAAGTGCTATTGATGTAGTTGTTTTTGTGAGCTGCACAGGCCATTCTCAAGCATGGAGTGGTAAAAACCTCATATTCCTGGTGGTTTGTAAGTAGTTGCACAGAACTTTCCCACTGTTGTGTATAATTTGGTCATTGTCGCAAGTCAGCAGGCTTCATTGTAGTCAGAATGAAAGCAAAAAACAAACAAACAAACAAAAAAACCTGACAAAATATTGTACTTTATTAATCTGTAGTAAAATAGGATGAGTCCAGAAAATCAGTCTGTCTGGTGTGGTGTTCTTTTCCATTTCACATCGCTCATAATACAATTTGCAGTGCTACAGCAGAAGGGCAGAGCTGAGCTGATATCTGCACTGCACAGGTACATTTTGAGTTGTTCTAAAGGCAGGCCATGAAGTTCCTAAACTCAGACCTTTATTTTCAGGCATGGTAAGCTTGCACCCTCATCAGAGAGCCTGCAGTAAATTAAGATTGTTCACATAGCTGCTGATACATTTTCTAGATTCTCCAGATTCTGACACTATTTATACTCTGCTAAACCAAGATTGTCAGTTCTCTTCTTGTCATAGTGCAGGAAATATTTCTCCTTAGTACTTGGATGTACATGCAAGCTCTTCCAGGTATTTTTCAACATATTTTCTGTTCTTCATGTTTATACATGCTTATTATGCTTATGGCCTTATTTTCATTAGTCAATTCAGAGAGGAATGGCACGTCTGTTGGCACTTGCCTCAAACTTGCAAGTAACTGCATCCATTATTAACCAAAATTAAATTTTGTGTGTGTGAATAACAGGGAAAATCAACTGACTTTATTTTTCACTGGAGAAAGAATATAAAAAAGCTATGTGAATTGCTGGAACAATCAATACTGATTATTTAAAATACACCTCTTCCTAAAACATGAAGTATAGATCTTCTAGTTTATGACAGTGTTTAAATACGTGTTTTTGTACATAATCAGTTTAACCACTGTCCCATTCTCTGTTACGTTTTATGACTATTAATCACTGCCATGTGATACTTTATTTGGACTTCTCCAAAACATCAGTCTTTCTTCCAGATCAGGCGAAGAGAGAATATAATTACATGTTTGTGCTTCTACCTCACGGATTGGTATGCCTTTTGAACAATGTAGGCAAGATGTTTCAAGAGAAATTGTCACCATGTCTTTTCTCTTTTATTCCTCCCCTACACACCATATATTTTCTCAAATTGAAAATCAAAGGTGTCAAAGTTAGCTGCTACTCTGAAAAAACGGCTACAGCAATCAGAAATCCCATTGGAAGTCAGAGAAACACAAAGACTGCTTAGATAAATTCTTCCATTTCTAATACAATAAATAAGCAGCCTTTCCCTCAGTAAAAACACTAATAACATTTCTCACCTCTGTCTAGCCTCTTTCTATGCCATTTAAACAGTGTCCTCTAGACCTATTGGAGCCTCGTGCAGGCTCCAATATAGGTGGTTATAGGTGGTTATCAGAGCTCTGCCTTTGTATACATGATAACTCATACCTGACACAGTTTATCATCAACTGCCCTGCTAGTTTCTGCATAAGAAAAAACGAAGGATGGGTTTATAACAATAGACCAGCTTGAGAACCTATGATTGACTAAACTCCCAACCACCTTCATAACAAATTATTTTAATTTTTGGCGCAGGATACCTCCAGGAATAAGATTTTGGATAGTCCTGGACATTTCCTCAAGCACTCATTGCTGTCAATAGACTAGGTAGGTGATCATCACTTTTTATATGCTTGAGTTGTATTGGTAACTACCACAAGAGAATGTGATCATTCCAGCAAGTAGCTGTTGCTGCAGAATTAAAAAAAATATGTAGAAAATTTTATATAACTTTAAAAACTGTTCCTATAGATGCTTGAGGTGACAGATGCCTTGTAAGTAATTTTAAGTAATTGATAGAAATGGATTGTACATATGCTGATGTGGCCAGGTAACATGAGAGATGAGATGAGCTGTAACCATCTGACCAAACAGTAAGCAGAGAATCTCTTCCTACCCAGCTGAAAATGTTGTTGTAAGCACCCTTATGGTGGAGATTCCTGTAACCATCCAGACAGTGATCAGCCACCCTCTTTGAGAGATCCAGGTTTCCGCATGAGCCATAACCTGTGCAGAATAATAACTCAATAAATGTATGATTTTCTGCAGAAAGTCTTCTTGTTAATCTCTGTGCAACAAAGTACAGGTGAAACGAATATCTGTTACAGGAGTTATTAGGTGGTATTTGGCATAGAATAGACTAACAATGATTGCATTGCCATTTCCTCAAGAAATGAGGTATAGCAGAAATTATTATCATTTTTTTTGTTTGTACTACCTCATAAATATCACATTAAACCTACATGGAGATCTCTGTTGTGCCTAAAATCTTATACTATGTAAAATATTCAGTACTTGCTGAAAAAAAATAAGTAACTTTCTGCTATTGAAAAATATTCAAAATAAAAATATTATTCTGGCATATGTTAATTTCAGTTTCAAAGGAAAATGTAAAAGCACTATTTTTTATTTCATTTACTTCATCCATATCAAAATATTAAAACCAATTTGGAAACTAAAACAAATTATTTTAGTTTAATACTACTGTCTCATTTAATCTCATTTACACTTTTCTATTGGCACAGGATCATTGCATTTCAAAATTTTTGCGCACATTTGAAAGAATAATAGAAAATACGAAAACTATTATTGATTTGAAATTATTTTAATCTCATTTTGCAAAGGCTTGTTTGTCTTTCTCTGTTTTCTTTTATAAATCTGGAAATATTTTTTTCCCTTGGTCTTGCTTAGTCTCTCAATTTATTTTTCTCATGTTATTGTCATCTTGAATGAGCAAAGTCTATAAAAAAAAGTCCCACATATCTAAAAATGACATAGAAATCACTGTTTTCTTTGGCTTCAGTGAAGAATCACATCTTTCTAAGAACCATCTTCTTTGCTGTACCTGTGACATAGACTTAGTGTTACATTTAATCATGCATAACATTGTAATATTCTGTATTAGAGAGGATTAAAGGACATAAAATTTTTTGACACAGTCGAGACAAAATTCTTCCATAATTTCAAAGCCATTGATGAGCAAGTTATAAATTCTGTTCTATAAAGAATTCAAAACAATGACTTTTTCTGCCTAAGAATAAAAAAATTGCTAAAATTTCAGAGTAGGCAAATTAAATTTTCTTAACAGATTCAACAAGTACTTCCTAATACAGAGTAGCCTAAGTGGTATTTCTAGCTGCCTGCCTAGCATACTAATATTGAGTATGGAAAAACGGTAAAACTTAAAATATACATGAAAATCAGTCCCTATGATGAAAAAGAGAAAGTAATTCAATACAGCATAACCATAACCGATTCTGCAATGGACAATCATCAGTAGAAATTCATGCAATATGAAGTGGGTCCTTGAACTGACAGCTTGATAAATTAGAAGCTTCTCAGATCTCTCTGAAACTTTAAAAACCGGGGAAGAGAACATTATTTTAATTCTATTTTATTTTCTGATAATCCTACTTCTTTACTAGGATAGACTGCTGATCTTCAGACTCACTATTTATATATCTATGTCATTATTTGTTGTCATACAGAACACAGAAACTCGTCAATGATAATTTAACCACTTTTCAGTCCCAATCAAAGTGTATATGTTTGTGTGTGTACTGTTCATCTCAGATTTAGATTCTGAAAAAGCTTAAGAAGCTTAACTGAACCTGATAGCATACATATGTATATACACAAATATGTATAAAAGCAAACACATTTGAATAAGAGATGCTTAGAAATACATTATAACAAAGGAAAAACAAAATAAAACACAACATAACATTTCTCAGAGTACCTGAAACCTGGCACAGAACAGATATATGTGCAAATTCTGTTCAGGAGTTCTACCTACCTCCTATAAGGATTACTAAGTATTCTAATGGGATTCTCACACTGGCTTAGGAAAACAGGAATTGCCGTAAGCAACACTTACAAATAATGTAATTATGTCTTATTTCCTTGATATTGATCTAAGAAGAATTACATTGGCAAAACAAATGAGCATCAGGCCATGGAAATTTACACTAAAATCTTAGAATTATAGAATCATAGAATGGTTTGGGTTGGAAGACACTTTTTAAAGATCATCTAGAACAACACCCCTTGGCATGGGCAGGGATATCTCTCATTATATTTGTCTGCCCAAACCTGACCATTTCTAGGAAGGGGGCATCTGCATCTTCTCGCTGGGCAACCTGTTCCAATGCCTTAGTGCCCTCTGACTAAAGAATTTCCTCTTAATATCTGAGCTAAATCTACATTAGTTCAATTTAAAACTGTTACTCCTTATCACTACATGCCCTCGTAAAATATCTCCATGTTTCTTATAAACCCTGTTTAAGTACTGAAAGGATTCAATAAGATCTCACCAGAGCCTCATCTTCTCTAAATCAAACAACCCCAACAGTTAGCCTTTCTTTGTAGGAGATTGTGATGGTGTGCTCCCCCCTGCCCTCTCAGGACTGATAGCACTGCCCTGCTAAATACTATGACTATAAGCCAATAATCTCACCACATAAACAGTGAGCAGACTGAGAGCCTCTTGAGGTCTAACTCTCAGGACAAGGTTGCACGTCATCTCCCCTGTTCCTTCTAAATATTGAGAAGCTTGAGTGACTGTAGTCTAGGAGTGGCTTATGTGGAGTAATTATTGGAAATACATGATTGGGACATTCCGCTCCTAAAAGAACAGAAGCATTAAAGAGGCCCCCAGGGTGGAGTGCAGTGAATATGCAAGGCCATGATAGTTCCCTAAACAATGCAACAGTCACTCCTGGAT
>VXAV01005923.1:0-28221 GCA_013399715.1 Alectura lathami | reverse complement strand
GGCCCTCCATTCCTCTGAGAAGGGAGTTGCCTACCACAACCACCCTTCTTTCTTTCCTGGTAGAGGCAGTCTGTATGCACAGATTCGACCGCTTTGCTCTTGGTTACCTCTGTGGGGAACCTTCCCGTGCCTCCCCACTTACCTCCCCTTCAATGTCTAATGCTGCAAACCTATTGCTTAGGGGGACCTGGGGACACAGGGCAGGCAGAGGAGGGGTTCGCCCACAACGCCGAGCAGGGACCCTCTCCCAACCCTCCCCACCCTCCAGGTCCCCTCCCTCTGCTTGACAGGGCAGGGGGTCTGCCACAAGTAGTGGGGTATCTCCCCGGCGCCTTTCCCTCTGGCACGCCAGGGAGTTACTCCACCAGTCGATCTTCCGCTCACAGTCCCTGATGGCCCTCAGTCTCTCAACCTCCTCTTTCAGCTCTGCCACCATGGTGAGCAGATCTTCCACCGTCTTGCACCTCACACAGGTGGAATGTCTGCCACACTCCCCCTCTAAATAATAATAGATTATTTATTAATTTATTATATATTTATTTACCTCCAGGCTAATTTAAAGCTAATCTAAAAATTCACTGAAATAGAAGAAATCATAACAGATTTAAAATAATGACTGAGGTGTATATGTATCCATGTGTTCTGGCACAGTATATGCACTGTGCATTTACACAGATGTCCTGCTGAATTTTTACAGATTGAATAGACTATCCCCTGCTAACAGATAACAGTTAGTTCAGATATACCTACCTGTGCTATGGTCATATCTTTTCCAAAATAGAGTAGGTTGCATCAGATTAACTTTCTGGACAGTGTCTATGCATATGTGTTTCAATCACCTCTTGGAACTACAAGTAGGTTGATACCCTCTGTTTAAAGATTCTACAGAGAAAACATTCACAATCATACACCCTGCAGGAAAAACTCCCTGAATATTCTGGCTCTATTTTAGAAAAAATAACACCTCAAAGTAGAAAGGATAAAAAATGAGAGCAGTGGATGTTATCTGCCTTGACTTCAGCAAGGCTTTTGACACTGTCTCTTGTGACTTTCTTGTAGCAAAGCTTAGAAGGTATGGGATAGATGAGTGCATGGTGAGGTGGCTTGAGAACTGGCTGACTGGTAGAGCCCAGAGGGTTGTGATCGGTGGAGTGGAGTCTAGCTGGAGGCCTGTTGCTAGTGGTGTTCCTCAGGGGTCAGTGCTGGGTCCGGTCTTGTTTAATGTATTTATCAATGACTTTGATGTAGGGGTAAAGTCCACCCTCAGCAAGTTCGCTGATGATACAAAGCTGGGAGGAGTGGCTCACGCACTTGAAGGCTGTGCTGCTGTTCAGTGATATCTGGACAGGCTGGAGAGCTGGGCAGAGAGGAACCTGATGAGTTTCAACAAGGGCAAGTATAGAGTCTTGCACCTGGGGAGGAACAACCGCATGCACCAGTACAGGCTGGGGGCTGACCTGCTGGAAAGGAGCTCTGAGGAGATGGACAACAGGTGGACATGAGACAGCAGTGTGCCCTTGTGGCCAAGAAGGCCAATGGGATCCTGGGGCACGTTAAAAAGAGCATGGCCAGCAGGTTGAGGGAGGTGATACTCCCCCTCTACTCTGTCCTGGTGAGGCCGCATCTGGAATACTGTGTGCTGTTCTGGGCTGCTCAATACGAGAAAGAGAGGGATCTTCTGGAGAGAGTCCAGTGCAGGGCCACAAAGATAATTAGTGTTCTGGAACATCTCCTGTACAAAGAAAGGCTGAGGGAACTGGGGCTCTTCAGCCTGGAGGAGGGGAGACTAAGAGGGGTCTAATCAATGTATCTAAATAGCTGAAATTTGGGAGTTGAGTGGATTAGGCCAGGCTCTTTTCAGTGGTGCCCAGAGACAGGACAAAGGGCAATGGGCAAAAACTGGAACACGGGAGGTTACATACAAATCTAAGAAAAAAACTTCTTTACTGTGCATGTATTGGAGCACTGGAGTAGGCTGCCCAGAGATGTTGTGAAGTTTCCTTCTCTGGAGGTATTCAAGACCCGCCTGGACACCTTCCTGTGCAACCTCCTGTAAGGAACCTGCTTCTGCAGGGGGGTTGGACTGGGTGATCTCCTGGCATTCCTTCCAACCCCCACTATTCTGTGATTCTGTGATTCTGTGATTTTGTGAAACTGGAAGCTTTCCATCATGTAATGTCTATTTTTTCTGTCTTTACCTCCTGATTTGACTAAAAACATTTCTTCCATTCCTCAACCTTGTTTTGTCAGATCAAAGAAGAATGTAGTTTAATAACACTCTTAATAAAATTATTCTTTTGACATCCTAGCTTTTTATTTTTTATTTTTATGAAAAATAAGGTAAAGGATATTTTATGTTTACATTTAGATGGGCACACAAAGGAGTCTTAAGACAGCTGAACAGCATACACAAAGGAATGATTTCTCCAGGAATGTTTTTTTGCACTAACACAGATGTACAACCCCAACATGGACTAAAGAAACTCTCAGCCAGTAATATGAAAACAAGGAATGAAGGAGCCAGTGTAATTTCTCCAGACTGAATTTGAGTTGAATACAGAAATCGCCCTACTTTTTACTAAAAAAAAAAAAAAAAAAAAAAAAAAAAAAAAAAAAAAAAAGAAAGAAAGAAAAAACAGGTTTTTATTTCTATTTTGATATATTTCAGTCATTCCTTTAAAGAAAGTCAATAAAACCACAGACTAACCCAGTGCAGACTTGTTGGCATGTAGCTGAAGTTCACACATAGTACATGCTGTCATTTTTTAGATTATATCCATAAAAGGCCATTTTGGGGACCAGCAAGCAGGCATTTTAAGTAATTTGATTATGAAATAAAATTGTTGTACTTTGTGTCTTTTTGCCCAAATTATATTTTAAAGTGTAGATACTGTCCATAGTAAGTATGAATGTAGACACACTTAAGGAAGTTCTTCATGCAAAAAAAAGAATATGAAATACATGGTATGAGCCATGTTAACAAATAGCAATTTTCTTGAAAGTGTTTGCTCTCTTTCGTGTTAACATAAATCTTGCCAATGAATAGTGCAAGGATTTCAAGATTGTGATTAGGGTTATTTTATTTTGTTTTTGTGGAGAGAAGTTTTTTGATGCACTGTCATACACTCAGCTGCTCAGTACTAATTCCAGGTGAAGAGATTTAGAGGTAATTTCTTAGTGATTTTTCTCTTCAGGGAATTTTTTTAATGAAACTATTTGAATTTAAAAAATATTTGTCAGTAAGCTTTCCATACCTGATTTAAAAAAACAAACAACAACAAAAAATTGACAGTGTAACTGAAGTACAAGACATGCTTCTACTGTCTTTTCAGGAAAAAGTTAGGAGGGTACTTGCACTCAAATTTTAGTTGCCTACCTCTACTAAGGGGAAGTTTAAATGTGTATGACTTGAACAATGGCCAGCCAATTCAGTCAGCTGGGCAAGGGAGATCCTAGAGCACCTCTGAGAAGCAGATCTATTGAAATCTCATTTTCTGTTAGCTTGTGTATAGCTTCTCATACACAAATTCTGTCTAAAATTTGAAAATTCCGCATGGAGATAAAGCATTCATAAATTCTCTCATGTAGTTTTCCCAGTGCCTAATAAATTTAGGACTGATGTTGCAACTTTTCTAGAGACACTAAAGGGATATCTCTCATGTTATATTCTGTATATGCTTATGAAAATTGCAGTGCTTAAGATTTTTGAGACCTCTATTCTGCCCGATGGGGAAAAGAACTCAGCGAGCAGGTTCCGGTGTCTCTTTAGAAACCTGGCAGCAGAAAGGTGCTAAGTCACAGCTTGGTCACATAAACCTGATTTTTCAGTAAACTGGAATGGAGAATGGACATCCAAACCGCCAGGTTCATTAAGACATCCACTTCAGTGCAAACCACAGTATAAATCATGACTCTGAACACTAAGGAATGTACTTAGGAGTGTGAAGAGACAGATTCCTGCCTTCTTTTGACTTCATTCCCAATTGTCTGTGAAGGCAGCTTTGAGATCTTTGTTATATCTTTCTGAAGAAAGAAATCTACTTGGCCAAGCAAACACTCTGCTCTTCTGTCTCTGCTGCCATATGTGGGTGAGTTACACTGCTGATTTTTCACAGATGTCTCTGCTCCCACTTTCCCACTAACACAAAGAGAGTGTAGTTGTAATAGATCAATCAGGAGGTAGATATAACTCTCTGTCTGTGAACAAATATAAGGGCAGATACTAGGATAATTGTCTCTATATTAATTTCACATATACAAGCACACATAAAACAAAGTTTGATTTATTTGGTGGATCTTGATATATTTTCTTTGAACTTTTATTACAAAAAATCTCAATGCAGAAGAGGTAGGCAAAATTCTCCTTCATGTCCAACACTATTCGAACTCACATTTCTTCAGAGGAATACCTACAGACAAATCTGGTATCTTTGCTGGCAAAAGACTTGGTCATATCTTATATATTTGCTAAAATATGAGGACTACTTTCAGAAAAGTCATTATCTCAATTCTCAAATATTAACCCTTGGAGAAGACTTCAGTTCAGAACAGAACTTCAGGGGCATCTCCTGCTTTTGGGTATTTTTAAGGAGAAGTTTGTTTTATTCTACAGTAACATGATGCACTTACATAATAATAGTTAAAAAAAAAAAAAGAAGCAAAAATATAGCAGTCCTCCTTTAAAGTCATTAGAATGAAGCAAGAACATTTTTAATATGATCTCTATTGACCCAAATCCATAATATCTCCATCTTATTTAAACTAAAATTAGATAAAAGTAATTTATGCATGGTATTCTTCATGGTATGTCTGTTTCCATCTTATAACACTAAGAATTAAATGAGAGGGGTTTGAAAACTTCTTTAGAAATATTTGTATGTAACAGATGATTCTGATATCTGAATGCTGCCTAGTGCAGATAGACATGAAACAAACCTTGTGGCTGTAGTCACCTCTCATGAAAGTCTTACAAGAAGTACAAAGATCTATTATGTGACATAAGATATCAAAAATATCATTCATTTTCTGGATCTCTCCAGTTTCATGGCATTTCATGTGGAAGGACACAAAATAAGTGCAACACATTCTGTTCTTTCTGCCAGTAGCCTACCTGCTCTGCTTAACAGCTGGTATAGCCTGAAGTCCCGATGGCCTCCCCAGCTAACTGCAACACAAAAAATATTCTGTTAGGTGTGCCAGTGAGGAAGTGCAGACACGGTGATGACTAGACAGAAAACCATGTCCTCTGCTTTTACTCCTCCAGCACTCAGTAACACTAATGCACCACACAGAAAAAGCTCCAGGTAGTTCATGTCACCACACAGATTTCAGGCTGTGGGGTGTGCCTGAAGGTACTACTTAAGATAGAGTACAGCGGTAAGAACACCTGTGTGATGTATGCCCAGGCAGATGAACTTGGCCTGGTGGCCAAGCTTCAGGAAGAGGTGAGGAATGTGAGAAGCCCTTAGGAGTCCCAGAAGGTGCGACATCAATGGAGCTGCGCTCTGCTTTCTCAGTTGTGCACATGCCAGTCAGGCATGACCACTGTTGAGATAGACCTGACATCTGATCTGCATCAGGAAAATGGTAGCAACCTGAGGGACACTGAGGAGTAGAAGTATGTTGCTGCACAAAGCCCGAAGAGAAGGCCCTACCTGCCCACTCAGCTTTCACTACTGAATATGTATGAGGCTCTGGGAATGAAAGAAAACAGGTGCAAAAAGTTGGAAGAATGATAGAATCATTTCAGTTGGAAGGGACCTTTAAAGATCATCTAGTCCAACTCCCCTGCAGTGAACAGGGACATCCACAGCTAGATCAAGTTGCTCAGAGCCCTGTCCAGACTGACCTGGAATGTCTCCAGGGGTGAGGCATCCACCACTTCTCTAGTCTCCCCTCCCTCAATTTGAAACCATTTCCTCTTGTCCTATCACAACAGACCCTGCTGAAGAGTGTGTCAGTCTTTCCCCTTCTTTCCTGTAGCCCCCATTTAGATACTAAAAAAGGCTACAATCAGGTCTCTCCAGAGCCTTGTCTCCTCCAAGATGAACATCCACAACTCTCTCAGCCTGTCCTCACAGGGCAGGCGTTCCATCCCTTGGATCATTTTTGTGGCTCTTCTCTGGATGCGCTCCAACAGGTCCATCTCTCTCCTGTCCTGAGGACTCTATATTTGGGTGCAGTACTCCAGGTGAATTCTCACCAGTGCAGAGTAGAGAGACAGAATCACGTGCCTTGAACTGCTGGCCATGTTAATTTTGATGCAGCCCAGAATATGGCTGGATTCCTGGGCTGTGAGGGCACACTGCCAGCTCATGTCCAGCTTGTCATTCATCCGTACCCTGAAGTCCCTTTTCGTAGGGCTCTGCTCAATCCTTTTTTCCCCCAGCTTGTACCAATAGTGGGGGCTGCCACGACCCAGGTGCAAGACCTTGCATTTCGCTTCGTTGAAGCTCATGACACTAGCCTGGGCCCCCTGCTCCAGCCTGTCTAGGTCTCTCTGGATGGCATCTCGTCCCTCAGGCATGTCAAACACACCACACAGCTTAGGGTCATTCACAAACTTGCTGGGGGTGCACTCAATCCCGCTGTTGATGTCATTGATGAAGATATTTAGGAGTACTGGTACCAGAACAGACCCCCTGAGGGACACCAGTCATCAGTGATGTCCATCTGGACATTGAGCCATTGACCACCACTCCCTGGATGCAGCCTAGCAATCAGTTCTTCACCCATTGAACTGTCCACCCATCAAATCCATATGTTTCCGATTTAGAGAGAAGGATGTTATGGGGGATTGTGTCAAAGGCCTTACTGAAGTCCAGACAGATGACATCAGTGGCTCTTCCTTTGTCCACCAGTGCAGTTACGCTATTGCAGATGGCCACTATGTTGGTGAGGCAGGACTTGCCCTTGGTGAAGCCATGCTGATTGTCTCGCATCACCTCTCTTCTTCCCTGTGCCTTAACATAGCTTCCAGGAGTATCTGTTCTGTGATCTTCCCCAGCACAGAAGTGAGGCCGACAGGTTGGTAGTTCCCTGGCTCATCCCTGGCCATCCTATTGTTTAAGAACCCAAAACCACTGGGACAGTTTGCCCAGAGTAGCTTTGAATACCGCATCCCTGGAAGTGTTCAAGTCCAGGTTGTATGGGTCTTTGAGCGATATGGTCTAGTGGAAGTTGTCGCTGCTCATGACAGTACATTTGGAACTAGGTCTTTAATTTCCCTTCCAACATAATCCACCCTATGATTCTATAAACTCTTTTTGAATAGCTATTTTATTTAATTCTGTTCTGGTTTCAGATTTGTATTCCCGCCATAAATCATATAACACATCTTGCATTCCTGACATTTACAGAAAATTTTAAAGAGAAAGAGACAACATGTTAAGATTATTTTCTCCTTAAATACAGCATAACCGTTACAGAAAACAGTGAAGATTTTTTTTTTTTTTTAAGTGACAAATAAGGAAAACAAGAGAGAAAGGAAGAACAGTCTGAATATTAAAAATGCTTAATTCAAATTTCTGCCTTTTTGTTCCTTCAGAATCTTCTTTCTTCTTTTCTTCTGCAGTGTAAGTGCTAAAATTGTTCTAACAGATTTTTTTTTTTTTTTTTTTTTCTGCTAATGATTGTTTGTTAATCTAGGATCTCACAAAGGCATTCATTAACTATGTGATGTAATAATTTTGGTTTTTATTCCAGATTAAAACTAGAATTACTCATTTCTGCTTAATTGTCAGGCAAAGTCCTTTTAGCATTTACTAATAATGAATACCTATTCGCGATGAAGTGGCATTGATCACAAATTTATACTGTTGCTTGACTGATTTTACATGACAAATGTCGCAGACCAGACTCTCAAATCTGTTGCTTTTGCATACATACAGCAAAATCAATTTATAAGGCAATCCATACTACATGTGTAAAGAACAAGTTATTAACACAGTATTACAACAAAGTCAATCTCTTCAAGAAGATTTACTCTTGCTGAGCAGAAATATTCATCTTATTTCATTTATTTCAAAGAAATTCGCTGGCTTCTTTCCCTTCTTCCTCCTTTATTACCACTTACTTAATCCAGCATCTCCAAGTGAATGTCATGAAGATGAATTGATCAACTTTAGTTTAGGAGAAAATGCCCCCATTTGATGTTTTAACTGTCTTTTAAACAATGTTAAATGTCTGGAAGCTGCTGAAGTGAAAGACTTCTACTGCATGCTGCAAGTGAATAGTGTAAATGGTATTGATTTGCTATGAGAGTTTTACGATATACAAAAAGTCATCACATTATTTGAAGTGTAAATTTCTATTTGATTTTTTTGTGGCTTTTATCCAGGCATTTAAAAGATGGCATTTCCCTCCTTTGAAAGCTTTCTTTACAAATACAAATGGCATTCAGACCTCTCTTACAGATGGTGTTGCTCCTGTTTTCACCAGTAAAAACTGAAATCATCTCAAGGGGGGAAAGAAGTAAAGTGGAGGAGGGAGATTTGGTGCTCCTCTAAGTGATGAAACTGAGAACTGAGCATCAAGAAGAGGAAGTGAGAAGAGATTCACAGCTTCAAAGTTGGAACCAGATGCCAGAAAGCAAAGCCAGAGATACAAGTAGGCACAATTATTGTTAAGTCTACTACATATTTGCTTTAGATAGAATTTGTCTGGAAAGTCTTAAGGCGACAACCAAGAGATCACAAACATCAGACAATGCCAGCTGAAGGAATGAGAGGCCTTGGGGTTAAGACATCAGTTATAATCAGCATGCTTGGGAAATTATAATATGAAGGAGTGTTTGCCTTCTGTCAGGACTTGTACAATGCCAGGGAAAGAAGGGAAATGTTTGAGTGCTTTCAGTACACCACATCTAATATCTTTATTAATTAACCTGTACATATAAAAAAGCAGAAAGTGCCATTAGTACTTGTACTATTCGTTTGTATGTTTTCATGTTTTTGCCTGTATTAACTGGTTAAATATTGATTCGCTGGCCTCAGCCAAGGAGTCAATCAATCTGATATTTTTTCTTAACTGTTTGAAATAATAGGTCATAGATTACAGAGGAAAGTTATTTAAAACTGTTTCACAGTGTCACACAATGACTAGATCTAACTTCATTTAGTGTGGAATAAAAAGACAAAGGTTTTGTTCCTCTCAGAGAAAGCCAAAGTGTACATCTATGCACCTATGGCACAAAACAGGTCTGTACAATATTTCAATGTAAACTGACAATAAAGGAGATAAATTAGCATAACGGACTGTTTCATCTATGAAGATTAAATAGCCTTTACTGCAGATGTTTGCGAAGGAAAATGCTCCCTAGTGGAAGTCTATAAGCAGTTAAGATAGATTTGATGAGGATTTTAATTGCTGCTATGCAATTGATAATAGAAAGTTTTTATTAAATGTCATCAAAAAGCCATTTGTATTTTGAAGTAGGAAAGATATTGGTTACATAATGCTTGGACATTTTCCTAGAATATTCAGGCAGCATGGAGGTATCCTCTGATTTTCTTCTAAGTTTTAAAAAAAATTTCCTTAAGAAAACCAAGTCACATTTCAGTGAGGTAAGAGAAACTGACTGAAAGCAAAACAACAACAACAAAAGCAACAAACCAAACCAAACCAAACCATCCTGACCCACATCATGTTTTTTTTTTTTTTTCTTTTTTTTTTTAACAAATACAGCTGAGAAGAATGATGATGTGGACACTAGCACATTTCAAGACCTTTGATATGGTCCCACATCATATTCTCAAGGCCTTCGATAAGGTCCCACATCACATTCTATTCTCTGAATTGGTAATATATGGATTTGAAGGGTGAACTTTTCATTAGATAAGGAATTAGTTGGATGGTCACAGCCAGAGAGTAGCAGTCAATGGCCCTGGTCCAGGTGGAGACTGGTGGTGAGTGGTGTCCCCCAGGGATCTGTCTTGGGACCAGTGCTCTTCAACATCTTTATCAGTGACAATGGGATAGAGTATACCCTCAGCAAGGTTGCAGATGACACTAAGCTGAGTGCTGCAGTTTCTACAACAGAAGGAAAGGATGCTGTACAAAGGGACATGGACAAGCTTGAAAAGTGGGCCCACAGCAACCTGATGAGGTTCAAAAAAGCTAAGTGCAAGATGTTGCACTCAGTTCAGGGCAAGCCCAGACATGTGTATAGATTGAGAGAAGAACTCATTAAGAGCAGCCCTGAGGAGAAGGACCAGCTTTGTTGCCCTTCTTTGGACACGCTCCAGGGCCTCAATGTCCTTCTTGTGGTGAGGGCCCCAAAATTGAACACAGCACTTGAGGGGCGACCTCACCTAAAGGTGATCACCCCCATGTGAGCACCTCCCTAGTCCTGCTGGAAATGCTATTTCTGTTAGAAGCTAGGATGCCATTGGCCTTCTTGGCCACCTGGGCACAGTGCTGGCTTGTATTCAGCCAGCCGTTGACCACACCCAGGTCCTTTTCCTCCACACAGCTTTCCAGCCGCTGTGCCCCAAGCCTGTAGCATTGCTTGGGGTTGTTGTGACCAAAGTCACAACACACAAAGTCACATGACTTGACACTTGGTCTTGTTGAACCTCATACCATCGGCCTCAGCCCATTGATCCAGCCTAGACAGATCCCTCTACAGGGCCTTCCTACTCTCAGGCAGATCAACCATCCCAACTTGTTGGTGTCTGCAAATTTACTGAGAGTGCATTCAATCCCCTCATCCAGATCATAAGTAAAGATATTAAACAGGACTGGCCCTAGTACTGACCCGTGGGGAACACCACTCATGACCAGCAACCAGCTGGATTCAGCTCCATTCTCCACCACTCTCTGCGCCTAGGCATCCAGCCAGTTTTTTAACCAGCAAAGAGTACACCTGTCTGAGACATGGGCTGCCAGAATCTACAGGAGAATACTGTGGGAGACAGTGTCAAAGGCTTTACTGAAGTCCAGACTACATCCACAGCCTTTTCCACATGTACTAGGCAAGTCACCTAGTCACAGAAGGAGATGAGGTTTATCATGCAGGACCTGGGCTTGTTCAGCCTAGAAGACAGAAGGATCTGGGAAGACGTCATTGCAGCCTTCCACTACTTACTGGAGCTTATAATCAGAAGGGAGGCAGACTTTTTACATGCGCAGTGACAGGACAAGGAGGAATAGCTTTAAACTGAAAGAGGGGAGATTTAGATAAGAGATTAGGAAGAAGTTTTTTATTCAAAGAGTGGTGAGCACTGGAACAGGCTGCCCAGAGAATTTATAGATGCCCCGTCTCTGGAATTGTTCAAGATCAGGTTGGATGGGCCCTGGGCAGCCTGATCTGGATGGTCGCAATCAAAGGGTTGTAGTCAGTGGCTCTACATCCAGGTGGAGGCCGATCAAGAGCAGTGTCCCCCAGGGGTCCGTCTTGGGACCAGTGCTCTTCAACATCTTTATCAACAACTTGGACTGAGGGATCGAGTGCACCCTCAGCAAGTTTGCTGATGACACCAAGCTGAGTGGTGCAGTTGATAGCCCTGAAGGAAGGGATGCCATTCAGAGGGACCTGGACAGGCTGCAAAAGTTGTCCCGCAAAAACCAAGTGAGGTTCAACAAGGCCAAGTGCAAGGTGTTGCACTTGGGTCGGGGCAATCCCAGGTGTGTGTACAGACTGGAAGAAGAACTCCTTGAGAGCACCCCTGTGGAGAAAGGCTTGGGGGTTCTGGTTGACGAAAGGCTTGACATGAGCCAGCAGTGCGCTCTCGCAGCCAGGAAGGCCAGTGGCATCCTGGGCTGCATCAAGAGAGGGGTGTCCAGCAGGGAGAGGGAGGTGATCGTCCCCCTCTACTCTGCCCTTGGAAGGCCTCACCTGGAGTGCTGTGTCCAGTACTGGGGCCCCCACTGCAGAAGGGATGTGGAGCTGTTGGAGCGGGTACAGAGAGCCACCAAAGTGGCTGGAGCACCTCTCCTGTGAGGAAAAGTTGAGGGAGTTGGGATTGTTTAGCTTGGAAAAGAGAAGGCTCCAGGGAGACCTCATTGTGGCCTTCCAATACTTAAAAGGAGCTTACAGGCAGGAGGGGGACCGACTTTTTGAACGGATGGATAATGTTAGGACAAGGGGGACTGGGCTAAAACTGAAAGAGGGGAGGTTTAGGTTGGACATGAGGAAGAAATTCTTCACTGACAGAGTGTTGAGGCGCTGGAACAGGCTGCCCGGAGAAGTTGTGGATGCCCCATCCCTAGCTGTGTTCAAGGCCATGCTGGATGGGTTCCTGGGCAGTTTGATCTAGTGAGCTAGTGGCTGGCAGCCCTGTCAACGGCAGGGGCTTGGAACTAGATGATATTTGAAGTCTCTTCCAACCCAAGCCATTCTATGATTCTATGGTCCAATGGGTGACAACCCTGCCCACAGCAGGGGATTTTGAACTAGTATAATCTTTAGATCCCTTCCAACACAAGCCATTCTATGATTATATAATTCCCCTTTTCAGAAGTGAATAAAGAGTTTAAATACTCATTTCAGAAAGAACATAGATAGATTCATCTAATTTGTTCATATAGTAGTAATATGTTTTGGACAGAAAACACCTAAAAGCAGTGCTATAGTGTGTTACGGATCTTTTCAAGCCCATCTTTAGAGCTGTTTCATTTTGCATGAAACTATGAAATATTCACTGCCTTGCACACCAGAAGGAGAGAGACAGGAAACATGACTGCATAACATAGTGGATAATTCTTAGAGACCTGGATTTCTTGCTCCGCTGAATACTTCAATTCCCTGCTCCAGTTGGTTCAAGAGCTGGGACCCATGTCTTTTCCCTCCCAAGTGAATGCAGCAAGAGACTATGACATCCTGCTTTGCTTCTTTGGAAAAATTATTTACTGGGCCTTGTAAGGTAGAACTATATCTGACTAGTGTGAGAGACACGAGTTGGATAGGGAAACTGAGGCACGCATCTTGTGAAGCAGCATTAATGATTTATTTGTCATTGCAACCATGGGAGCACCCCCACTCTGGTCAGAAGGAGAATGCCCACATTGTCAAAAAATACAGAGGTTTTTATCCCATTTCCTTCAAGGCAAGACACCCTTTCCCACATTTACAACCTATCCCAAAGCTATTACTAGGCTCTTATTAGGTTAAATCTTCCATACCAGGTGTCTTGGCCCAACCTCTTGTTTATGAATTCATACATTATTCATTATATACATTATACATGCCGAAGTCTATATTGTATAAAGCTAGGAAGTAATATTTTTTATATTGTTTTATCTTGAACGTCCTGTGCAGCATTTTTTTAGTGAAAAATAACTTGCAAAACTACATTTTGCAAGAAGGTGAAAAACTCAGCTCAGCTAAGCAGCTAGGCCCTGCATCTTAACGGAAGGACTTCCATTTTGTAAAAATACGACTTAGCCTAACTCCCACACTAGTAAAGTACTCGCAGCAGAGGAGCATATTCAATTCTTTCTTCTCTTTCTCTTTCTGGTCTCCTCTCTGAAAGCAAAAGAAGGACCCTTTTGTCTAATCTGTCCAAGCACCATAACGATTGAATTACCAACATTAAATAAAAATGACCAGTGGCATTCTGACCCTACCTAGAATCCATTTGACTAAATACAAGGATGTGCTCTCCAAAAATTTACCTTAAATAACAAAAGTAAAGACACCAGTGCAGTTTATGTGCAAAAGGTGAGTTTAAATGCTCAGCACTGTCACTAACTGGGAATGTCCAGCAGGTTCAGAGGAACTGAAGGAACACAAATTCCTTTGCAACGGGGGTGCATCTGAATAGGACATTTGACTGAAGGAAAACTCCAGAAGAGCAACTGAACATTAAATAAACTCCTTCAACAACTGAAATAATGGGATAGAAATTATATTTACTGAGATTGCATCATGCTGACTGTTTGGGGAAAAAAATGTAATTTTAGATATGAAAGCATGTTGGAACTAAACAAACAATTGAGTGATACTTCTTAAAGGTGGACACTTTCCTGGTAGGCAGCCCTAATTGCTGCAATAGCTTTTAAATGTTCTAATGCACTCAAGTGAATTATGCACCACACTGCTTCTGAATGACACAGCCATTTCTGACTCCATTAATATGGAAGATTTCAGCCAAATGCTTTTAAATGATAGCTTCTCTTTACTTGCAATTTCAGACTCTATTGATTTCCTTCTGTTCCTTTCATTATGATTTCAATTGATTACCTTGGCAACTGCAATAACAACAATTGCACTTGACACTATCTGAGACTCTCGAGATGGTATTTGAATAGGAATGGTATAATTTGGGGAAAAATGCCTACAAGAACCTGCCATTAACCATACACTTACATTTTACTTTTATTGACTTCCCGCTCTTTCAAACAGAGCCTTATCAGGGAATCTGTTGCAACATGTTGGTTAGGATTTCAGTGACTCCTTGAAGTAGAAGATTCTTATTAACAAAGAGAGCAGAATTTACACTAGTGGACTCTTTTTTCAGAACTGACAAGTCAGGGAAATCACCATCCTATGTGAGATTTCTGCCCCACTGATAGCGTGGCTAGCAAGAGTAAGGAGTGTTCCTGGCAAAGGCTTACTTCCACTAACTGTCCTTGTACACAGAAGAGTTAAAAGTTGAGATGGCTTTATTCAGTTTCAGTGCAGTTTATACCTTGTGGAAGAACAATTACACATAGTTTTCTTAGTGGAAAAATGATTATTTAGCTGATTTGGCATTTATATTCCTCTATGTGTACTTACACCTTTCAGCTTTATTTAAGAGCTGTCCTCAAAGCAGTAGCAGTATGCTTCCTATGAAAAGAAAATTATACTGAAGGTCTGTTTTGTCAAAGTATATCAGAACTGTATTCATGTCAGAACAAATATCACAAGGAATTGAGGGTAAAGCAAAAGAGAGATATTTCTTAGCAAATTGTAAAGGTAACACACATTTATGAATGCAATATTAAACAGAGATGGCTTTGTTTTATTTTGACAGTGTTCATGACCTTTGATTTTGATTTTGTACTACATCGCGAGTAGTGTCTTCTGATTTAATATATCTTCTGCGAATGTCAGTCTTTAGGTACTTTATATAATAATACTTTTCCCATTTTCACATGTACTGTTTCAATTTCAAGAAAGAAAGACAGGGCAATCCTGATGATGGATTTTTGTTTTTTATTTTTTTATATTTTCCAAAAAGATGAGGAATTGGAGGTGATATTCAGGAAAAATAGTTATTTTACCAGCTACCATTCTGTTGTCAGTTGTACACTTGAAATGAAAATAAGTACTTTTCCTCCCCATCTACTATTTTGTATGGAAGGTGAAAAGTTACAATTAGTGGGTATTGATGGCATTAAGTCACAGGTTAGGAGTGGAAAACTGAAAGAAGAAGATGGTCATTTTCTTCAACATGATAGACCTCTTTTTCCAGCAGATTCAAGTGAGATGAGAGTCAAGAAAAGGTAATTGTAGAGAAATGAATATTGCACACTAGCAGTATGCTTTCTACTGAGAATGTTTATCCCCTTTTACTCGTTCCAAAACTGAAAGTGAACCTTTCCTTTCATCCCTTGCCAGGGTATGCTAGGTAGAGTAAAAGTCTCATGAGTGGCACAACTCAGGCTTTATAGACATTAACTTCAACTGCACAGAGATTTTCAGAAGAGATTCAGTCTGTTGCTTTATCTTGGGTATCATTCAAGACAATGCAAATGTTACCCTAACTCTCAGGAAAACAATTTTAGAAACTGTGTTAAAGGAACTCCTGAAAATTTCTGACTGAAACTGACAGGGCAAGCCCATGAAGAAACTATATAAATGGTCTAAATAATTGTTTCGAATGATTCATGAAGAGATTTGGAGAGGAGGTTTATTTTGTAAAATGTCGTTTGTCTTCCAGTCAATATCTAGATGTTACAGCCAAATCAGGAAAAACTGGTGACATCCATAACTGAACAGGTAGATTTTAAATTTTCTAAGGTCTTTAGGAGAATAATTAGAGAATAGTTTGATAGAAAGCTGAAGTAAAATAGGATACCATACAGAATAACATAATACAGGAGGAAAAAAAAAATCAAGTAATTTGAAAAACAAAACAAAGCGAAACAAAAACCAAAACAAAGTAATATGTTGTCCAGATACCCTGCTTTTACAATTCATTTATTTATAAATGAGTTCTCAGTTATGCAGCTTGAGATAGTTAATCCATGGTTTACCAGAATAAATATTTTCTGAACAAAGGAGAGTTTAGAGGGGTAACTAACAGAAAACCTGTAAATTCTTAGGGAGAGAAAGAAAGAGAAGCAGGAGAACTCAATGGAAACACCTTGTATGAGAAGATGCAACATCTTGTTGTCATTCTCAGCTACCACAAAGTGAGGAGAACTATTAAATTGCTGTACCTTGAGAAAATGATGTGAGCGAAGGTTAAAAGTAATGAAATGGTAATAATGACTACTATAGTAATTCAAGCTTAAACTAGATAAGCAATATAAAATATTAATTAATTCAGTTAACCAGAAGTTTTCTGACGTGAACATGGCCTTACTTCTTTTGAACACTACTCAATGATGTTACTGTCTTTGGACAACAAATCTGTGCCTCATTCAAACCCAAGAAACCCAGGGATATTTTAACTTGAACAACTTGGTTAAGAGTAGGTACTGATAACTTGGGACAGTTTATCAGCAGCCATTGCATGTGTTTGTTCTTTATAATACAGCCTAATACTGTTTTGATATTATACGGAAAATAATCCTTCAAGAGTATCAAGAACATACTGATAGGCAAACTTGATCAGCAAGGGAAGCAGTGAGGAAAACAAAATCTGGTCAGTCACACTAATTGATGGGGGTCTGGGAAGGTGTTAAAATATTTATTCCAGCAAGTTATCTGGTTGCAGACATGGCCAGTTGGGAAACTGAATGAAAATAGGGAAAAAAGAAACAAAATATACTGAGACACAGATCTAACAAAATAAATAGGGAGATAATGATAAGAAGCAGCCTCACAGGTTCCAAAAACTGACGAGCTGTCAAGGCACAATTTTCGCTAAATAATCATAGAATGGCTTGCATTGGAATCTTAAAGTGCAGCAAGTTCCACTCCCCTGCTGTGGGAAGGGTTGCCATCCACTACATCAGATTGCACAGGGCCCTATTCAACCTGACCTTGAACACTTCCAAGAATGGGGCATCCCCAGCTTCTCTGGGCAGCCTGTGCCAGTGCCTTACCAACATCTGAGTAAAAAATTTTCTCCTAACATCTAATCTAAATCTCCCCCCTTTCAAGTAAGTTATCCTCAACGTTTGTGGTGGTTTTACACTCCACCATACTGCTATCTCACTCTGCCTCCTCAAAGGAACAGAGGGGCAAAATGCAATTAAAGTTACTCAAATGTAGAAGTGTGGAGAGAGAGATCATGTACAATTTACTGCCACAGTTAAAACAGACTCGATATAAGAATGTTAATGTACTTTATTGCCTATTACTAACAGGCTAGAATACTGAGAACTAAAAGCAAACTTAAAAACACCTTCCCTCCACCCACCTCTTTCTTCCTCCTCCCCCGAGCAGTGCAATGGAGTGGAGAATGAGGGCTACATTTAGCCCACAACACTTCGTCACTGCTGCTCATACATGATTACTGTCTGCCCCTGCTCCACATGAGGTCCCTCCCATGGGTGCTGTTCTTCCCCAACCTGTGCTGTGTGGACTTCCTACAGGCTGCAGCTCTCCAAGACTTGCCCCAACGTGGCTCCATACCATGGGGCCCACCCTTTAGGAGCTGCTTGAGCATGGGGCCCCATGGCCAGCAGCTCACCCAGGCTTCCTGCTCCACTGTGGACTCCTCCTCACAGGCTGCAGCTCCTGCCTGGGACCTGCTCCTGCAGGGGCTCTCCATGGACTGTAGCCTCCTTCAGGCCACATCCACCTGCTGCACCATGGGCTCCTCCACAGGCTGCATGTGAAGTCTACTCTGCATGGTGCCCATGGGCTGCAGGGGTGCAACCTGCTCCACCATTGGTCTCTCCTGTGCTGTAGGGAGTTTCCGCTTGCAGTTGGAGAACCTCCTGCCCAGGTTATGCAATGCCTTTGGTGGCTGCAAGTCTGTTTCTCTTTTTCTCAGTCCTCTCTCCTAGTTGCTGTTGTGCAACAGTTTTTTCGTTTCTTAAATCTGCTCTCCAAGAGGTACAACTAATGCTACTGTCTCAGCTATGGACAGTGGAGGGTCCCTTTTGGAGCTGGCTTGAACTGTCTCTTTTCTAATATGGGACCTCTTCTTATAGATTCTATTCACAGAATCATAGAATCATAAAATCATAGAATCATAGAATCATATAAACATAGAATCATAGAATCATAGAGTGGCTTGGGTTATCTAGTTCCAACCCCCTGCCGTTGACAGGGCTGCCAGCCACTAGTTCATTAGATCAAACTGCCCAGGAACCCATCCAGCATGGCCTTGAAGACTTCCAGGCATGGAGCATCCACAACTTCTCCGGGCAGCTTGTTCCAGCGCCTCAACACTCTGTCAGTGAAGAATTTCTTCCTCATGTCCAACCTAAACCTCCCCTCTTTCATTTTTAGCCCAGTCCCCTTTGTCCTAACATTATCCACCTGTGTAAAAAGTCGGTCCCCCTCCTGCCTGTAAGCTCCTTTTAAGTATTGGAAGGCCGCAATCAGGTCTCCCTGGAGCCTTCTCTTTTCCAAGCTGAACAGTCCCAACTCCCTCAACCTTTCGTCATAGGAGAGGTGCTCCAGCCCTCTGAGCATTTTGGTGGCCCTCCTCTGGACCCGCTCCAACAGCTCCACATCCCTTCTGCAGTGGGGGCCCCAGGCCTGGACACAGCACTCCAGGTGAGGTCTCATAAGGGCAGAGTAGAGGGGGACGATCACCTCCCTCTCCCTGCTGGTCACCCCTCTCTTGATGCAGCCCAAGAAGCCGTTGGCCTTCATGCCTGCAAGAGCACATTGCCAACTCATGTCCAGCTTTTTGTTGATCAGAATGCCCAAGTCCTTCTCCGCAGGGCTGCTCTCAAGGAGTTCTTCTTCCAGTCTGTACACACACCTGGGATTGCCCCAACCCAAGTACAACACCTTGCACTTGGCCTTGTTGAGCCTCACTTGGTTTTTGCGGGACAACTTTTGCAGCCTGTCCAGGTCCCTCTGGATGGCATCCCTTCCTTCAGGGTGGGGATTCCTGCAGCCCCTCTCTCACCCTCTGATACTTGCCACAATACAACTTTGCAACTGATAAGACCTTTTAAGGCTTTTGACACTGTTACACAGAAGATCATAAATTAGCTCTTAATGTTTGGGATGTATGGGCAAACAGTGATGTGGATTGGAAAAGGGTTGAGTTATTGAACCCAGAGGGTAATAGTTAGTGGTGCAGAGCCTAACTGGGGGCCAGTAACTGGTAGGGTACTCCAGTGTTCGGTACTGAGTCCAGTCTTGTTTAACATCTTCATTGGTGATCTGGATGATCAGGCAGAGTGAACCCACAGCAGGTCGGCTCATAACACAAAACTGGAATGTGTGGCTAATGTCACAGAGGGTCATGCTGCCATCCAGAGGGACCTGGACAGACTGGAGAAGTAGGCTATTAGGAAGTTTAATCTGAAAATGAGGAAATACTTTTCTATTTTAAGAGTGACTGAGCACTGGAACAAGCTGCCCACAGAGGCTGTGGAGTCTCCTCTGGAGATATTCAGAACCTGCCTAGACACTTTCTTGTGCAACATACCATGGGGAACCTGCTTTAGCAGAGGGGTTGAACTAGATGATCTCCAGAGGTCCCTTCCTACACCCAATATTCTGTAATTCTGTGAACCTTAAGAAGTTCAAAAACAGACACAAAGTCCTGCACCTGTGGAGGAACAACTCTAGGCATGAATATGTCCTGGTAGCCACAGAGCTGGAGAACAGTTTGTCAGAGAAACACCTGAATATTCTGGTGGACACCAAGCCGAATGTGAACCAATAGTATGTTCTTGCCACTAAGAAAGTTAATAATATTCTGGGCTGCATTAGGCAAAGTACTGACAGCAGGTCAAGGCCAGTTCTGGCCTCGCCAGTACAAGAGAGGCATGGACAGAATCCAACAAAAGGCCACTAAGATGATGAAGTGACTAGAGCATCTCTTTTACAAGTACAGGCTGAGAGAACTGGAACTGTTCAGCCTACAGAATAGAAGGTGTAGGGGATCTCATTAATTTATAGAAGTATCTGAAGAGAGGGTGCAATAAAGATGGAACCAGGCTCTTTTCAGTGGTACCCAGTGACAGGACAAGAGGTGATGAACATAAACTGAAACAAGGGGGAATGGGCTAAAACTGAAAGAGGGGAGGTTTAGGTTGGACATGAGGAAGAAATTCTTCACTGAGAGAGTGGTGAGGTGCTGGAACAGGCTGCCCAGAGAAGTTGTGGCTGCCCCATCCCTGGCTGTGTTCAAGGCCAGGCTGGATGGGTTCCTGGGCAGTTTGATCTAGTGAGCTAGTGGCTGGCAACCCTGTCCACGGCAGGGGGCTTGGAACTAGATGATCTTTGATGTCCCTTCCAACTCAAGCCATTCTATGATTCTATGAAACACAGGAGGCTTCATCTGAACATCAGGGAACACTTCTTTGCTGCAAGTGAACACTGACACAGAATGTACAGAGTGGTTAGAATTATAGAACCATAGAATCATAAAGGTTGGAAAAGACATCTAAGATCATCTAGTCCAACCATGGGCCTAACACCACTATGCTCAATAAACCAAGTCCCTAAGTGCCATATGTGTACTTTTCCTGAACACCTCCAAGGAAGGAGACCCCACCACTTCCCTCGGCAGCCTGTTCCAATGTCTTACCACTCTCTCAGAGAAGAAGTTTTTCCTAACATCCAACCTGAACCTACCACGGTGCATCTTGAGGCCATTACCTCTCATCCTATCACTAGTTAGATATAGTTCTATGGTCTCTTGCCTTGGAGTTCTTTAAAAGCCATGTGCATGTCATCCTGGGCAACTGGCTAGTTCCTGCTTGAGCAGTGATTTTGAACCAGATGAGCTTGAAAGATCCCTTCCAATTTCAACTTCTGTGTGATTCCGTGATTCTTTCATGAATTTCACACAAGGGAAGGGACAGCAAGGAGGAACAAAAGTGGGAGTGGGGGGTGAGGCAGGCAAAAAAAGGCAATAGAAGAGGCCAGTACTGTGTCTAACTACTGTAATCAGACTGCTGGTGTAGGCAGCCCAGGCCTGCAGTGCCAGCTACTGAAATGAGTGGGCCAGTGAAGTGGTGTCCTGATCCGATGTTGTGGGAGGTTTCTTTACGATCCCAAGAGATGAAATTAAGACACAAACGAGGTCAAATACTATAAAATAAACTTGCTTTTATTACCAAAAAGTGAGAGACTGTAGCAATATGACAGAATGGAAGAAAGAGTAAGGTTGGAGAATAAGCAAGAGAGAAGACAGGGAAGTTCAGATAGTGAAAGAGTAAGAGAAAACAGAGAGAGAAATGGACAGAGAGAAAGATAGCTATCTGGACAGCAGAGCAAAGAGATTTCACCACTCCTCAGATCCAGCAATGTCTTGGGGTCAGGCAGTGCCAGTCTTTGGTCATGGCGGGTCGTCCAAGGTGTGGTGGTGAGTTGATGTTAACCACCATAAACTGAGGATACATGCTCACTTACTTATAGTCTAGTGGTACCAGACCACCCTTGGAGTGACAGTTTCTGGCATCCAAATTCTCAGCAGGGATCTGCTTTGTTCCTGTCTTCCAGGCCTTGCAAACTGGAATCAACAGAGATGAGGAAGCAGGTAGAGGCCAGACTGTGTCCTGCCTTCACAGAACACAGTGGCATCATCTGCTAACTTCATTTGCCAAGCTTCAAATATTTGCTTCCAGGCCAGAGTCTTCAGACAGACCACATTACCGTTTTGACTCTTCAGGAAGCACCATCCAGTGCCTCCTGCCTTGGCCTTTGACATTTGAAAGCAAAGAGCTTCTGGCTTTGTCCAAGGAGTGCTTTCAAATATGAAACTTTTCAACAAAGTGTTGCTGATTGTAGAAGGTTTAGGACTTATCTGCTCATGTTGATTTGAGACAATGCTTTCTTAACAGTCTCAGACAGTCATCTAGTCCAACACCCCTGCAGCGAACAGGGACAGCTACACATAGATCAGGTTGCTCAGAGCCCTCTCCAACATGACCTTGAAGGTCTCCAGGGTCAGGGCATCCACTGCCTGTCTGGGCAACCTTCATCAATCTTATCATAAAAATCTTCTTCCTTATATCCAGTCTAAATATCCCCTCTATCAATTCAAAACCATTTCCCCTAGTTCTATCACAATAGGCCATGTTAAGAGTCTGCCCCTTTTTTTATTGTAACCCCCCTTTAGATACTGAAAGGTGGCTATCAGGTCTACCCGGAGCCTTCTCTTCTCCAAATGATTTTAGCAGTAACTAATACGCATTTACACAGATTTATTTATTTATTTATTTATTTTTAATAGTTAATAATCTGGAGAAATTTTATGATTAAAATGCTGTACTGTAGTCTTTAGTGACATTATCGCAAGCTTTTTTTGCAGAAAAGTATAATAGTTTATCAAAATATCACTGTAGAAGAAACTACAGTAAGTGTTAATACTTTCCTACTCTTAAGTAGTTGAACACAAATAAGTTGTCTTTTTATTTATTTATTTATGTATTTTAGAATGGATTCAGATTTAATGAAATGAATAAGTTCAGCCAAACATTTGAATAGCGTAAACCATGTCTTCAGTAGTACTTTAGTTCAGTATTCTTTATTTCTAAATCATATGTATTTAACATTGGTAGCCCATTAACCTGATCTTGCAAAAGAAAGAAAAATAGCATATTTTTGTCTTTGTCTTCAGTCAACCTCATCAGTGTGTGTATAGGAAATAAATAAATGAACAAAAGAATTACAAGTCACCTGGGGCCACATTTAGAATCATAGAATCATAGAATGTCTTGTGTTGGAAGGGACCTCAAAGATCACCTAGTTCCAACCCGCCTGCTGTGGACAGGGCTGCCAACCACTAGCTCACTAGATCAAACTGACCAGGAACCCATCCAGCATGGCCTTGAACACATCCAGGGATGGGGCATCCACAACTTCTCTGGGCAGCCTGTTCCAGCACCTCACCACTCTCTCAGTGAAGAATTTCTTCCTGATATCCAACCTAAACCTCCCCTCTTTCAGTTTTAGCCCAGTCCCCCTTGTCCTAACATTATCCACCCATGTAAAAAGTTGGTCCTCCTCCTACCTGTAAGCTCCTTTTAAGTATTGGAAGGCCACAATGAGGTCTCCCCAGACCCTTCTCTTTTCCAAGCTAAACAATCCCAACTCCCTCAACCTTTAGAAATGCTTTGATTAACAGTGCTTTACCAGCAATATAGAAAAATTAAAAAAAAAATTTACCCCTAGAGAAATATCACATAAATCTAGATAAAATATATCAAATTGTTCAGAAGTAGTAGGTGTCTTTTTTTTAGAGCATATTTACATTATGAAGAAGACTCAATAATATCATTCATGTCACAGAGAAAGAGTATGTGAACAGCTGGGGCTCATCAAGATGTACTGCATGCCATCTTGATTCATCTGTGTCCTTTGATTCTCCTTAATGTGCATTATTATGTTAGAGAGCAGATATAGATCTTGAGCACTTCAGTCACAACAAATACTAAAATGTTGCAGAGCCTGAGATGCAATGCATATTATAATATTGTCTCTTGAAAACTCTCAGTTGCTTTACTAGAGATCAGTATAAGGAAGAAGTATATGAGATACTCCACTGATCTTCCATGTCACTGTCATAAAGAACTTGTCTGGTGAGGATGCTTCTGTCACTTTTATATGGTGTTAAACCATGTTCACACACTGCACAGAAAGCATAAATATCAGGTGAGGGGCTTTTGCTTGGCTCAAGAAAAGGATGGATAAGAAGACATAGCCCTATTCACTATTCACTGCAATTCTGTAATACCTCCCCTAAACCCCTACTTAACAGTAACGATGATCTAGATACCATTTTCGAGCTGTCACTCTAATTGAGTGAAAACTTTTTTTCACTGGTATCTATACCATGCTCTTAGAAATAAACGGCAAGTACCTAAAGACTCTATAAAACAGTATTCTGCACTGGCTCACACCAATGGATGTAAGATAAATAACCACTCTATTTGTTTCATTAATTTGCTTAATATATTCACTAATGGTTGGGGATATAATATTAAACAAAACAATGACCAAATTTCTGTTCTGTAAGGCAGGCGTGACCCCAGGGTTAGCCTCTGTACATAGACTTTTCAGTAAACAGATTACATTCTTTTGCTATCAACTTCATTCTGCTGTCATGTCATTAAAATAATCCCTATTTGCTAGGTTCAGGAAGCCGTCTTCCAGGACTATTCACACTGTATCTCTGAGTTTAACCTACCACAAGGCAGCAGTTTAGCAACATCTTTATTGGATAGATACGCAAGAATGCAGANTAGAGCAGAAATGAGAATTGATTTATCCATCATTATCACTTCCTCCTTCAACCTGGTTCTACTGCAGAGAAAAATGTCAAGTTTGCTAAAGGACTGTTGAGTAGGAATGATGTACAGATCTCTTCTTTTATCTCTGGTATTTTGTGTTACAAATCAACATGGTACTCAAGCACTTGACAATCCCAGGAAGAAAACTGCAGGAGAGAAAGGGTAAAGGTTGAAGAGCATGTATTTGACCAAGGTACAAAATAAATGCCTTTGAAAGACTTCATGCTAGTTGCATATTATTTTCATATGTCAAATCACTCAGGATTGCTTTATGCAAACTTGTTCTCTGCCTCTTTTATTTTCCTGTGTCTGTGAGCCAAATACATTGGCCAAAATTTCTGGAAGGATGCACATAGTATACTCTCCGATAGCAGATGTTTTTCCTCTGATTCTCAACTGGTAACAATACATAATCCTTTCTTCAGAGAATAAAATTAGTGAAAAAAAAAAAAAAAAAGCTCTAAACTGTATTCTTTAGTAATTAGTTAAAAAATTATCTGCTGTCTCCTTAAAAATATTTCTTAGTCTCGGAAGGTTAATGGTGTCTTACTGAACAGAGACATAGAGTGATTAATAAACTCAATTGAAATACCACTGGCTCCTGCATGGTTTTAACACCATACAACCTGACTAATAAAATAAAAACTAATTTTAAAAATAATTTACCTCCTGGAGAATTTAAAATGGATTTTACTAATGAAAAACTAACGTGGATTTTCTTTCACGAGAGGAGAATCAGTTGAGACTACAGAAGAACATGTGTTCACAAGAGTAATAAGGAATATCCTAACCTAGTCTACCCACAGTGTCCATCAGATTACTGCACAAGGGTTTTCTACAGTATCCTAAGCGAAACAAAACATAGTTTTTTTTTACATAGCGAGATGATAGTTAACAATTGCATTTACCAGAACTCACTGTTTTCTAGTGAGTAAAGCTATTATATAAATCCATAAAAGGAGTTCTGTATTTTTTTCAGCTGGTGGATAAGTAAGACTAATTATTCAGTGAACTCTGTAGAAGTGTTCTGCACAGATCTTCAACCTGACCTTTCCTCCCCAAATACTAGTTAAGCCATAGTTACAAACATCCACCTGCATGGAGGTGGTTTCATTTACTTTGCTTGTATTTTTGTCACAGTATAAAATACAAAAGGAATTTTAGGGAACTGAGAAGGACAATCTATCGGAAATCCTTTAAAGGACAAAAGGCCAAGCCCTATTGACCTCTAAGTATTAACAAGTTATACAGTAGAGGGAGGTTCCCCATAATAAGCAGCAAATCCAGCCCAAGTAACATAAACTAAACTCTGTACTGTATGCATGAACAGTATACTTATGACCATAAAAGCATTTTATGACTGTGCAAGACTTTTAAATTCACAAATTGATAGTGAATGGGATAAAATCTCAAATGGGAGCCAAAGCTTGAGGTATTGGTGGTTTTTTTTTGGAATTCTTTGCATATCACTGAATCATATAATGGTTTGGTTTGGAAGAGATTGTAATGACCACCTAATTCCAACACCCTGTCATGGGCAGGGTTGTCACCCACCATGTTAGGCTTCTCAGGGCCCCATTCAATGTGGCCTTGAACATCTTCAGGGATAGGGCATCCACAGTTTCTCTGGGCAACCTCTGCCAGTAACTCACCACACTCTAAGTAAAAATATTTCTTCTTAATATCTCATCTAAGCATACCCTCTTTAGATTAATACTAAGTACCAACTAGGGACACTGCCAGTAGGGCAAAGCAAGCTGCAAATCTTGGTGTCAGAAAAAAAAAATAATATTTGTTTTAAAAGACGAAGTTTGCAATAAGAGTAATAATAGTAAAAAATAATTATATTAATAGTGATGCTGATGAAGAGAACTGGTATCTGAAAACCTGATTCATATTATCATTGAATAATTATTGTTGTAAGGGAACTTAAAGATCATCTATTTCCAAATCCTCTTTCACCAGATCACCTTGACCAAAGTCTCATCCAACCTGGCCTTGAAAATTTTCGGGGATGGTCTATCCACAGCCTCTCTGGACAGCCTCTTTCAGTGCCTCACCACCCTCTGAGGTGGTGGCTGCTAATATCTAATCTAAGTGTACTGTCTTTTAGATGAAAACCATCCTGTCACTATGCTCTGTGGTAAAGAGTCTCTCCCCAGCTTTCTTGTACGTCCTCTTCAAGTAATGGAAGGCTACCATAAGTTCTGTCTGGAACTTTTTCTCTCTGATCAATCTCGTAGTCTTCATCTGAACTCATGCTGAATGCAGTACTCCGTGTGGGGTCTCATGAGTGTAAGGCAGAGAGGGAGAATTGCCTCCCTTGATGTGCTAGCTAAGCTTCTTTTGATACAGCCTAGGATTTGGTTTGATTTCATGTCTGTGTGCACACATTGCCAGCACATGTTCAGTTCTTCAGCCACCACTACACACAAGTCCTTCTCCTTGGACCTGGTCTCTATCCACTCATCACCCACTCTGTATTCATGTTTGGGATTGCTTCCACCCAAACGTAGGGTCTTGAACATGACCTTGTTGATTTTCATGAGTTTGGCATGGGCCCACCTCTCAAGCCTGTCAGGGTCCCTCTGGATGGCATCCCTTCCCTCCACATTGTGCACTGCTCATCTTGGTGTCATCCTCAAACTTGCTGAGGGTGCACTCATCCCATTGTCCATATCACTGACAAAGGCATTAGTACCAGTCGCAATACAGACACCCAGGCAGAACCAGTCATCACTAGTTTCCACTTGTACATAGAAAAATTGACTACCAGTCTTTGATATCTTGATATTTTAATTATCATAGAAATGGCGAAGTCAAAATAGCTTCCAGTGCAGGAGGACAAAACCTCTTCAAAGGACAGTTTTCACCCTTGAAAGCACAGTGAGCATCTCATACACCACAAACATGAACATCATAAATGTCCAACCTTTCATGATCACACTTGAAAACTTTTTTCCACAAAACTTCTCATCAGAGGGCTAGTAAGTAAAACATTCAAATTTAAGCCACATAAAGAAAAAGAAGAAATGATCTATCCTTTAGCCAACTAGAAGAAAAAAAAATGGCTAAATAGTCATAGTATCATAGAATTGTCCAAGTTGGAAAGGTCATTGTGGTGGTTTAACCCATGATAGCCCCCTACTGTTTCTTGCTCACCACCCCCAGGCCATAGAGGCCCTGGCCTGCTGGTGTACCGCCAGCGGCCAGTATCAGTGGGATGGAGGAAAAAGTGGGAAAGGAAAAAAAGGTAGAGCACGAGAGTTAAGACAAAAAATAGTTTACTACAATAGCTAAGTAACAAGAGATAATAAAAATGTAAATTTATACATAAAAATGTACACTTAAATGTAAGTGTTAACTGATAATTGTGTAAAGTGCAATACTGATAATTAGAACGCAGTGACTTACAAGAAAGGTGATTTCTCATCCACACATAAGACCAACTCAGAAAGGGGAAAAGAGACACACAAGCCATGGCTTCTCCCACTCACCAGAAAACAGGGGGAGGGCCATGACATGATTTGTATGGTATGGAACACCTCGTGGGTCAATTTAAGTTAGACGTTCTAACCTAACCCCCCACAACATCCTAATCCCTTCTCTTCCAGCATCTGCAGATTCGACTATGCTAGAAATCATGACAGTCATCTAGTCCAACTCCCCTGCAGTGAACAGGGACATCCA
>VXAV01005922.1:124404-161691 GCA_013399715.1 Alectura lathami | reverse complement strand
GAAATAGAAAACTAAGAGAGAGCCATGACTCGTCTGAAGGCCCCAAAGCAAAAGTTAGGTGATTTGGTGGTCCTTGCTGGAGTATCCATCACTTTGTGCTACACTGATGTCCAGTCACAGCATTTGTGAACTCACTCTGATTGCTTGGCAAGAGCAGGATAGCATGGGTAATTTCCTTGCATGTGCTAGCTGATAGGGTCAAGGAGCAAGTGATAACTTATCTCCCTACCTTCAAATCCAAATATGAAGGGTACCAGAGCAACATCATGAGCACTGGTGAGATTACAGCAAGGGATTTCTCAACGCCTTACCCAAGCAATGTGAAAATATCCTTTTATTGTTGTTGTTGTTGTTGTTGTTGTTGTTGTTATTATTATTATTATTATTATTATTTACTGCAAAGGAATTGCACCAGGTTGGCACTTGGAATACATTGACGTGATGGACTCCGCCACAGACAAGACATTTCGCTTCCAATGTGATCGCTGGCTGGCTAAAGGTGAAGATGATGGGCAGCTGATAAGGGAACTGGCTTGTGCCAATAATGACATCCTGGAACTGAAGGAACGGACTGGTAAGTTCATAGCTGACTTGGGGCATTTGCTAAGGGTGCACAAAAACCACAGGACCACATCTCCTGGAATCTCCTCCACTGAGGTTTCCCATGCAATAGCAACTTGTGTTTGCAGGCTCTGAAGATTGAATTAGTTGAGGTATGTTTCAGTTCAAAAGTGCAGTGCTGTGGTAAGAGAAACAAATCAGGATTTATGAGGAAGAAGAGTGTCGCATTTTGGGTTGAAACTTCAGAGGGGCCCATCTGCTGCAGTTCAATACAGGAATAAGCTACAAGGATACATGGTTATGGTCTCATTAGAAATAATGGGCTTGAGTCTTTGAGGTGGAAAATAAGTTCAGTCCTTAAAGCATTGTAAGTAACATTGCTTCACCTTTCTCCTGAACATGCTCTGGGCCACAAGCTCACACATCTCTGCTGAGGCTGACAGCTGAGCTTAATACCCCATAGACCTGGGTTATTCCCTGCTCTGGGTAATTCCACCAAGTCCAAGGCAATCACACTGATGTCTAATGTGGTGAGCAATGTTATTTAACTGCACTGATAATACGCTAAGCACACTCCAAAAACTCCGAAAAAACTTCCTCAGGAAAGTCCCAAGAGCCAAAAATCATATTATCCAACATTATCGAGTGCACCCTCCGTGAGCTTGCGGATGACACTGTGTGGTGCCGTTGACATGATAGGGGAAGTGATGGCATCCAGAGGGACCTGGGCAGGCTGTAGATGTGGGCCCACGCCAACCTCATGAAGCTCAACAAGGCCAAGTGCAAGGTCCTGCACCTGAGTCAGGGCAATTCCAAGCACAAACAGATGTTGGGAGTAGAATGGCTGGAGAGCAGCTCTGAGGAGGATTTGGGGGTATCGGTTGATGAAAAACTCAACATGAGCTGACAATGTGCACTTGCAGCCCAGAAGGCCAACCGCATCCTGGGCTGCATCAAGAGAAGTGTGACCAGAAAGGCGAGGGAGGGGATTCTGCTCTGCTCTCGTGAGACCCCCCCTGGAGTGCTGCATCCAGTTCTGGGTCCCCCAACACAAGAAGGACATTGAGCTGTTGGAGGGGGTCCAGAGGAGGGCCATGAAGATGATCAGAGGGCTGGAGCACCTCCCCTACAAAGGCAGGCTGAGAGACTTGGGGTTGTTCAGCCTGGAGAAGAGAAGGCTCCGGGGGCACCTGATAGCAGCCTTCCAGGACCTGAAGGGGGCCTACAGGAGAGCTGAGAGGGACTCTTTAGAAGGCCATGTAGCAAAAGGAAGAGGGGTAATGGCCACAAACTGGAAGAGGGGAGATTTAGGCTGGATATTAGGAAGAAATTCTTTCCTGTGAGGGTGGTGAGACACTGGCACAGGTTGTCCAGAGAGGCTGTGGGTGCCCCCTCCCTGGCAGTGTTCCAGGCCAGGCTGGATGGGGCTCTGAGCAACCTGGTCTGGTGGGAGGTGTCCCTGCCCATGGCAGGGGGTTGGAACTAGGTGATCATTAAGGTCCCTTCCAACCCAAACCATTCTGTGATTCTGAGATTTCACTCTGCCCCTGCACAACCACAACCCTGTGATTGTCATCTTGGGTACTGACATGCCACCATAGCATCTGAGCATATCCTGGTGGGTATCTGGATTCCTTCACAGTCCCTATGAGGTTGTTCCTTGCTGTTAGGAACAGAGGCACAAAAACTAAAAGATTTGGGCTTTGTTACAAAGGAAGTGCTTCACACAACAGGGAGCTGGGCACCGCTTATTCAAAAGCAGCTCTACCTACACTTGCTAGTTGATCAAGCAGTACTCACATTTTCCGTGTTCTTTGTCCCTGCATGAAATCCTAAGCACAAAGATGTCAGAAGTCACACAGGCTCCAGTGTATTTCCACCCTTGTTTTGCAAATGCTTTCTTGTGTGCTGTGATAAATGTTAGGAAGAAGGTTTTAACCAAAGTGGCAGCCAAATGAAGAGATTTCTTTGGCCATCTCATTCTTTGCTGTTTAACATGTGTTAATTGTGCTTTAAAGCCTATGAAATTGTCACAGTAACAAGCGACAGAGAGGATGCAGAAACAAAGGAAAACATCTGGATCATCTTAGAAGGAAAGCTGGGCCGCTCAAAAGAATTCCTTATGGAAAACTCTTCCAAGAAGAGGAGATTTGAAAGGTAGTGGGACAGTAGGATGGGCTAGAGAAATTCCCCACCAGCTGTGTGACTTACATAAGCACCATTTCTTCTCCAGGATGGTTTCCGGACTTGCATTTGCGCCTTGTTGTTTCTTCTCCCTCCTCCAAAAAGCTTAGGACCTTCTCACCTGGAGTAAAATTTACTCAATGCCTTCAAAGTTTACTCAGTGCCTTCTTTACTTCTCTTTAATAGTCAGACCGGTCATCCTCAGGGTACTCGGCCCCCTGCCCTGGAGGACAGGGATGGAGACCAGAATAGACGCCCAGAATTCAGGAGGAAACAGTCAGGGACCTGCTGCTCCACCTGGACTGTCACAAGTCCGTGGGGCCAGGTGGGATCCACCCGAGGGTACTGCGGGAGCTGGCAGAAGTGCTGGCCCAGCCGCTGTCCATCATTTATCTGCAGTTCTGGCCAGACGGGGAGGTCCCAGACGCCTGAAGGCTGGCCAGCGTGACGGCCGTCTACAGGAAGGGTCAGAGGGAGGATCCGGGGAACTACAGGCCGGTCGGCCTGACCTGGGTGTTGGGGGTGGTTCCAGAGCAGATCGTCTTGAGTGCGATCACACGGCATGTGAGGGACAGCCGGGGGATCAGGCCTAGCCAGCATTTATTGATGATCTTTGACAACTTTACTGATGGTCTGGGTGAAGGCACTGAGTGCACCCTCAGTAAGTCTGCAGATGACACCTAGCTGGGGGGAAGTGTTGCTCTGCCTGAGGGAAGGAAGGCTCTGCCGAGGGGCCTGGAGAAGCTGGGTAGATGGGCTGAGGCCAACTGCGTGAGGTTCAACAAGACCAAGTGTCGGGTCCTGCACTTTGTTCACAACAGCCCCATGCAACTCTGCAGGCCTGGGGCAGAGTGGCTGGAAAGCTGTGTGGAGGAAAAGGACCTGGGGGTGATGGTCAACAGCCAGCTGAACGTGAGCCAGCAGTGTGCCCAGGTGGCCAAAAGGCCAACGGCATCCGGGCTTGTACCAGACACAGCGCAGGCAGCAGGGCAGGGGGGGGATCGTCCCCCTGCACCGGGCGCTGGTGAGGCCGCACCTCGAGGGCTGCGCTCAGCGCTGGGCCCCTCCCTGCACGAAGGGCACCGAGGGCCTGGAGCGTGTCCAGAGCAGGGCGACGGAGCTGGGCAGGGGCCTGGGGCACGAGTGTTGTGGGCAGTGGCTGAGGGAGCTGGGGCTGCTGGGGCTGGAGGAGAGGAGGCTCAGGGCAGAGCTCGCTGCTCCCCACAGCTCCCTGGGAGGAGGCTGCAGCGGGGTGGGGGTCGGCCTCTCCTCCCAGGTGACAGCGACAGGACGAGGGGGAACGGCCTCAGGCTGCGCCAGGGGAGGTTCAGGCTGGGTGTGAGGAGAAACTTCTTCTGTGAGAGAGTGGCCAGGCCCTGGGACAGGCTGCCCAGGGAGGTGTGGAGTCTCCATCCCTGGGGGTGTTCAAGAACCGTGTGGATGTGGCAATGAGGGACACGGGTTAGTGGGCACGGTGGTGTGGGGTTGGCGGTTGGACGGGGTGATCTGAGAGGGCTTCTCCAACCTTTATGATTCTATGATTCTATGAAAAGGACGATGTAAAATCAGCTTCTGATACGCAGACAGACAGCAGTTTTTAAAATGATGAGAAAAGCATTTGGTAAAAGGAAGTGCAGAGGATGCATACATGTGTGTATGTGTGTCCTTTTTTATTAGTAAATACAAATGGATTTCTGGTGAGCCTCAAGGAGGCCGTGTATTTTTGAGCTGGGAGGAGCAGAAGGAAGCTGGAGGTGGTTTTAGTTCCTTTCACAGCATCTCACTGGTGGTGGGAATCAGAGAGAAAGTAAAAACTGTTGGAGGCTAAATGTCAGAGGCGCTCAGATTTGAGTTTCCAGCCAGATCCAGGGGTGAAGCTGAAAGATCACCGTCACGTGAGGAAAGGCAGCTATCAGCCTCATGTGCAGACAGGCTGCAGGCAAATCTGTGCAATGTGGGGCAGATTCATTTCCTATGCGGGGCCAAGGTGCTCCAGATGTGGGATTGGTTTTCTATATTGTTTAAAGACGTGACATGCTGTTAGGAGATGGGAGCCTATTCAAAGCCACAGACACTGCTGATGTTCGGTTGCTTTTCAGGGAGGAAATTTTTTTTTATGGCTCTGTAGAAGAAGGTATAATTACAGTAATCTGGACTCTAGTGTGAATGACTGATACTTTATATGAAACATGAAAGATCTGGAGGAACTTTCTCCTGACATTCAGCTGATGGGTACAGCAGTGGACTAAAGCCTCCATCCTCTAAAGCATTAGTCACAGTCCATCGTTGGTGTCAAGTTGGAAAAAGGACCAAAGCCAAGGAAACAAATTAAAAGATATGTAAAGGACATGACAGGGGGACAGACAAGCGTTTGACAGAGACCAATTATTTCTCTAAACTATTTTCAAGCTGGGTTTCTAAAGCAGGAAGGGTGGCTGAACTAGCAGATTTAAAACAGCTATGGTGGGTAGATGTGTAGCAGATACCGTATTTGTCAAGAATGAATGAGTAAGTACTGGAGGGGAAATTAGTCATTCTTTAGCTTTATCTATAATGAGGCAATTGATTTTGTATGTTGAACAGCACAAGTTTATCCTGGAAAGTCCTAGTGGCAGTAATTTAAAGTGTCACCCCTAATCAGAGAAAAACACCGAATTTAAATATGGAAATTATACTTTCTGTCGGAAAATTGTAGGTTAAGTCAAATGACTTTAAATGAAGGCTTATCTTCTATCTTCCATAGCCATATGCAAATTACTTAACATCCATATGAGACAAGTCCCTGCCAGCATTTAAGATATTAACTGACACCGCTGCCTGTTTCCTATAGGGGAGCAACAGACACATTTCAGTTTTCTTCAAAGAACCTTGGTGATATTGCAGCCATCTGTGTTGGTCACTGTCCAAAGGATGGAAAGAAGTCATCTGCAAAAGCTGATGTCTACTGGCATGTCCAGGAGATTATCGTAACAGAGATGGAGCTTTGCAACAAGTAAGTGTCTTCTTGTCTGCAGGGAACCACTCCAGGAGGGCATGGTGAAGCAGAGCAGCTCTGCATCCATCCTCCTGGAGCATTTCAAACTTAAGGAATTGTGGAAAGTCTTACCAGATCTTAATCCTTTCCTGAACGTAAGGGCAAGCTGTTGGGTGCTTCAGGTCCACAATATCTCCTCCTGTCTTCTTGTGCTATTTCTGAGTTGTCAGCAAGGGCATTTTCATGTGCAGATAACTTCATGAACAGTTTGGCCTGGGTGAATACTGATACTGACTGAAATTTAAGGGGTGTGAAAGATGCTCTGCACATACAGGCCTTCAAGTAAGTCTTGCAAATACAGCTCCTAGGAAAAATGTAGAGAATAGGACAAAATCTGACTCAGACCAGTTTGGATGATCCTTCTAAGATGGTCTCAAAGCCCATTGGGAAGTTTGCAGTCAGCTTCCAAATCACAAATCATAGAATGACGGTCTGGCTTGGGTTGGAAGGAACCTTAAAGACCCCCCAGCCCCAACCCCTGCAGTGGGCTGCCTGCCACCCCCCAGATCAGGCTGCCCAGGGCCCACCCAGCCTGGCCCTGAGCACCCCCAGGGATGGGGCACCCACAGCTGCTCTGGGCAGCCTGGGCCAGGACCTCACCTCCCTCTGGGTGAGGAATTTCCTTCTCACAGCTGACCTACATCTCCCCTCCTTTAGTTTAAGCCATTCCTCCTTGTCCTATCAGTCTGCCCGTGTAAAAAGTCGTTCTCCCTCATTCCCAAATGGTCAGCTACTGTGGGCTGAGTATGACTGAAATGTCCCTTAATGGATGAATGAACGTGTTTGAGCCCTGTCTTTGTAAGGGGCAACATTCATGACTTGTGAAGCAGATAGTACAGTGAATATGCAGGAACTGGAGTAGACTGGCCATTTGGAAAACAAACTCCTCTTCAGAGAAAATATCCACAGTGCTAATGAATTTTTCTGCTCCATGATATTTTCATTACTGATACAGAATTTCACTATAAGGAGTTTGTTCCAGCTGAGACAATTGAGTGTTTAAGAAAAGAATCCTTGAAGTGACTTTTTTCACATGTTAAGAGTCTCTCCTGGCAAACTAATCAGGCAGCAGAAGAGCCACAATAATACTTGCTGAATGAAAACTCATTCAACTACAACCTAAAACATTTTTCTCCTGGCGGTGAAAAACCTGTAACCCTTAGTGCCTGGCCATGCAGTCAAATCCATGCATGAAACACTCTGGGAACATGCTGAAGGGGACAAAGATTTTCTCACAAAGGCACAGTCTTTTAAAGTTGTTTCAAAGAAAAGAGAGCTGCTGTTGGAAGTGAGGCTCTGGATTCATCACAGCGGTGCTTGCTCTGCAAACGATCAACTGGAGCAGATCTCACCATGAGAATGAGCTCTTATTTTGGATATTGCTGATCCCAAATGACCAAAAAAACCAAACCAACAACAAAAAAAACCCACCAACAACAGTTAAACTAAATTAAAAGAATTTTGAGATTGGTGTAGCAAGAGTTTTGAATGAATTATACTGTTTGTTTTTTTTGTTTTGTTTTGTTTTGTTTTTCTGTTGGAACTAGATGTTAATATGCAGAATGGACATATTTCAAAGATTTTTCTTGAAAATCCCAGGGTTAGAAAAGTCATCTTTTTTTTTCTTTTTTTTTTTTTTTCTTCCTGCCCCTCTTGAAGACCAGCATGCTCTATCAGAACTTCAGAACACGAGATATTATGTAGCCCAGGAAATAAAACTGCAGCATCAGGCAGCCCCTCCATCCATACTCATGCAGTTTTCCTGTTGCTGAGCCTAAAATTTTGCTCCCACCAGCAAAAGTAAGTTTTTCTCACTTACAAAGCCTCTTTCCAGGGAAGAGAGAGCTTTTCTTTGGCTGCAGAAAATATCAGAAGTCTTACAGTGCTTAAGAAGCACCGCACAGCTCAAATAGCAGTGACCCATCCTCCAGGTGTTGATTTTATGCACATGCACTGCAATCCAGCTATGCTGTCTCTGGGAGGACCTGCTGCAGTTTGGCAGAGGGGGGAGGTGAGGAAAAACTCATTTGGAAATGATCTGCGTCACTGGAAGTGAAATACATCATTAAAAACTCCATGCTCCAGCCTCTGGCTGACTTCTAGGTGTGCAGTGATTTACAGCCGCGTTACGTGCTCCCTGCGCATCACCAGAGGCAGCACCACAGAGCCAAGGGTTTTCAGCATCTGGTAGCTATCATTTCTGTACTCAGTGCTTTTCTGTGAGCTCAGGAGGGGCTGGGCAATGTAAATGAGGAAAAGGGAATATCTAAACCTCCTTCTCCCATCTTTCCCAGTGCATTTTTTCATAATTTCTAGAGTGATCTTCACTCCTCCAGGGGTGAGGATTGTTGCTGAGCTCCATTCACGTGCTCTTGCAGTGACGAAACCTGCACTGAGGCTGGAGCTGCGTTACGTGCAGGGCTGACTGCTGTGTTTATTTGGTGCTTCTGCAAACAGACATGCCATCACACAGGAGGAAAGAGGTGTCAGGTGCCGCTTGCAATGCAGGGCATTTGTGTCTGGCTGGGGAAATAAGGGATTTGCAATGTTCAGCCTGGGTCTCTTTCTGGAGAGAAACTCTGTTGCTAGCATATAAACAGGAAAAGTATTGAAATAGTGTTGATGTTGTTTAGTAGCATGCCACATCCATGGTACAAGAAAGAGGTGACCCGCACCACTATCACACCCTTGACTTTCCTCCGGCAGGTACTTTTTCAAGTGCAACGTGAAAATCCCACTGCGGTACAAGCGACGGGACTACAAAGTCTTCGAGTGTGCCAAGGTCACCGAAAGCTTTGCCAGCAAAGCCCGCAGCTTGGTGCCAGTCAAGTACGAGACCATCGTGGTGACAGGCTTTGAAAAGGGAGCGGGGACTGACGCCAACGTCTTCATCACCATCTTTGGATTGAACGGGGACTCGGGGAAGCGCGCCCTGAAGCAGAAGTTCAGGAACCTCTTTGAGCGGGGCAAAACCAACAGGTTCTACCTGGAAACGTTGGACATGGGTGAGCTGAAAAAAGTCCGAATTGAGCATGATAACAGTGGGCTGGCACCCGGCTGGCTGGTGGAGCGGGTGGAGATCACCAACTCGGCCACCGGTGTGACCACCATATTTCCCTGCGGGAAGTGGCTGGACGAAAACCGGGGTGATGGGTTAATCTGGAGGGAGCTTTTTCCTAGATATTGAGGAGTGTTTTGCTCCCTTTGGCACATACATTTTTTCTGACTATATGGTTTTATATTGCATTTTCCTTGTCAAAATGCTGCCTTTTGTACTGAGAGATTTTTAGTAGCAAGATGTGCTTCCTGGGTTAACATTTTGTAAAAATAATACTGTTTTTTTTTTTTTAATCATATATAAAATTGAGAATGAAATAAATGCATTTCTTTCTTATTTACTATTGGAAGCCACAACTAGCTGATCCATAAGCTACCTCCTAAGCTACCTCAGCAGCAGCTTAGATGCCATCCTCTGCTTTTCAGCACCTTGCCTTGGCTGGGGCTGGAAAAGAGCTGTGGCTTCCACACTGTCACCTTTTGGTGTGAGTAAAGAGAATTAGGAAATGGAAACAAAATACTTCAGAAAATTGACCCTGGGTGTCCCAGCTTTTACTCACCTCTGACGACCAAGAACATCTCTGCAGGACGTGTGCATATGTGGGAACACTGGTTGGGTCTCAGGTGGTGGGATCTGGGCAATGTTTCCAGCCATGTGCTCTCCCTCCATTCCAGACCCAGCTCCTGGGCTGGATTCAGCAAGGTCCTGTGAGCATGCTAACAAAAGCCCTAGAAGACAGGGCTCTCCCTATCAGGGGAGAGTGATGTTTGAGCTGCCATGGAAAGAAGAATTTCCTCCTAGCCTGCTTAAGTCCTAGGAGAGCTTTCCAGCTCCCAGGATGTGGTTTTAAATCAGCACATTGTGCAAATGGGGATCCAATGGGCTGCTGCCCAGCTCACTTTCTGTAAAGGGAAATCCTTGGCTTGCACGAGACGTGCTTGTCAGATGGCACGTGACCAGGACAAGCTCTCATCTGGGAGCAGTCATGTGAAGCAGGTAGCTACAGCCACAGGTCAAGGTTCTGTTGGAGGGGAGCAACTTTGTGGTCACCAAATTGCTGCGTGGGGATTGCAGATACCTAAGCTGACATCAAAACCACCTGCCACTCCTGGATGGGCACGCTCAGCCTAAGAGCTGTACTGAACTGTGGGCTCTGCTGCCCTAGAAAGCACCAAGGGGAGGTTTGCTAATACGGAGTCAGCAACCTCCCGTTTCCCAGGAAGCAAACCATGAAAAATGTTTGATTGTTTGTTTGTTTCCTAAAGGCTTTAAAAATGTCCCTTCTTGGTGCAGAACCTAACTCCACCCCAGCTCTGGGGAGTCAGCCTGTAGCTACAACAACCAGTGCTACAGAAGTAATAAACAGAGTGGAGTTTTTCCAGGGGCTGGATTTGCATTCGGCTGCTAAAACCAGCACATTCTTGGCCAAGTGGAGAGCTGGGGAGGAAAAAAGCCCAAACTGTCCTAGAGCAGGGTTCAGGTCATGTCTACCCGTTAGGGTGGAGCTCCCTGAAACCCAGTGTTGAACAGATGCATGGGCCCTTCTCCTCTGCCTTCTACCTTACTTGTTTTTGAGTTTATTTCTTAAATGGTGAGGGTTTAATGCACAGCCAAAAACCATGAATACAGGTGAGGAGTGAAGGCAAAGGACAAGGATGGTGGCGCCCAGTGGAAGTCTGCGCAACCAGGCTGTACCATTGTCTCTGTGATTCCCCATCGTTTTGGGATCCCAATGACATCCTGTGTTTATGAGCACTTTGGTGCTACCACTGACAGCATACATAACCAAGCCGTCCTTTGCAGTGTCAGATGCTGGGAAGGACAGGCTGTTTCTTGCTGCAGGACACAGATAAACTAAAAATCTTTAGAAAGTTGCTATAAAACATTTGCTGGCATCTATCTACCCACACCAATCCTATGTGTGCAAAGGCTGAGTACCTCAAGGCTATGATGTATCCAACCTATAACCTCCTCTACCCTGTCATTACATGCAGAGGCCCATTTTGACATGGAAAACATGTCCCATTAAATAATAATTAAATAATAATAATTGTTATTATACTACTAGTATTATAGTATATATATTAGTTATACTATATATAGTATATGTACTAGTTATACTACTAGTATTTGCTCATGGGGTTGTACATCTCTGAGCAGCAACCCATGGGCTGGATGATAACAGATTCTATGAAGAATGAATAAGGGGTGACTGAGGAGAGAGACTGCTTGCAGCGAATACCGACATCACACCATGGCCCGTGCTGTTGTCCTTTAATGGGTGCAACCCTCTTCCTCTCCAATTGCAGCTCAGTGGGGCTGTTATCAGATCATAGTGGCATACTTGCGTTCTGCTGCAGCAGCTTTGAAGCAAAACCGATTGCGATCTCAAGCAACTCCCAGTGCTGTAAAGCTTTTGAAGGACATCTGCAAGATCTCAGCGTGCAAGTGTGCTTTCCCTGTTTCCTGATTTTGCAAATGCTTCCTATAATGGGAGCTTCAGTTTTCCTGAAGATGGTGTATCCTTTACGCAGCCATTGCAGGTTGCTGAAGGAACTGGTAATTTCCCCCAGCTTCCATCACCTCTGGCACCTATTCCCAGGGCATGCTCAGCCCAATAACATAGTCATAAGGAGTTCTACAGGATGCAGAGTTGGGTCAAACCCTTGGATTCAGAGTGACAAAAGGATGGAAAATGCCCTCAACTCTGTCTGTATAAATGTAAAGTGTTTTCTAATTTCATTTTCCATTAGGTTTCTCTTTTTTCTTACTGCTTAAGAGCTGAAAGAGGCAGAAAAAAGCTCTACCAGCATTCACTTGTCTGCATGCTATAGGCTTCACTCTAACGGGGCTTCAGGCATTGATTTCGGGAGCATTTTGTATGGTGGCCATGGGCTGGGGTCAGGGTTGGTAAATAAAGACCACACGAGTGCCCTCTCAGGTCCTTTTGTACAATACAGATTTATAGTTAGCAATGCAGTTCATTTTATTAGTTATAAATAAAGTACAAAAAATCCACCAAAAGTGATTCTAAGCATTTACACAATTTCTAATGTCGTTTCATTTCTTCAATGCACTATTGCTTTAATATTAATAATAAATATTTTTCTAGCTTTCTTCTATAAAATAGTCTATGTAGCAAAATGTTGCACAGCACAACAGAACAGCAGTAGGAGTACAAAAATGTGCGTGATCCTTTCACTAGCCCAGGTCATTAAAGGAGAGGACTTCTGTTGGCTTGCCCTGTGCTTTATGTGTCCCTTTCCTGGTGTCTTTTTAGGGGTGACAACCAACCTCTGTCCCCACACAGCCTAGAACCAGGGCTCCAGGCTCCAGGGGAGGGGAGGTACGGAGCAGGAAGGGAAAACATGGACGGGTTTGAAACCCAGGGTAAGGCAAAGGCAACAAAGCAGAGCAGCACCCTGAAGGGACAAAGAGGAAGCATGAAGGTATAGTAATGTCCTGCATCCCTGCCCCAAAAGGGAATTGCATCCAAAGCCTTTTGGGGTAGGGGTGCATCAAACCCCACTTCTGCATTCGTACTGGCCAAGCATCTGAATGGACCCGGAGCGATTATGGCTTAAAGCTTAATTCAGGAGTGCTGTAACCCCCCTGCGTGGTGCAAGCACTGGATATTTGGATGCCTTTGGGGAAGGGGCAGCATGTTAGCTGTGATGCGCTGGTGGCTGGAGATGAGGACATGGTTGCTGAGACATTGCTGCAGGAGTGGGACGTCAGCTCAGAGCTGGTCCCCCTTGGGGTGACAAACGGGGGACAGCAGGGTTCCAGTACAGGCCACAGCTCTATGGTGGATTAACAAACTTCAAGTCAAGGTTTCTGCCCCAGTGGAGGGCACAAAACAAAATAGAAGGCTTCCAAGAAGGTCGGTTTTTTGGGTCTTCTGCTCTAGGCATGTTTTACAGGTGGACTACAGCCAATGCACAAGGCCTAGCATTACAAATGGTTCCCAAATTGTCTCTGCATCCACCCTCCAGTTCCCAGCCATCTCCAGGAGCAGTGAAGAACTCAAGTTCCACCAGTCTGTGGCACCATACCATGGAGCATGAGCTCCATGCAAAACAAAATGGGATGGTCAAATTTTACAAATTGAAGAAAAAATCCTCGGTTTTGTAGTCTCTGAGCTTATCAATTCCTTCCTGGCACACTCAGTTGGGTACATATAGGGATGGTTCGACAGGGTGCACATCCAGACCAAGCACCAAAAATTAAACGGAGCTGAAGCACTTGGGCTCCCTTCATCATTTTTTTTTAAGCAATTTGCAGAGTCATGCACTAAATGCATTCACTGCCTCAAGCACAGCCTTGCAGCTGGGCCCACCAGGTTTATTGCAGGTAACACAAAGCAAGAGCAGGAGCATCACCAGTGACATCAGGATAGGGCAGCAGCAGGAATCAATCAAAATATTTTGGTTTTGCAGGGGGTTATTAATCGCCTTCAATGTACAAGCGTACAAGTGAAAGGATCACCAGAGTTTGATTATGAGTGCAAATAATATTCATATATATGTGCTAAACACAGTCACTATATTGCAGTTTTCCACTATGTCACAGCATACAGAATCAAAGGTTTGCATTTTTATGGAATGTATCCAAGGTAACAGCACCACAGTAATACAGTTTGTAATCACACACCCTGATTTTTTTCTTTTTTTTTCTTGACAAGATAAGCATTACCCCCCCAGATCCCATGTTTAATTTCTTTTTAAAGTACCGATGCATGCAAAGCATTCCATTCTCAGAAACAATGCAAAAATGAGGTAATAGGAGTAATAAAAAAAATTAGTATTAATTTCTAAATAAATAAATTATAATTGAAAATGCAAAAAAACAACTATAAAAATAATTAAATAAGAACCCACAATATCTACAAGTTAGTCATAAATTATGATTGTTAAATATAAGGCATTTAAACTCACAAAACCCTGTAAACTATCAATGTTTTGTCCCTAGAGATTTTTGTTTGTTTGTTTGCTTTGTGTGTTTTTTTTCAAACTCCTCCTGCTGTCCTGACCTACTCATACAAGTGATTTCAACGCACTGGCACACTGCTGCAGCTCCAGATGCTGTAGGTTCTCACACACCTTGGGATCAGTCACTCACACGAGACCATGGGAGTTTTGGTGCTTTTCTTCACCAAATTTTTTTGTCTTTTCGCTATTTTTTTTCCTTTTTTTTTTTTTTTATCTAAAAACTGTGCTTGTTCATTAGGCAAATAGTAATACTTTCGCATAGGCTTTAAGAAAACACATGGTTCGGAAGTGCTCCTCCATCCCCTCCCGCCCAGCCAGGGTCCCTGTGGCCCCCATTCCTCCTCTGCTTCGCCTCCAGCTCATGCCTGGATGCACCAGACCGACTTACAGTGTATTACATGAACAACCTCTCGCTTTTCTTGTCCATATTATTAGTAGTATTAATGTTATTTCTAATGCTGCTTGAATCTGCTGCTGCTGGAGCAAGCCCCATAGGTATTGACTAGTCACTTCTTGCCCCAGGGAGCTCACCTCTCTCTGCACCTCGGGACTGGGGCTGCTGTATTCTCAGACGAGGTGGCAAAAATATGTCACTGTGGCAAATACTTATCATCATGTCTCTCCTTTTGCTCCCTCTCACCTGCACAGGCACAGAAAGAGGGGAGAGAAAGGCTTCTGAAGCCCCGCATCCCCTCCTTCGCCCTCCTCTGCAGGTTGGAAAAAACAAAATTACTAATAATGTCCAGGGGGCCTCCAAGGCTGGTGGTTTCGAGTTAGAACTCACAGGAGTCCCACGATCTCCCAGATGGTAATTTAGGATTGTTTCTGTGTGCAGAGCATTGCCTGGCTCCAGCGGAACAGTGCCCAGGGGAGCCAGTGTTCAGCTCTGCCACATTGGCTTTTTAAATATATAAAGTTCCTGATTCATTCCCCTGGCTCCTCCACATCTCTCTTTTGCTTCTCTAGTGTGCAGAAAAAAAATATATATCTATATTAAAGAAAAAACCTTTTTGGTTGTGAATGCTGGGTCTCTGGAAGGTTTTCAGCTGGGTAACTGTGGCTGAGGTCTTTATTTCAGGGGGATCTCCATGTCTCACTCTTTTGGGGAGTGCCTCCAATTTTGTGCATTATTATAATGGAAAGAGATACATTAGGTTTCATTTTAATAACTGCCTCATTCTCCATGTGGATACAGGGTGAAACACACATGTCTAACGATGCTCCAACACAGGGCTAAACCTAGCTCCTCCAGAAAGCAGCAAACCCTGGAGAACTGGCATTTCCATCCCCTGCCAAAATGCCCACAGCATTGGTGGCTCCTTGCGAGCAACAAGTTGCCTTCCATCCCATTAACAGAGCTGCCTGGAGAAACATGACCCTACAGACTTTCCTTAGCCCGAGTGGACTAAGATACAAAAACGAGAAGAAAATAAAAAAGGCTTCCACATGAGATGTACGTCTACTTATTCTCCCTATGCTATGATTTCTCACCAGGGAGGTAAAGCACAGCATCTCCATGTGATCAAAAGGCCCTGTTCTCTTTCTTCCATCTTCCTGTGGGATGGAAGCGGGGCAACTTGGCTGCTGCTCCACCCACAGCATTAGCAATATCCCCAAAATCCTCCAGGGTTGCGTTTTGTCCCATTGGAGCAGCTTCTTTGAGCCAAGCAGCGTGCATTTCAGCACCTCCCCGATGTTACTTCTGATTGATGATTCCCAAAGCACAGTTCCAGCTGACTCCATAACCATCGCTTTGGACCAGCAAAGAGGCCAGGAGGTGTCTAACCCAAGGCAGGCTTGAGCAACAGTGCTTTGAAGCCAACCAGTCTCTAGCTCACAGTACTGGTAAGATAAATCAGTATGGAAAACGGTGATCATGGAGACAGCCCAGAGCCTGCCTTGGTTTTCAGCATGCCAAGCTACATCATTAAGATACAAAAAGCAAAGGAGAAAGCAAAGAAACAGCATCCACTTCTACATCGTGCCCCTACAGAAAGCATCCAGCACCAGCAGATAAGCAGGAATGAAGCCTCTCTTTATTGCTTCATTCATTTCATCCCCAATTTTTAAAATATTTTTATTTTTATTTTTTATATAGTAAGCGTCTCTACATTTACAACACTGTAAACGCAAGGAAAGGAAGCACACGCAGCTGAGGCAAAGAGCGCAACCCTTCTGACTGTAAACAGGATTTTGCTTTTTCGCCTCTTCCCCCCAGGGGTGGGAAAGCTTAACCTCTTTATTCCCCCTCTGCAATGTATTAATCAGGCACCAAAATAAGGAATCTATGAAAAAATATTTGGTGCAAATTAGGTAACAGCAACATGTCCACCACAAGATGAGTAGGGCATCAAACACAACATTTCTTAAGCTAACATGCTCCAGCTGCCATCCATAGAAATAGCTAAAGGACCCCTATAACATGTTTCTACGTATTCAAGAGGTATATATACAATCCCCATGAAATGCAGGATTGACAGGCCAGGCTACCACAACTAGTTCCTTCGTGTTCAACACTAAATCTTATGTAGCACGGGGTCTCTGAGCTCTAGGAACTTCAGCTCCCTTTCACCAGGCCCATATCCTGCGTATGTGCAATACCTCCTACCGCTAGATATTGTACTGACACCTCCTCCTCTGCCTCTCTAATGTACCTGCAAACATTTCCGCTCAATCAAATGGCTCAGAAGGCAAAAAATTTTGCTGCAAGGGTTTATGGCCATACGACCTGATAAGGAAAATGGTGTGTCCAGCCAGTTCATTCAGCTATCTGAGCCGAGCTGTGTTTCAATGTCCACCCTGCAGATCGGGCACTTCTTGCTGGTGGCCAGCCACTGGTCCACGCACACTTGGTGGAAGAGATGCATACAGGGTAACCTCCTGCGGAGAGAGAAGCACCGCCCATTAGGGTCCACGTGGATGGAGGAGATCCAGGGGACTGAGGACATCCAGAAAGCAACAAGTCTGCTTTGGACACAGAGACGTACCGATATAGCAACAGTGGAGTTGTCTCTACAGCTTCCCCCAGCAACATCAGCAGTAGGTCAGAGATGCTGTCCTTCCTGGTTAAAAACCCTTCAGAAAATGCCACACCCTCCAGAACTGAGTTGTTGCAGAGACCAGCTACCCTGACTGACACTTTTGACCTCTCAGGAGTATTAGGTTATACACTTGGGTTCTTGATTATTGTGACTCGGGTGGGTTCCCACTGCTCCTGCTGAGGTGTCTGGTGTACCCCAGGGAAGGTGGTTCTTTTTCAACTATGTCACCTTTGTCATCTCTTTGTTGGCTCTCATGAGCTGAAGGGATCCCAAACACAAGGACCCATAGCAAGAGGATCAGATCTTTTCATGATGGCCAGCTAAAGGTTGAGGAGCAGGACCAAGCAGTGCCCACTCACCGTTTCTTCATCCATGGTAGCTCAGCTTCTTGCAATTGCTTGCCTCCATCCTCTGTCACAAGAGGAGTTTTAACCCAGCCAAGAGCCTAGGGATAGCAGGGGTTTTGTTGTGGCTCGGGATGGCTCTCCTAGATGATGCAGGCTGAGAAATCTCACTTACCCCACACAAAAGCAGCTCCAACCTGGCCAAAAGCCAAACTTTCCTGTGCTTGATACTCATGCTACCTTTTATCGTATTTCCATCACCTGTAAAGGCCACACATTGAAGTCCATGGCTGTCTGAGACCTGGCACCTATTTTCCTCTGCCATCTGGCCACACAGCAGCATGGCTTTTAAGCAGGTGACCCACACCCAGGAGATCCTATGAAAAACTAGTGGTCCTGCTGCTGCAGAGCTCTTGCTTTTGGGATTCTAAAAGGCATTTACTCCTAAACCCTGCAATAACCCAAGTGAGTTTTTCAGGACAAGAGCAGGAACTGCCTAACCATGGCACAGTGGTGCTACAGACAACATACAACTGCTGCAGACAATACACAACACAGATGTCAATGCAGTGGAGCAGAGGAAAGAGTCATACCTGACATCTTCTCCATCTTCAAGCATGGACAGACAGATTGTGCATTTTTCATCAGTGTCCGATTCCTCTCCATCCCCTTGCTCAGCTTTAGTCTCCTGCGGTCTTCTCTGCAGCAAGATGAAAGAGATAATTTGATTGGGACTTGATTTTCTAATGGTCTGCCAAGCCTCGGTAGTTGCAGGAAGGTAAATAGTCAAAGCTTCATCTATCAGCCAGGTGCTTCAGCATGGGGAAGCCAGCCTAGCCAAGACAGCCATTGAGGGGAGGATGCCACCAACACGCTTTCTCCTAGGGCTGGTGGCAGTGGGGCTGGTGGCAGTGCTCCAAGGAGCATCCTGTCCTCTGCTGCCTCAGCACAGCTCCTACCACCTTCTCTGTCCTTCTTGTGGCAGGGAGGGCCCCACAGTCTTCCTTGATGAAAGCTTCTCCTGCAGACCCCAAAATATGTAGGGAAACCACTGCCAGTAAGGGCAACCACTGTGCCTCATGCCAGCTCAGCCACTGGCTCAGCCATGGAGCAGTGCTTGCCCTTTCAGCTCCTTCCTTCCCTCTTCCCCCTATGCATCCATTCCACTTAATAGCATTTTTCTGAATCCATTGGAGATGTGGTCAGAGAAAGTTCAGCAGGAGCCTACTCACTTCCAACCTGCACAATGCAATATACCTACTTGTTACTGCTCAGCTGGGAATGACAGAAATGAAATTTCTATAGAATAAGCGATTTTCCCATTTTCTATTTAGCACAACCCAAAAATTTGGCACCCAGTTCCTTATGGGCAGATCATCAGAGGAAATGCCCCTTGCAAAGCAAAGGGAGGATAATGCTGTGCAGCAAGTGCCCTTGCAGTACCACCTGCATGCAGAACAGGGTGGGTTTGCATGCGTGAAGCCCCCTTGGTTGAGCACTTTCTTACCAGGTGAGGACTGGGGGGAAATTGCACACACTGGGTGGGAGTAGGTTGAGACCCTTTTGAAAATGTGGCTTGCAGTTTCCTAGCCTAGAAGTGAGAAACAGCCAGCTGAGCCACACCACTGTGTGAGCCCAGGAGTCCCACAAGATATTAAAGCACCAGTTTTATAGTCCCCCCCCATTTTGGGGTATATTTCAGCTGGCAGTTCTGATTTGCCAGCCACAAGGATTGCAACCCACCAAAGTCCTTCCTTCTGTCCACTCTGCGAACACAACTCTTGGCCAACCGAGAGGGGCTGGCAGCCATGCAGTGGTTTTGGAGCACTCACCTTCTTGTACTTGTGGGGGAAGGTGAACCTCTCAATGGTGTTCTGGACGGCACCCCGGCTCACGCTACCCAGCCTGTCCTCCAGCTGCAGCAGCTCCTGAAGCACCACAGCAACAGCAAAACGGCATTAGCATTGCTCACAGGAGGCATTGGTAGAGGAGCACAAGGTCCCACCACCCTAATGCCTGCCTGCCAAGGAGTAAGGCTTCATCCTGCCCTGTCCTTGGTGGAAATGTCCATCAAACCCAAATCAGTTACAGTTCGGTGATGGATCTGAGTCTTGGCTCTTGGACCAGTAACTGTAGGCTCAAGGCAGAGAGCTGGGAGCTGGATATCCAGTATTTTAGAAATTAGGGTGGAATTTGAGCTCTATTTGACAAGTCAGAAAACAAAAAACATAGAACTGGAGCACTTTGTTCCCAGCCATGAAGGGAGCCAGACCCAAGCACTCTGGAGTAGACCTTTTTCACCAAAACCACCCAACACCTTTTGCTTCCTGGTTAGTAATAATTGCTGCAGGTCTCAATCCCATTCCCATCTGTAAAAGCCACGCTGCTAGGCAGAGTCTTATAAATTTATGCCAGAGCTTGCATGGATTTCCAGGGTTTAAAAATTCAATAATTCCAGTCCCCAAGATACATACTTCATAACTCTCCCTCACAGCTGATGTGTGCCTGCTTGGGTTCAGTCCCTGAAGAGCAAGTAACTGTAGCTGAGGATAAGGGTAACTTCTGATTTCATGAACAACCTGCAAGAAGCAAGGGAGAAAAATAAAGACACCTGTGCTGGCACAAAGAAATCCCTCGTGTACCCTGATTTAAACTTAGTGCTTTAAAAATTGAAAATGAAAGAGCAGACTGACACCTTACTCACTGGAAACGTTTTAATAACTAACATTGAGTACATTAATAACCAAAAAATTAAGTAGATCTCCTGTAAATGATAACTACAACATGCACATCTTCTGAATAAACTCATTGTTATAATAATTCCTGTTGCATCTATAACACTGTAGTTCCAAACTCTCAGCATGGATTGACCTGAAAAGAGATTTAAATTTTTATTTTTCAAATGGGTGTATATGTCTTCAGCCAAGCTCCAATACTTAAAGCCTTGCTGCAGCGTGCAGTTGTCAAGGTCTGACCATGTGCACGAAGGAAAAGCACCGTCATGGGCTTTCTAAGGCTGCCTGAAGGATGAGCAGGGCTCTGGGTAGCTCAGCTCCAAATGCAGCTCCCTGCCAAGAGAAGGATCTGGGAGTGACCCTGCTCAGCCCATCTTCGTGTCAAAACCCACCTCCACCTGTGCAACAGGTCACACAAAAATGTAACGTGTGGCATCAAGGCTGATGCAGATGGCAAATGGGTGATGAAGGATGGTCTTTGGGACTGAGCTTGGGAAGGTGCCACCTACCACCAGTCCTTCTGCATGCAGGGAGCCCTGGGAGCCCACACTTTACTCCAGCATTAATAATAGTATTATTAATAACCGCTGAGTCTCCCACATCCTGCCAAGGCTTTTGCAGACCAGCTTGTGAGTCTGCTGCAGGCGACGGACTGAATCTTTCCCAAGCAGCTGAGCTTTTCTTTCCTTTCTCTAATCCAGAGTGCAATGATGCAACATTATCCTTTCAGACAATCCCTCCCACGGCCGGAGATAAGTGGGATTCGCAAGAGACAGGTGATAGAAAGATAGCAGCCTTTATTTTGACTGCCTTCTGGCAGACAATGTATAAAACATTGCTCAGTGAAAGTGTTTTACTTACCATCTGTGTCGAGGATGTGCTTCTGGGGAAATGGTGCATCCGAGGTGTAGCTAAGTAATGCTGATAGGGCTGGGGGACTGGCCGGACCTGGAACTGGGCGTGAGTCAGTCCCGCATCAACACTGAGGTCCCTGCAGGCAGGAGGATGAAGATATGGATTTGACTGCCTGATGCCATGGTATGGACCCCAACAAGAGGAGGGTTCTTGGCTCCCGTGGGTGCCTCAACCCCAGGTGATGTTGTTAGTTTAAAATCCTCAGATTTGGGCAGTCACCTCTCTCTCCCCAAAGGCAGCACGAATCAGCGAGAAGATGATTTTATGCCACTTAGAAATTCTGCCAGCTGGGGTCAGGAGCTGTAGGGTGCAGCCTGCCAATTTCAGGGAAGCATTTTGATGGCTTCATCAATCCCCAGACTAAGTAACTCAACCTGGCCAGACCAAGTCCTGCCTGTGCCATCATCACTGTGCCATTATCACTGTAGATGATTACATTTTGCCTTGAATATTTTTCAGGAATGCAGATAAATGCCTGGGTATTGTTAGGACCCAGCTAGGGTCTTTGATCTCCATGGAAATCTCCAGGTCATGGCAGAATTTCTGGGAGCACCAGAACTGCTGTCTTTGCAAAATAAATAAGTAAGTAAGTAAAGAGTTTAAGAAATTTCTGGGTAAGACCACTGGGAAAAGCATCACACCAGCAGCAGGCCACCACCGATGCAGCAGAACATCTCTGACAGTCCCACTCACCCACACGCAGCCTAACTGGGGCTCATTTTTGTGGCTTTGGGCAATTTGTCCCTCCAGAATTCAACTCAGCTCAAACCTGGGATTGCAGATGACCAAGGTCCCAGCAAACACCACAGCTCTGCCTAACCCAGCAAGCAGAGCTGAACCACAGACCCCATTCCTGTGCTGCATGGATGGGATGGGAGGAGACACAATGCAGCATCTCCATCTATAATCCCATTAGTTGGTCTCTTGTCTCATGTCTCTCCAGCCAAAGAGGCTCTCAGCAAACAAGTGCTTTGAATGTTGTTCACTTTATCATAATTACAAAATACGGTGCTCTGATAACCATTGCCTTCACATTTGACATAGCAAGACTAATCAGACCACAGGGGCTTCTACTCTTTTCAGACAGAAATTCTCTCCACGGAGGACAACAGTGAGTACCATGGCTTGTTAGGAGCAGCTCAGTTGTGTCCTGGAGCAGCTGTGAAACCACTGATGCCCAGCTGCAGCTAATGGTCATGAAGGGACTGGAAATGCAGAAATCCTTTTACCTCTTATGGCCTTTGAACTAACAACTGCAGGGCTTTGATTCCCCCTAAGAAGTCACCAAGATGGAGCAAAGCGAGGGTCTGTCTCTGCTGACTGTGAGCTGGCCATGTCCTAGACAAAAGCTGGCAGAGCATAAATGACAGCAGGAGACTGGCAGGGTCACAGCCAGGGTGGGAATCCACAGGACGGGGCAATTTCCAGCTCCTGTGTGACATGTTTGGAGATTTATCCAATTGCTCAAGACTGTTCCCAGGCGGATAGAAGGCTCAACTGGAAATCTGGATGCTGGGTTCATTCCTGCCGCTGGCCTGCGGCACGATCCTGGCCATCTCCTATCTGCCCGCCCCTATTCCCTGCCTGCGAACAGATGTGGTAACGCACAGAGCGCTTTGAGATCAGCAGCTGAAGGAATCTCTCAAAGATGAATGGGCGTTATTATGTTGCAAAAGTAATTGCATTGACAGCACTGCTGAACTGTTCGTACAGTGCATCTGGATCCTTAAAATGAAATATTAAGGTTCCTAAAGTGGTGCTGTGGGCCTGCAGAAATGTCCAAAGCAAAATACTGCATAGAATGGTGTTTGGGGATGAATAAGCAGAGCACATCAGCTGAAGAAAACCAAAACCAACCATCTCCATCTAGTTTGTGCTATGCATACAACTGTACAGCAGCTTGACGCTCAGACATGAGGTTCAAGAGCTGCGATGCCTATTGTATGTGCGCTGCCAACAACCAAAATAGAAAGAATAGGACAAGATAACAACTTGAACGGTCTTTACTAAATGTCTATGCCAGAAAACAACTGAAGGAACCAAATGAGAGCTTATTTCTTCTTCACCAGGAGATTTAGATCACGGCTTGGCTGTCTGAGATGGCAGACCACTGTCAGCTCCAACTTCCGCCCGTTTTCCATGGCAGTGCCTACCAGCCCCTGCCTCCAAGTGAGTACTGTTGTTGCTCATGAGGTGGTAACACATCAGTGGAAAGTTTTTATATCTGTCACTGGGCAAAATTATACATGTGCCCCAGGGGGAAGTGAGTCACCCAAATATATACACAAAGTGTATGATTTCTGTCATCCCCACTCCTTAGGTTTATAAGGCTATGGAACAACACGGGGAGGAAAGTAGGGAGGAGGAGGGGGAGATTAAATGATGCTTTATCAGATCCTTCTAATGATTATAATTAAGCAGTGTGCACAGAAAGAGAGGCAGAAAAAATGGCTCTATCCAGATGGAACATGAACTGCTTTGCAACCTGATCTGAACAATGTCACACTGGCCAAATTCAGCGCACGGTGGTGCCAGTAATGGGAATACCTAAGAAGAAAACAACAAAAGGATCTGGCCATATTTTAGGTTGTATGTTATTACCCTGGAGGGGGAAAAGCCCTTGTTCTACAAGAACTCTTAATTTGCAGAGCAAAGCACTCAGATGTTAGGAAATGCCATAATTAAGATTTCCTGTACCATTTTATTTTGGTCCCCTTGTACATACACATTACGATTGTCTCTAATTGCATGTTCACATGCTATTTCTTCCATTCAATGCACAGAATGGACTTTGCTCAGATAACAATCAGCTACTCAGAGCTATGCCTTTATTTTACTCTCCTTCCAAACAGGGCCCCGTATCTTATTCAGTGTGGAAGAGCTCAAAACTTGCTCTGAAAACAGAGCAATCAATTATTTCCTCATCTTTTCCAGGGTATCAAACACTGAGATGGGAGAATGATTAAGAACTAACTATTAATTCATCCACTCCATTCTGCAAGGTGGAGCAGCGCTGTGCTCCCTAATTTCAACCAGGGAAAATTTGTGGCCTCTGTTTTTGAGTGCCTGGTTGGCAGCAAAAGACCTCGTTCAGACAGAGATATTGGTCTTCGGGAACCAGACGCTGGGTGATCATTCCCCGGAGGCTGTGCCCTGCATCAGGAGAAGGCTCTGGGGAAAATTAATGTATGGGTGCATTCTGCATCCATGGGTGGAGAGGTATGGGCAATACTGACGCCTTGACGTTACCATACGCATGCATAAAGGCTTTACAATGCACTCATGGCCCTCCCAGGGATGAATTTCCCCATCACACACTCTCCACTTTGTATCTGTTGAACCAAACCATCAGCTCTCACGGAAGCACTGAGCCGTGAAGGCCTTCATTAACCCCTGCAGCCTCCACAGGACTTTTTAAGCACCTTGTTCAACATACTGGGGAAATAAGGAAGACTTACCAGTCCGTGCCCTCCGCCAAATACCTGGGCTGGGGCCCCATGGGCTGTGGAGTTTGCAGTTGGTGGCTGAAGTCAAAGCTGGGGTGCAGCCGGTGAGGCTGAAGGGACATGCGCTCCTGAGCCCGCCTGCAGGGAGGAGAGCAGAATCGAGTTAGCGATGGTGGGCACTGCACATGTACCACTGCTGCTCTAAGCTCACGTCGATAAATGATGGGAAAATCCAAACTGTTGGGCTTCCAAACATGCATCGAAAAGAGACGAGTCCAGTAGGTGTCAGCGATGATGGGAAAAGGAGCACGGAGCTAAGGCATTCGGCATTCTGAGATGCAGACCTCCACTCTCACCCCCTGCAGCATCCACATGATCTCAGTTTACAGAAGCTGCTGTTTGGTGGCAATGTCGACAGGAAGAAAAAAAAAAAAAAAAAAGGAAACTAGATTTCTATTCTTAGCCATTTTGTGCTATTTGGACATTTGGAATACTTTCTTCTTCTCTGCTGTCAGCCCCATAAACAACAGACATGATAAAACATCTTCCTGGTTCAGGCGTTATCCATCATCATAAAGAAGCTGCAGGTTGTCTCGTCTCCTCGTGCAGTCTATAAACTCTTGGGGAACCTCATCCATAACAGGATCACTCAGGAGTAACTGCAGGCAGAATTTACTCTCACTAGCTTCTGCCAACATTTCCATGGGTGATGGACGTGCCAGGCTGGGACCAGCTTCTCCTGCTCCAGCTCTACAGCTCTACAGCCTTTGCAGCAGAAATACACTGAGATTTTTCTAGGGACTCAAGTCTCTTCTCATGATATTTGTCCGTTTGAGCTAGCTTCACGCAGGGGAAGAGTATTTGCTGCTTGATCAGCATCTGTATTTAGAGAGGTGCAAGGAGGATGCAAAGCAGGGTTTGCATTACATACTCATGCTCCGTGCTCCCTGCTGAGTCCCAGCTCACTGATGGAGCTATACCAAAGTAAATCCATGGGAAAACACTGGAGCAAATATGTCAGGGAGCTACTAGATGAAGAGGCTTCAGCTTTGAAGGCACCACCCAGAATCCCATTAGCAGGAACACGTCCCATGTCTGCAGCATTTCTGAGTCCCTCCTGCGATGCAGCTGTGCCAGCTGCCTCCAGAACCAGGCTGTGGGGCTAGGCAAAAGCCTCCTGCCCTCCTCCATGTCACAGTCCCCTCTCTCTGACAACCCCCTTCCAAATATAACACTGCCAGGAGGTACCAAGGCAATGACTACGTGAAATTGTTCGCTGTGGTTTTGTTTGACTTTGGTTTATGAGTAAGAGATAAATGCTTGTATCATCAGTGCCTCAGCCTTGCACATATTTGCTACCCAATTATTAACTAATCATTAAATCCACCTAAAATCCAGCTTATGCAAAATAAAAGCAGGATGAGAAGAATCCACTATTTGGAGACAGAAAGGGTATGGAAATAAAGAATTTTCTGTCTGCAGCATTCTTTCCAAAGTAAGCATTGTCACAAAGACTCATTCCCTGACTCTTGGTCCATGGGTACAACCCACAAATAACTTCCATATGCTTCCAAAACAAAGCACTCCACTCCTACGTGTTATCTAAACTCCTCTCTCAAGAAATACTATCAGGACAAGGCCAGGCAGCCATTCCCACCTCTTACATTAATTCTCTCTGCAGTCATCAGCCCAGCATGAATTTAGGCTGCTTTTTCTTGACTGAATGTGCTCCAGATCAATGGCATCATTCCCTCTCTCTTCACAGAGCCTGGATCCAGAGGAGTGAGATCTTCACGTGCAAAACCCAGTGGGACACCACCTCTTACATGGCTTTGAAGCAGCAGCTATGAGAAAACAATTCATGCATGTCGTCTGTTGCTCTCTCTGAGAGCCAGGGTAGGTTCATTGCAACACCAAGGTGTTACCGCTGCGGTTGGTGATGATCACATTGGATTGATGGCCGATGTGACTGACTGAATGATGACACTCGGTGAAGCTGGCACAATGCTAGGTGAGCACAGCATGGATCTCCATGAGAAATGTTCACCCACTGGTGCAACACGGCCTGCAGTTTCCTGGTAGAAATATTTTGGGAGAACACGCGTGGATTTATGAAGAGAAGCCAACGTTATTAGGAAGTTCTGCCAGGGCTTTGCTGAAGTGAGGCCGACAGCTTCCCAGCACCCCAGAGAAGCAGCGGATGCCCCATCCCTGGAGGTGCTCAAGGCCATGTTGGATGGGCTTTGGGCCAGCTGGTCCAGGGGAAGGTGTCCCTGCCCATGGCAGGAGGTTGGACTGGATAATCTTTAAGTTCCTTTCCAACCCAAACCATTCTGCAGTCCTCTGCATCCTTCAGACCATACCCAAAAACGTAAGACCCCTTACCTGGGATGGGGCATGAGCCGGCGGTGCTGGGCCTCGAGGAGCTGCTGCTGGAGGAGGTATTGCTGGTGTAGCGCCTGAGGTAGGAAGGGAGGTCCAGCCACATCTTGGAAGGGCAGGGCTGGCACCGGGGCCAGGGACTGGTGCAGGGGGCCACTGTGCTGGTGCGCTGGGGCCATGTGGGCAGCCAGCCCCGGCTGGGGCTGCACCGCATGAGGCAGGGCAAAGTCGGCTGAGAGCGGAGGCTGGGGTCCCAGGTGGAAGTGTCGGCAGGAGGTAGCATGAGGATGCTGAGGCCTTTGAAAAGGAGCACCTGGAAAAAAAAAGAGCACGGCCGTCAGCAGGGCCGGGGCACCTGGTTGCCCATCCAGAGCTGCAATTAGGCAAACAGCTGTTTGTTTCCTCTGCCAAAAGGCAGAGGGAAAGAACAGGCCAGCTAATGCTGATTGTATGGAAAAAAAAAAAAAAAAAAAAAAAAAAAAGTTGATTTTGACTAATAGTTTTTTCCTACAAAAAATATTGGAACCAAACCATGGGTTTGGGTTCAAAGTGGATTTGGGCTTCAAACTGAATTATATACTGATGGAAACTGATTCAGTTTGTTTTGGTTAGCCTGTCTTTAAGAGGAAAGGAACACAGGGCTCAACATTTTGAGAAGGAAAATTGTGTTGTCTAAAATATGTTTCTGTTATCAGCTCAGGGAAGTTTCTAAGGCTGCTGACTTCCTGTGCAATTCAAGGTATTTCTTTGCCAGTCTAAAAAGGCTTAGAAATAATCTGTCAGTCCCTGACTGCAGGACTTGAAAGGGACACCCTCCACCTCTGACAGCAGGGGCTGTAGTTGTGCTTCTTTGCTGAGACCCCTTCCAATAGCCCAGCCTTGCCAGCTAATGGAGAGAGTGGCTGCAGAAAACACAACAGGAGCTGCAGTGAGATCAGCCATGAGACTGGTGCAGATGAGGGAGAAATGAGGTGTGAAAGACATCTGCACTGGAGGCTTTTTACAAACATCTGGCAATGGCTTTCATCTCCCTCAAGATCCTTGCTTGGATAGGCCCTTGGCCCAACCCAGCACGTTAATTCCTGCTTTCCCGGAGCCTTGCCAAGCATCGCTGCAAAACTTTTGGCTCTTAAACTAAGGAGAGAGGCAGCTCAGCACTGAAGGATGAGACCAGAGAGACTATTAGTGATGCCTGTTTGCTGAGGATCAGCCCCAGGGTAGGACATCTGCCTTTTTATGCACTCATTTGGACACCTTATCCTCCTAAAGACTCACGTAATTTTTTTTAATCTTTGGGACTGGCACAAAATTTCAAGGAGTAACAGCACCAGGAGACACTGTCATCCCAAGACACAGGTCAGACGTGCACATAATGCGTTCTTTACCCAGATCCCTTCTGCTTCCATCTCCCTTTCATCCAGCACAAGAGCTCAGGGAGCCCCAAGCGCTTTCTGTTCACGTCCTTATGGATACAGAAGATGCACAAAGAAAGCCAGATGCCAGCAAGAGAAACGACAGGAGAGGATCTAGCAGATACAAATGGTTTGCAAAACAGTGCATAAGCAATTACACAAAAGGCGTCTTAAATACAAACTAATCCTTTGCTGTGCCCCTCTGAGAGAAGCAACGGGTAACAAATCTGTGTACCACCAGCAAAAGAGCTTCTTCAGCTGATAATTTCTCATGCTGCCAGATAACGGCATGATTCAGCTACCCTATTAAACTACACCTGGAGGAGGCACAAGCAGGTCTAATATTCCTCAGTGACAGGTCTACAAACCCACATCCATGAAACATCTGTGTACCCTGTCCCCCAGTACTGCAGGTTGCATTTGCTGCCCTAGGGTTGCCCTCAGTTCCCAGGTAAACGATGAATAATGAAATTTGGACCTATGCTTCCCTGGCCCGTTGCTCAAGCCAAGCAGCACTACAACCACAGGGAGATGCCTCCTGCATTTGCTGGTTGCTTGCAGAGCAAGTCATGGCAAATGGCTCGACATTTAATGGCCATGGGTCCTCCCAGTGGAAAACAGCTACAGCAAGTCATGGCTGACAAATTCAACACCTCTAGGTCTTCACAGAGCTTGAAGAAAAGGTGCAAGAGCAGGTTAAAGTGCAGATCCCACCGCTCACCCAAACAGACCAGGCTGTATTTAGTTGTATGTCAGAAAAACTGGCTTAAGACAACACAAGGCAACTTACCCAACGATTTTCAGCCTTTTGCCAAGACAGTCCTGGCAAAGGACTTGGTCAAACACTTCCCTGTGGTCCAGAAAGTACAAACTTTGTCTCTGATGTTTGGGTGAGAAGGCATGCATGGCCCATGCAGAGCCAAAATAACCTAAAGTAAAAGAACAACACTCTGTGGTTTTTTGTTTGCTTGTTTGTTTGTTTTTGTATGGAGGGTTAATCTGTCTTATTTTAGGCACTGGTCAATGGAATTAACTATTTTTTAGTATTTTTCTGGTACCCACTTGTTCAATGATTTAACTCCATGTGAAAGACTGAGAAACAAAAGGGTCAATGTCCCAAACAATCGGTGGAAAATCACCACTGTAGCGAGATAAGGAGTGGTTGGAGGACAGGGGTAGCTTGGAGTCAGGTCACGACAGTCTATAGGAAAAATACAATCAAGAAGGTTAAATAACTCCCATCAATTTATCTTAACATCATTTACTATCCTGTGTTGTAGCTGTTCATTTCCTACAGCTAATCCAACTGCTGATGAGGATTTTGATGGCAAAGCAAAGACTTTGGAGAATATTTCAGCAAATCTGTGCTTATTAGCTATCATCAAACCATACAGCTGGCATAACTGAACCAGCCTGCACAACAAAGAGCCAGTCTTTGCCAAACGTAGCGCCGGTGGACCCCAGAAAGCTTTGGCAAACCAACAGCCGTGCAAAACAGAATATTTCATCTCTGTGCTAACAATCATCAAGTTTACCCTATTTTGCGCATCATACTAGCTGTGAAGGGTCTTGATGGAGACTTCTTTCCAAGTCCACATGTTGATCTTGCATACACAAGGGCACTCCAGTGTCACTCTTCTGACTGGAACACCACTCCAGATAACCCACTGTGACCAAAACCAGAGTCTGGCTGAGCTGTGCTCACCCCTATTCAGTGCCTATTCATGATATTCACTAGCACATCTTCCTTCTCTTTCCTGAGCCACAGTTTGGTCCCAGATAATATTTGCATGCTAACTTAAAATCATTGCCTATAAAATGCTTGAAGAAAGTTTGATTCATATATTTAATCTGCTTTTCATCTGGACAATAACATCTGCCACAACAGAGAGAAATCACTGACTGAAAGCCAGTCCAGATACCTTACTCCATGTTTCGTTTCTACTCTCCATGACAATGGCAGGAATGACATCTTCATTTCTCAGCTAAGCCTCAAGGGCTTTTCTACAGCAAAGATGAAGAAGCTGGAATCTGTTTCTAGGAAGATCCTGAGCCACTAACTGCATCCTCCACAAGCCACGTTCCCCGCTGCCAGCCTCAGTGGTGGTTGCAGGAAGGCCATGCTGTTCTGTGAGGCAGAGACCACTTCCCCGCCACAATGGGCTCCACAGTTTTGGTCCTCATCCTAGAGCAGGGTTATCCTTCTTCATCTGGATGCGTTGACCTTGCAGGAAGAGGAGTTGGCCAGCTCTTTGGTGGGTTTTGATGACCTGCTCCAAAGGCACCTAGCAGGTTCACCTGCTTCAGCAGCCTTTGCTGCATTTGGGAAGAAAAAAGCACTTATTTTCTTTTCCTTTTCTGTTAATTCTTCATGAACCTGTTGACCACACACATTTGCAAGGAATGCTGTCTTCCTGAGCCTGCCCACTCACCAAGCTCCAAGGCCTGACAGTCCTCTAACTTGTGATCCACAGACATGTCTGGGCTCAAGCCTGTCCCAAAAGAAGCTGTAGCACAGCATGATGGCACAGCAGCATGTGGACATGGATGCTCTGTCCACTTAGTGCCTCTGGGGGACCACCAGCAACCCCTCCCTGCCTCTCCTGAAGCACAGCATCCACTCCTGGTTGGTTTCTTTCATTGCATCCCAAAGGCAAGCTCAGTGCAGTGGACCCAAGGGGTGGGAGAATTGTCACCTCATTGACTCCTGCTGTCAGACACCACCCTCTTGTTCTGGTGTTTTGTGCATCAAATGCATCCTGATGCCAAGGACCTGGCATGGAGCTGGGTCTGTGGCCATGAGCAGCTCACACTGGATCCAAGCCACGGCTTGGCATGGCTGGGATGCATCTCCAGGATGCACTGATTTTACACAGCTGCATTCTCAGGCAGAAGTGTTAATGCAAAACAGCGGAACAACAAAGTGGTTTCTAACAGACAGAGAAATCATAAGAAATTTGGACTTATATTCCAGGTCCTGCTCCAATATCAAGGTTGATCTGCATTTCCTATCACTGCGCAGCTCAGTGACACCATGGCTCCCTTTCCCTACCTGCACCCTAAAGATGATCTTTGAATCAAAAGCCATGCCACGAACATCACTTAGCAGCTATTTAGGAAGCGTTCAAAATGCTTGGCTGGAAGATGGTGTTACAGGCTGCAGTCTCAAACTGAGGAGTGATAAATCTGTTTTTGGAAATTCATCATGTCCTCACAGCTTCTTTCCCTCTTCCACAGCTATTTTTTTTTCCTCAATTCTACAGTTGTATTTATTGTTTCTATACATTATTTGAGCAGCCTGAACCTTTTTTCATTAAAAGGTACGCTCTGAATTCCTTAGCACTCCCAGGTGAACTACTGCAAATGACAAGCTCATATATGTGTTACAGGTTGGTAGGTGACACTGAATCTACTGCTGATCTGCTACTGGCTATTTCTGTCACTGGAGCTTCTCCTTTGGCATCAGGCAGGATTTGACTACGCGTAAGCACATGTAAATTTATCCAACATTTGACCCAGGAAGGATGCTGAGATTTGTGTACTCATTAAACACCGACCCATCCTGGATGTCCAGAGCCTCTGGGTAATGCTTGCAGAGAGACACAGGATCCTACGGGCATCCTAAAAACAAAACTCCAGAAAGCAGAACAATTTCCACTCCCTTTCCTCGTGGCAGAAACACTTTTGGAGCAATCGGGTTGTTCCTCAGGGAGGCAGGATCAGGCCTGCAGCTCGAGCTGGAGATGGGCATCTCAAGAAGACAGCTGCAGCCCAGGGCGCGCAGCCGCGTTTGCAAGGAAAACAAAATCTGTCCGATGCGGTTAAGCTGCCCATGATGCATGTAAATTTTTCCCCTGGGTAAAGCAACCTGGCCCTGCTTGCTGAGGCATTAGCAGCCAGTACATGAGTGCACACAGGGCTGAGGATGCTGGGGCTATTTATACATCCCCATCCCAGCGCGGTGCAGAGGGGGATGGCAGCTCCTGGCTTCACTCACTGACAAATTTTGCAGCTGTGGAAGATCTGCCCTTTGCAATCTGCTGAGCTGGGGGCTGGAGCCACAAAGTCTCAGCCATTTGGGGCTGATTACATCCCTCCTCCTGCCCTGGGAGGGCAGATAAACCCCCAAAACCAGACACAGGCTTTTAATAGAATTGCCATACCCCAAGCGCCTGCAGTTTGATTCCCTGGATGTGCCCATGGCTGTGCATTTAAGTCCTCCGCGTTAGCATCAGTCCCAGTGCTTGAAATATAGAAACACAGATCAACAAGGCCTGGCAAGGCTGAAATTGTGGGAGCAGCTTTGAGTTCACGTGGCCAGAGAGGCTCACAACATGTTTACAAACAAGCCTGGTGCAGTGAGTTCGTGCCATCAGTCACGTGCTAACGTTATGCAACTCTTTTAGTGCACATATCCTCATTAAAATGGCTATGTCGACAATGCATCTGAAAAAAAAAAATGTAAGTAAAAAATATATACATCCATACCAAACCCACAGTATATTCAGCTGTGTATCAATGCAGTGGTCTTGCACAGAGAGAGAAATCGTGTCACCTCCCTCCAGCTGCAGGACAACACTCTACATAGAGAGGAGGAGGACAGAAGAGGAGGAGGAGGAAAGAACTGGAGAAGGATTTATCAGCTGGGAAAGAATCTGTCCTGATTTCAGCACCTTCGCCAACAGCTTTGTTATTTCATTTAGCAAATGGGAGATGCTGTGCCAAAAATAATAGGCAGCCAGCTCAAACCCAGCCTGGGGTGCAGGCAGCCATCCCACGCGTCTAGTGCTGTGTGAGAGTAGCAAATCCCAGCACCAGCCCTTCTGAACGTTAAAGATAGATGAGGAGTGCTTTGCTTTGCCTTATTTGCTTGGCCAGGCTGTGCAGCACACAGGACCAAGTCAGGATTCAGCCCTTGCAGAGGGCAAAAGGATTGTTCACAGTGGTTGGTGGAGCACGGTTGGGTTCTGTGGTGGAACACCAGGCTTTGGCGGGGTGCTGCTTCATCATCCTCCCTCTCATGGACTTGCACATTTGGTTGAAAGGGGTTGCAGTGGGGTTAGGAAGAAAGGGGCTGAGATGGGCTTCTTGTTGCCATTTAACGATTTGACGGCTGCTGCCATCCACAAGCCCTTATTCTATCCCACCTCCACGGACCTCCATGCTGGCACATCAAAGCACAGCTCACTTCATTCTAAAAAACACACAGCAGAGCAGAGACTCGTGCATGCACCCACAGCTCCCACCGTGGCTCTCCTGAGCCCCCACACTGCCCGATGCCCCATGGAGCATCTCCTCTCCTGCACAGACCATGTACAGCCCGGGCGCACCAAATGGCCCAGAATGGCCAGGATGAGACTTCATCCAGAACCCAGGCTCAGCATGCAGCAAACCATGCCTACAGCTGGTGATTACTGGCATTTCTCAGCATATTTCCACAGGGATGAACGGGAGGATCGAAGCAGTATTGAGTACTGGGATGCAGTGAGAGCAGGAGATGAGATACAGCCCGGACACCTCACAGGACAGATGCACACCTTTCTATGATTTTTCTTCCTACAACTCTTTTCCACAAGCTTCAGAGGGAAAAAAAAAACCTTTTGTTGAAGATGCTGCTTCACAGGAATGTGTTGAATTCGGCAATGTTTTCAGAGGAGGAAGGAAAAACACTTTGGCAGTGTTGCTACACTTTAAGTCATCTTTTTGCTTTTGTACTTCGCACTATGTTTTAATTATAGCTTTATTCTAATGCATGGCATTCGAGGGTGTATGTATGTTTTACAGATCATTACAAAAAAAAAAAAAAAGCCAAAACGTGCTGAAATATTTTTTATCCTTGGATGTAATGGTCCCAGCTTCATTCTAGCACTGTATTTGGGTGCAATGATGCAGGAGCAGAAGAGGCAGATGAGGTAAGGGCAGGGGGGGACAACATCTCCCCGTTTATTTTATATGCCTTACAGTAGGAAAAGTAAACAGAAACTGAGATTTTCCTAGTTTATTAGTGGGTACCTGGGCCTGACAGATCTCCTGTAGGGTTTGGGATTAGCCCCATTCACCAAAAAATACTGAAAAGGGAACTGGACATCTGAAGCAAGAAACTTGACTGCTCCTCAGTGCTCACCAGTTAGGCAAACACCACTTTTTTGCAGTAATACATTAGGTTATACATTCATCCTGGACTTAACAAGAAAAAATTAAATCCTGGCATGCTAGAGGTCGTTCACTCAGCTCTGCCTGCAGAGAGCTGCAGGGAAAGATGATGCTGCCTGCATGCAGTGGGGAAGATCCTGAAGCGAGCCCTGTCCCTGTCAGAGCTGGGAATGTGCAGGCACACCGGGTGGTGCACGCAGGAGCCTTTGCTTTGATGGGCAGCCAGCCAGGTGTTTGGAAAGGGAAATCCAATACTTGGGTTTCCTTGCTTTCAGTGTGGCCAAAGGGCTCCCCAGTCACGTGGAAGTGCTGAGCGCCTGACTTCAAGGACGCTTCGGTGCCCATAACGACCTGCTGGGGTCTGCCAGCAACGCAGGACGCCTGCTGCCCCTGCCAGCATCCCTGCAAGCCAGAAACAAGCAAAGAGCCAAAACCACAAAAAGAAATAAAATAAAATAAAATAAAATAAAATAAAATAAAATAAAATAAAATAAAATAAAATAAAATAATAAATAAAACAGCAACTAGACATTGCACGGACCCAGTGAGACCTCAGGTGTTGTGCTGTGTCACTCACAGAGCCTCGTAATTCCACTGTGGTCTGAACCAAAACCCTGCACCCAAACACTGGTGGGTTTGAAAGCCAAAAGCAACATCAGCCCTTCCTTGGAGATGGGAAGAGCTAATCCTCTGAGCTGCTGGATTTCATTTAGCAACGCTGCAATTTGGGGTCAGGCTGGTGCTGCCAGTCTCCTCTGCCCCATTTTGCACGCACTGACTTTATATTTATTTTTCCCCCTCTCTGTGTTTCAAACGGGGATGCAGTTACCAGCTGGGTTTTCCTGCTTGGATGATATTTCTGCAGCCTGGAGGTGGTGGATCCCACCCCACAGTGAGCATCAGTGGTTTGGGGGAGGCTTTGTGGGGCATTTCACCATCTCTAAGACAGGGTGGACTGGGGACATCTTGCAACCCAGCGTTTTTTGTTTGCTGGCTTCTCCAGCAAATCAGCCCAAAAGCCAGAACTGGTTGACAGCAGTGCATAGCTCTGAGTTTGGCCTCTCTCAGCATCTGCAGAACTGTGCCACCAAACGCATCTGCCTGAGCTCGCAGGGTGAGAGCAGCAAGCGAGGTGTTGATAAGTCAGAATGGCATCACAAGCTGTTATCAACACTGTTAATTAAGGCTGATAAGATCTGTAGCAGTGAGAGGCATGGGTGCATGTCAGGACCCTGGTTATCCCAGTGCAAAGGGATCGGTTGATCCCACGGTGCAGCTCACCCTCTGGATTTCAACTGAAATGAAATCCAGAGACACACCAGTGCTGGTGCAGAGCATTTTCCCCTCCCAGGGCAGCACTGCAGTGTGTACATCACCTGCTGCCCAAAGCAGCTGAGATACCATACAGTCTCCCTCTGTTTGTTTAGAAACCACCAAAAAGCACCCCCAAAACACCCCTCCCCACCCTGCAAGGCAGAAGGCGGGAGCCTTTTAGCAGCTGGCACTTCTTCCAAGTGGCTGCACAGAAGGCTTCTGACAAACACCAGGACACAAAATGCAAACTGCCCTTACAGGAGAGCCGAAGCGCTCCTGGGATGCAGCACATGCAACCAGCTGCACAAGCCCTGCACAGCTCCACAAGGTCCAGTCCTGACCCTTAGGAGCTTGCCACCTGTTCCCAGGGCATCCCGTCCCCAGCCAACCTAAAGGACTCTGCATGTCAGAGCATCACCATGCATTGGTTGGAAGGGTTGTGGGTTGTGACAGGACCTGTGTGCACCCCTTGAGCCACTGCAGCAGCCAGAGCTGCTCCAGAGCCATGGTCCCCTCCTGGTGAGTACCACAGATGCTGAGCTGACCTGACTGGGGCTGGGGATACCCCAGGTCCTGATCCGGTGCGTTCTAGTAATTTTCCTTTTATAATGAGAAATCTGTAGCTAAAATCAGAGAGCCTGGAAGCCTGCTGCCTCTTAAACTTAATATCCTGAACTTTAGAGGTATGTGTCACTCCAGGAAATGGAGCTGTGTTTAAAGAACAAGTAAAACATCAGTTTCTTGAGGCAGAAATAGCTCTTTACATTTCTGCACATGGTCCTGGCATGCGTTAGTGCCACTAAGCCCTGCTGTAATAACACAGAACGGAAAACTCTAGCCAGACTGCAAGAAATATGCATTTTACGGTGATAAATGTAAAGTCATCCGTCTAGGAAAAACCATGCTGGGAGCAACAAGACCCTTCCACCAGTGCCAGAGGCAGGCAGGAGGCTTGGAGAGGCGCACATCTCTGCACTGCAAAGCGCAAAGATGAAACCCTGGCTGAGCTCAGCCTGGAACAGTGCCTTGCATGGGCTGGGCCTGGCAAATGAGCCCAACAAAACTCGGTGGCCAGGCCCAGCCCATGTACCCACAGCCAAAATCCCCCCTCTCAGGACCAGGGCTGGTGAAGCTGAGGCTGGATGGTTTGCTAAGGGACAGGAGTTAATTTGGGGATGAGGGGATGGAGCAGGTGAAAACAGCTGTCGCTTCCAGCGTGAACACGCACCAGCTTGCGGAAATTTTCCCCTCCCACTGAAGTCAAAGAGGCTGGTTGCAAGGGACTTGCTTTCCAAACACAAAGGGAACAGAAAACACTTTCCTGCTCATTCCACCAGGAGTATCTTTTTTTTTTTTCTTTTTTTTTTTTTTTTTTTCCCTGTAGCACACATACAGAAATGCAAACTTCACCTGGTTAATGTGATACCAAGAGCAGATGGTTGGTGACAAGGGACAGTGCTGAAGGCATTCCGCTGGCCCCGTGTTAGCTGGGTCCCTGACACCTGCTTCTGAAACAGCCCAAGAGTACCTGGCAGCCCACACGGAGTTAAGACTAAGTCAATGTTTCTGTCATCAGCCTTGCTTTCGAGGGGCCCGTAACTCTCCGCATTCATGCTGTTGGGAGGCCAAAACTTGGCACAGAAGCACATGGCCCAGATGCAGTTTTATTTGGTAATAAATAGCTCAAATCTCATAAGCCACCACCCCCCCCCCGCGC